>JBBPBP010009777.1:55848795-55899234 GCA_037974735.1 Cicer chorassanicum | reverse complement strand
GTTATTTTTTTTTTCTCTTGTCACTTTGTTATATTAATTGAATAAATATATTATAACGGTACATATTAATTAAACTCATATTTTATAACGAGATTAATTTCACATGAAAAAAAATCCGTGAACCTAAGCAATTTAAAAAAAAATTATATTCAATTATGTCATACATTTTGAACATAATAGGTTTAAACTCCATAACCCAGTTTTTTCTATTACTTTTTTGCTTGTGAAATGGAAATATTACTTTTAAACTTAAGTAAAATTACACTTTTGTCCCTTTAAGTTATTTTTAAATTACTCTTTGATCCTTTAAGTTTTGTTTGTTTCGATCTCTTAAATTACAAACACTAGATATTTTGATCCTTCAAATTATTTTGTCCCTTTAAGTTATTTTTAAATTACTCTTTGATCCTTTAAGTTTTGTTTGTTTCGATATCTTAAATTACAAACACTAGATATTTTGATCCTTCAAATTATTTTCGTTATATTTTAGGCTCTTAAGTTATAAAAATAAAATATTTTAGTCTCTTAAATTACAAACTTTATACACTTTTGTCGTTTTCTAATAGTTTATAGGTTTTCATCTAGTAAGTTAACAGTTTCAGTTTTAATTCTTGTAAAAAAATTTGTTTGGATTTCATCCCTGCAATATGAAAAAAACTTTATTTTTTGTAGTAAGTTACAAACCCTGAAAATGAGTTTCATCACCTTCAATCACAAACCCTGAAAATGAGTTTCATCGTCTTCATCAACCTAACTATCCATATTTTCCGTCACGCAACTCAATATTTTTCCCTTCATTATTCATACCTCACTTAACCCAATTTTTTCTATCAATAACTCTACCTCCAATGAGTGCCATTTTTCTATCAATAACTCTACTTCCAACCAGTGCTGGCCCAACGGGAAGACCACTAAAGCAAACAGTAAAAAAACAAATTTTTTAATTAATAAAAAAGCCTCACATATTTTTTTTATTTAATAAAAAATGTATCGCATTCTAATATTTTTAAAATTAAAATCTATAAAATCTTGTATAAATTCAATAAAATATTTTGTTTTTGTTGTAAAATATTTAATACTCTCCGTAACACAAGTAAATTGGCTAACGAATATAGTAGGGATGAGAGAAATATTAGTTATAAATTGAGAAATCATAAGACTGAGCACGTTGTTCATATGAAAAATATTAGTTATAAATTGAGAAATCATGAGATAAGTAGTGAACATATTGCTAACATGAATTATTGAAGTGGTACAATGTATACACATTATTCTCTTATTCAACTAAAAGATAAAAAACTTTACGTGAGTTCTTGATGTTGTTGTAGAATAGTTGAGATGTCTTATTTCATTCTTTGAAAAATATAGAGAAATTAAATTTGAAAATGCCATTAATTTTATTAAAGAAATTTTCTATAGTTATTAAATAAAATATTAATAATTTATTTATTGTTTGAAAAAGCCTCGTCTAATAGTTTCGCTTTAGGCCTCATAACGTGTTGGACCGACCCTGCCTCCAACCTCATCGTTCCCCTTGTTATCTCAAAAAAAATATCAACCTCGTCTTTGAAAATTAACTATTTAAAGGATTAACAAAATAGAAAATTAACCCGTAAAGGCTTAAAAATGATATTTTTTTTATATTACTCAGTTGTTCAAACGTCTCTTGTCGATTCGTATTCGAAGGTTTTGAGGGGGTTAGGAGATGCACATAACGTGTTTGATGAAATGTCTAATAGAAATGTTGTTTCTTGTACTGTTTTGGTTTCTGGGTATTTGAGAGTTGATGATGTTGGGAGTGGTTTGAAGGTGTTTGATGAAATGGTTGAATAGGATGTTTCAGCTTGGAATGCGGTGATTAATCCTCATCTTTGAAAATTAACTATTTAAAAGATTAACAAAATAGAGAATTAACCCGTAAAGACTATCTGAAGGTGTTTGCTGAAATGTTTGACAAAAATGTTGTTACTTTTACTGCTTTGATTTCTGGATATTTGAGAGTTGGTGATGTTGAGAGTGGTTTGAAGGTGTTTGATGAAATGGTTGAACGAGATGTTTCGACTTAAAACACGGTGATTAATCTTCATCTTTGAAAATTAACTGTTTAAAGGATTAACAAATTGGGTTAAATATGAGGTTGAAGATAGAGTTATTGATAGAAAAAATTAGGTTATGCGAGGTATGAAAAATGAAGGGAAAGCGATTGAGTTGGGTGAGAGAAAATATGGATTGTTGGGTTAATGAAAATGATGAAACTCACTTTATGAGTTTGTGATTGATGGTGATGAATATGATGAAATTCAAGCAAAAAATTTTATAGGGACTAAAACTGATCAGTGTTATATTTGCACGGACAAAAAACATATTTTCCTTTGTCAACTCACGTTTTTGTAACGTCCACTTGACGTTAAGGATCAAAAATAATTTTTTTTTGATATTACATGATGAAATCCAAACAAAAAATTTTACGGGACTAAAACTGAAAACTGTTATATTTATAGGGAACACAAACATATTTAAACCTAGTGTATATAACATTGTAACTTAAGGGACCAAAATGTTTAATTTTTTAAAATTAAGGTGCGAAAATGTTTAATGTTTATAACTTATGGAACTAAATTGGAATAAAAACTACTTGAGGGACCAAATTGTCTAACTTAAAGGACATAAATGAAACAAATAAAACTCAAGGGACCAAAGTGAAACCTAAAAATAACTTAAGAGACCAAACATGTAGTTTAGCTTTAAGTAGCAATGTCAATTTACAAGGAATGGGGACTTGAATTGTAAATTTACCTATTTAAAATTTCTTGTTAAAAACTCAATAATAACTCAAGATTGAACTTGGTTGTGAAAATGGAGAACGTTATTGGTTAGTTAAAATCAACAATTTAATTTATCTATTTAACTTGATAATCAAACAGACTGAAAGTAAATAAATACCACACAAGGATATCCATCATCTCAAGCACAAGTTGGAATCACCACTATTTCATCAATTATGAGGTTACTTCAATATCATCATTATCACATAAACTCATCACAAATTTATAACATCGTTATAATCAATCATACATCATCACCGCATAAACTTATTACAAATTTATAACATCATTATCATCAATGATACATCATTATCATCACATAAACTTATCACAATGCATCAATCTTTTATTATCACATCACATAAATTTATATCATACAATACATCCATCTTTTATTATCAAGCCACATAAATTCATCTAATCAAACATATGCACAAAATACATTTGACACTTAATATCACAATAATCTCAAAAATCGCACATTTAACAAATTTAAATGAATCAACACCTTATAAATGTTTCCATTCCACATTTTAATCTCATAATTTCCATATTTACACATTAATTAATTTATACCTTAAAGGGTCAGTGTCGTATGTAGCAAATCTTAGATGAATCGTTGAGAAATATGACTTTCCCGTTCATCTAACATTATAATATACCAATGAATTCAAACAATCTCTCACCCATTACATTATTTTGACGCTTTCTCAAACTCGGAAATTAATTAGACTTTTCAACAGCAACCATATATCAACAACGTACAACGAACGAATCCGAATAAACAGCGAGTTCACAAAATCGCCGAGACGCGACTTGATAAGTTATGTGGAGCATAAAAATCAATGTTAAATAATAAATAATAATTTTAGGAGCAAAAACAGAATTAAAGCGATGAGAGGAAAATTGCATAAAAGATCTCACTGACTCGTTAGAGCACCAGAAGGGTTCAACGCAACTTCACCGAAAAATGCAAATGTGTAGTGCTTCTTGAAGGTTTCGACAAGAGGAATCCAAAAACGATGCCAGATTTTTTTAGACGACAAACGTGGTGATCGGAATCGTCCAAAAATAGCTCGCTCAAGGAAAGAAACGCAATTGTTTATGATGAAACAGAGCCACAATCGATAAAATTGATGTCAAAAATGGATTCAATGGTCAATTTTATGTGGGTTAGAGGTTGTGATCAATTCAAATGACATTGAATTGGTGGGAGTGAATTTGAGAGAAATAAATTTTCTTTAAGTATGGCTCGACGTGTTTTTCAGTAAGAGGGAGAAGATGAAGTCTTTAGCATTTTTTTTTTCAGATTAAGTTGCGACAATGACATTAATGTTAAATTGACCGTGACAATGACATTCAACCCCATTTTATCTATTATTTATCCCTCACATTTTCCTATCGTCTCCCTCCCATGTTGCCACATCTTTATAAGTTCAACCATATGAGTGTTCTTATATCAATGTGTTGTCTCAATCACATCCTTATATCACTCACTCGTTCATTTGACTGTTTCTTGTAGTTTTATTTGGAGCTACTGCGATAGATTCCATTAGAGTCCCAAATTAGATATTGCTCACAAACCATATGAGGTGTTAGAGTCAAAATGAGGGATGAGGATAATCCTCGAGGCATGGAGTCACCACCACACTGCCAATAGTTGTAACCAACACCACCACACTACTAGGACTCTCAAACGCCATCCTAACTTAAGCCTTAGTAGTAAAAGAAAATGGATCAGGATAATCCTTGAGGCATGGAGGCTACGAGTCACCGCCACATTACTACTAGTGGCAACCACCATTCTAAAACGCCATCATAGCTACAACATCAATAGCTCCAACAATTATTAGACTATTAGACTCACCGATCTATCATTTTCATTTTATCTAATCGCATTTTCAACCATCATATCATTTTTAAGATTTTGTTTAATAAAAATAACGCCATTTAGGACTTACATTATTAGTCATGTTCACTGTCAAAGAACGGTGGACTAGCGCATGAAACTGATTTTTTCAACCATTTAAAATTTTAAGTTTTTTTACTCTTTTAATTTGTAAGTTAATGTCTTTATTAGCTAAAATCAAATGCATTAATGACATATCAAAATATAGACTTGTCCACGTATAATTCAACTCGAGTATAAATATTATTATTTTTAGTTATAAATAAACATAGACATAAATATCAAATACCTTATTTAACTAGTTTTTGAGCAAATTTTCTATCTAACAAAGTAATTGAATTTAAAAGGTCAATAAAATTAACCTATGAAATAAAATGGTCAATAAATTTTAATTAATGATGAATTATTTAGAAATACTTAAATTACATCTTTGAATGAAATAATTATTTACTTATTCTTAACCAACCTTCCTCGATTGAGTCAAGTTAAAAAAGACTATCTATATACTCTATCTAAACCTACCTATAATGCTATAATATTATACACGATTGTCCCTAGTGAATCTCTAACAGAAAAGGAGAAGTCCTAGAATTTTATTTACAACAAAAGAAAAAAAGGTCTATAATGGTGTCTGTGCAAAGTGATAATGCCGTTTTACAAACCTGATATACGTGTATTACTATTGCTGTGTATCTATCCGTATATTTGCCGTATAACATCAAAAAATAAATGCTAGGATATGAGAGAGGAAAGAAATTTGGAAAATAAAGAAAAACTATTACATAAATAACAAAAACACACACAAGAATAAGCAGTAACCATCACACACACAACAAAGGAAACAGTGGGTGAAGAAAGAAAACCCAGAATCTAGAACCAACAAAACCAGTTCAACCCTCTATCATTCCCATACCATAAATAAATAACAACAATAACACGTTTTTATATTTATCTCAGCTATACCTTTTATATTTTTTTATATTTTTTTTTTCATTTTATTCATTCATCCCGCGAATGAAATAGAGATCTTGTTCTCTTGCAATGCCCACTTTGTAGTGGACAAGTTCATAATAATCTCTTCTCACTAATTTTCCTTTCGTTCTTCCAATTTCCAATCCCACGTTCACGCTTCGAATCAGAGATTCTTTTCCCCCTTTTCATCGATACCTATTATTGTTTAGGTACCTAAAACCGTTTTATTCTCTCTCTGTTTTTTTTTTTGCAAAGAATTTTAGTTTTTTATTTTACAATTGATAGAGATATATTTAGGGTTGGAATTAGGGTTTCTTTTTTAAAATTCTTTGTGGGTATTCGCGATTCCCGTATGTACTCAGCTTGTTTGTGTTGCTGGATTTTCTAGGGTTTCATTGGATCGTAACTAAATAGTTGCTGAATTTGGAATTTCGGACTGATAAGGGTTTTGAATCAAAGCAAAGAAGGTTGCGTGAAATGGGCACAAGCTCCGATCTCTTTAGAGGTTCGAATTGTGGATTTGGAAATTCAGTGCTTGAGAATTTGTTCTTGGAGATTCTTTATTCTTAAGATGCTATTTAACATTGCTGCTTATATGAGCATGGAAGAGGATTGTTTATATTAATTCTGTTTATACAGTGATCAACACTTTCAGAACCAATTTTAGACACACTGCAAAGGCTTGGTTTTTTCATCTTTGTTGGGAAATCATTGTGGTTTTGGGCCATCACTAAAAAGGAAAATCTGATAGAGGATATGATATGAGCTTAATATATTACTGTAAAGATCTTAATCCTAAGAAAATACATAACGGGGTTGTGTTGAATTGAATCATTTAGATTTGTAATACTAGTTAGTTAGTTTGATTGAGTGGTTGTTGTGTTCAACGCTGATTTTGAATCAAATTTCAGTAATATTAGTTTCGGCTATTTGCATATTTGGTGAAAGGAAGTAAACCCTAGTGGTTTCCATGATTTGTGTTTGTAGTGAGTAAGAAGCTTATGGAGGAATATTAAAGCTTGAAATGAATGCAGTGACATGGTGCATGGACAGGAGAATAGTTGCCGGTTCGATCCCTTTCTGGAACAGTGCTACTGGAAACTGATTGAAGCATTCTCAGTTTTGCAGAGAAGATACACTCGGCATATCTGGATTTTGTGCAATGTCGCGTTGCTTTCCATTTCCACCTCCAGGATATGAAAAGAAATCTAGAACTGATGATGTGGATTTACTGAAAAAGGTTAATCCGATTTTCCTGTATTGTACTGTGCAAATTGTTTGACCTATCGTTATCTGGAATGCAAAATTGGATTTTTTTTTTCCGTGTGCTTAGTGTTAAATCTTCATGAATAAGGTTCATTTTTCACTTTGCAAAATTTAAGACGAGGTTGCCTATGACTCCTTCCTTTCTTTGAATCCCATCATGGCAGAAGATCTGAATTACCATGCTTTCCTGATCATTAAAATGGTTTTTAAAATGTTCTGGCTTAGTTATGGTCCTTATGAACTAGATAATTTTTTCATCTATTTCTTCTGAATGGTAGATAAAGCCAACTTAGTTAAAGGTCTTTGTAAACTGATAACATGAAGCGTATGAAACGGTCACTTTGATATTCCACACACACAAAGAAAAACAAAAGGATGTTTTTTGATTGGGGTTTGGGTACAAATGCAGTCAAAGGTGGTTGGATTTTTAGCCTATCTTGATTGTGGACCCCTGGTTGATAGATTTTGTTCTTGTGGCTAACAACAGTCCCTGTGTGCACACTCGTCTATTGTTTCCTTTATCATGCTTCATGGTAGATGTTTTTGTTTATCTCCGAATTTTGGATTGATGCGTTTCCTAGTGTTGAACATGTAGAGGGGACTATTCTATCTTTTCTGGTGAAGAGACAAAGATTAAAAGTTGATATGATTTCCTTGTTTTTTCACTTTCCCTTAAGATTTAAATAAGATCTTGGTTTGTGTAATTTGCACCCATTTAGTTTTGGTCCCTTGAAGTTTTCTCCATTTTTTGGATGTTAGTTCTTTTTATTTTTGAACGGCAAATGTTAGTGGGGGGGATTTGAACCGACATTGACATTGCCATATCTCTCTAACCCCTATGCTCAAATGTTCCTCCCCTAAACCACCTTATCACTCAATTGGTATACCAATTCTTATTTTCACTCATTTGAGTTTGGTACACGGTCGAAGTGCTGATCTATCATTTATTTCTAAGTTATCTTATATTGGAAAAGAAAAATACATATTAGGGTCTGTTTGGTTCAATGGAGAGGAGATAAGGGAGGAGAGGGAAGGAGAGTAGAGATATGTTTGGTTCAACAGAGGGGAGGGATTATAAATGATTTATATGTGTATTTAGTCACCTCCCCTCCAAATCCTCCCATAATGAAGGGAGAGCAAAATGAGGTTTAATAGGAATTTTGCTCCCCTCCCCTCTTAAAAACTGAACCAAACACATTATTTAAAATATTCCCTCCTTCCCCTCCCTTCCATCTAGCCCCAGTTTGTTGGTCATACAACACAAAAGCATACTGCTGTTTGGATTTTTCTGTTTTCGTGGTGCTGTACATGCTTGGTGTGGGCTAGGTGAAGGTCAAAACATAGTGTATGGTTAGATGTATAAGTAATCTGCAGTTTTCAAATTATAACTCCTTTAAATGGGAAAAGTAATAGTTCACATATTTGGGTATGGTTGATATATTATGTTGAATTGAGAATGTGTAGAAAATTCAAACATATATGTTGTTGGACATTGGGAAATATGATTTTGGTGCACCATCTCTTTATGGACGAAAAACACTCCTGGACAGTTGGACAAAACATCATTTTGATGTAAAAGAATAACCTTTGGGCTTGATGTTGTTGAAGCCTTGAGGGTAAGATATTATTCTTATGGTATGTTGGCTGGGACTAGGATCACTATAAGTGCACTAGCACTATTTGGAACTGTGTAGTTATGTTAATATTAAAAATGGGCAGCTTTATGCACAGGCATCTTAGTGCTATTTTGCATTAGAAAATGCTCCTAAGATAGTGGTAATTCTTCGTTGGAATCAATGCTCTGTCAAGCAATTTGTTAGGATTTTTAATGTTTGAAATACAAGTTACTGAATATTATTTACTTGCATATTGGTACTACTGTATTGTAAGAAATATGGCCTCGAAAGAACAAAAGGACATCTTCTTTACTTCCATAGTTTCACCTCAAATAGAAAACAAATGGTCATTCTTTTGCTGAACTGGATATGGGGTTCCTATGCCAGTATGGGTTTTATTTATTGCAAGTGAAGTTATTATCTGTTTGCAGAGAAGTGTTATAATTTGTTGGCAGTACAGAAGCATATTGACTATAATTTTTATAATAATTTTTTCTATCTGTTTGTTTGGTTATAAATTAGCAACTAATTTTGCATGTTTTGTATATAGATAGATAGACTGATAGAGTGGGAGTTAAAGGTCTTGAATTTGTTGTTACTTTTTCCAGATCTTCAAGAACCACGTTGAGCGGTTCTTCTATGGATGTTATGTTGTTTTAATGGGTGGAGTGGGGATGCAAAGCCATTTTGTTTTGCTTTCTTATTGATTACTGTTTCTAATATCTAATTTTTACTGTGAACTTGCAGGAAAGGCACAGAGAAAAAAAACATAAAAAAGAGAAAAAGGACAAAGCGAAGAAGGAAAGTAAGGAAAAGGGGGAGAAGGAAGGAAGGGACAGAAAGCATAAGGATAAAAAGGACAAAAAAGAAAAAAAAGAAAAAAAGAAAGAAAAAAAGAAAGATAAAGATAAGGACAAGGGTAAAGATAAAAGTAAAATCAGTGCTGCAAACGAGAAAGGATTTCCAACACAAGCTCAGGGTCTCAATGGCATTAATCTACATCAAAAGGAAATCAAACAAAATGATACAAAGGATATCTTGTTTGATGATAGACTTACCAAACAGTATGCCAGTAACAATGGAGAGATGGCCAGAGCGAATAACCATCTGGTTGAAGAGAACAAGGACTCTAAATTCCGCATGGAGTTGGACAGGAGGATTAGGGACAATGATGGAAGAGCTGGGAATCAATTGGTTCAAAAGTTTACCATCGCAGACTGTAGAAAGGATGAAGGGACTGTTAGGCTGGTTGCTAAGAGTAGTGGCACTGGCACCTGGCCTGATGGCAAGGAGAAGTTCCAGGATAAAGGTGTTGATGGTACGAAGATTGATGGGAGAGGAATCTGGGCTGAAGCCCAACCAATCGGAAATGCAGCAGTTCAGAATCATGCTGGAAATTGTTATCCTAGGGTCAATGAAAATCCCAGACCTTTGGAGAAGATTTTTGTCAAAACTTTGGAAGGAACAGTTGAAGGAACAGAAAGGGTTAAGGAAAAAAAAGATGATAAGCGGGGAGATAAAAAGAAAGATGATAAGCGGGGAGATAAAAAGAAAGATGATAAACGGGGAGATAAAAAGAAAGATGATAAACAAGGAGATAAAAGAAAAGAACAAGAGAAGGAGAAGAAAGGGCATGGGAAGGACAAAGACAGGGATAAAAAGAAAAAAAAGGAGGATAAAGCAAAGGAGAAAATTGAGCATAGAAATGGAGAGCAGAATCAATTAAAAGAAAGCAACAAAGCTGGCCCAATAGGCTTAAATTCTTCTGCACAGGTATCCAAGCACAGCCATGAAAATTCTACCATCGGGGAAAATCTTAATAAACAGAAGGAAATTGATTCAAATGGAGTTCTACACGGTGAGTACCATAATAAAAATCCCAATAAACGGAAGGAAATTGATTCAAATGGAGTTCTACATGGTGAGTGCCATACTAAACGGAAGGGAATCGATTCAAATGGATTTCTACATGGTGAGTTCTGTATGTAATGAATCATGTTCTAATTTCTGTTCAATGAATGACATGAGTCTATTTTGTTGACCTAATAGCAAAACTACATTCTATGAGATTATGTCGGGTTTCTAGTGACGTCACAACTTTTTTTTTATATTTTCATAGATGGGAATATTTTTTCAACTACGGTGTTCAATTTTCATGAATATGTATGCTAATTATTTTGTAGCGGGCTGACGATTTTATAATTCTTTGAATTTTCTTACAGCCAATGACAGTAGGCCCAGTAAGTTGCCAAGGCCCTCTTCCTCTCATCCTTTCACTGAAAATGGAAGGATCTTGGAACCTTGCCAAATTTCCCTTCAAAATGCTTCAGATGGGCCAGTAGCCGCCACTAATGTTAAGGTAGAAAACAAGGAACGCAAGACAAATGGCATCATTGAAGCTCCAACATCTGCTGTTTCTCCAAAAAAGATTCCCACCGCTCCCAAGCCAGCTGATCCAGTGACTAAAATATCTGCAAAACCACCTCATCCAGATACCAAGTACATAAGTGAGGTATATTCTGTACCAAAAGCAAATGAGTGGTCTGATTTTGATGACCAAGAGTGGCTGTTTGGCAGCAATCATTCGCAAGAAAGAAAACTTGTGGTGAAATCTTCAGAGGTCGTGGATACACTGCAGGTATGGGCAGAAGTTGTGCATATAGAGCCTGCAGATGTTTTTGCTCTGCCATACGTCATTCCATATTGATCGATTATTTTTGTGGCACACAATACTTAAAAAATATCTGCACGAATTACCGTCTGTTGTTGGCTCATCTATTTGGGAGGAACAGCAGCCTCTGGGTTAGAAATTGATTCCACACCTGACGATGCATTCTTTTATCATTTGCGCTCTAACGCGCTGTGATTGCAAGGTATGCTTAGATGGGTACTTATGTCTGACTGACTGCCTTGATCTTGAACTGTTTGGAAGGGAAACAATGCAGAAGTGACTGCATGGCTGGTGCATTGCTGCAAGGCCAGGTTGAGGGTGCAGTTCTCACTCCACACACAATAGTAATAATTCATTTACAAAGTAGACCTCATAAAGGTAGCCACAGGTTGTGGAGAAAAGGATGTACAAGATTGTGCAACTTTGGTTTTCTTCCTTAAAAAAATTATTTTTGCCTAGAATTGAGCCTGGGCAGCTAGTTTTTTCTAATTGAGAATGAGAAATTGAGAGAAATTAGATATGGCTTATGCAACTCCACAATTTTGATTTGTAACATAGAACTTTTATTTTAAAAATTATGTATGATAGGGAGGGGAAAAAGTAGTAGTCGGATTCATTTATTTAGTTCTGTTAACTTTCTTGGTTTTGCACTAGTGCTTGCTTTCCGAAAAGGCAAGGTTGAGTTGAAATTATTTCAAGGGATATCATATAAGATCGTGGTTGACTTGTTTCTCGACGGTTATTGATTTATTTTCAAAAAAATAATGTAATTCATCAATTTTCAACTATAATAATTATTCTTAAAAAAAATGCTGTAAATAATTATTCTTGTATGAATAGATTGCCAAGTGTAATCAAACAGGGGTGGCGAATCAAAGTTGCGTAAGGGTTGCTTCATATTTAATGAAAAAAAAATGAAAGTAAGCCCAATTAACTCGACCTCAAAGGCTCAGACGTTAAGTTAGTTCGATTAAGACTTAAATAATTATTCTAAAAAGTTGATAAATAAATATTTTAAAAACAAAAGTCATGTAATGACTGACATTGAATTCGTATTTTGCATCTTCGATTTCTATTAGTATTATTGGCGGATATAAACTTCTTTGTAAAAATATTTAATAGGTTTAAATTTTTTCTTTAATGTAGTTCTTCTCACTCTAATTTTAATCTTTTTTTAAAATGTCACGTCATAAAATTTCTGTAACTAGTTGAAGTGATTTAGACATTAAAAAAATCTGTAATTAGAGAATTTGTTTGGCATTTAGAAGGAGTTGCAAAATTAAAATGAGTGATCCATATGTGATGTGAGTTTGTGTCTGCTTCATTCATAATATTATATTAGAGACAAAAGTGTGGTAGTGAATAGGATGAGCTAGGCGCGTTCGACCATACATACCCTCCATTTCCTTTTGGATAATCTACCAAAACATTTCTTATCAACATTTCTTTTACTAAAATTCATAAACAAGTAACGATAACTTTGATCAAATTACAACCAATAATAATAAATTAAGAAAAAATAAAGGGAGACGGTCATACCCTCAAAGAACCTAAGGTGAGTGCCACTGTTAACTATTTAAATTAAACTCAATATATACTTAGTATTAGATTAGATTAAAGTAGTGAGATTAATTAATTCACTTTTGCTTGTTATTCTGAAACTCAAACTTGATAATAACAATTTAGAATGACACATTGTTCTCAAAACTGTTCAACAACTCCAGAATCGTAGTTCCTTTTACTCCAATTTCATACCTCATTCCTTCCAAAAATAGGAAGAAAGAAATAACTTAATGCATGCATTGATTTGGTTTATGAAGCAGAGGATGATAGCTACGTCTACGAGGATCTGATAATATTTGATTGATGTGTTGTTCATCGTTCATTCATCCATCATCTTCAATTCAACACGAGAATGTTACCATTTTGCTCAGCTACACCCTGCTATTTCCCATCTTCCCAGGTCAATTTCTATTCATTTATCTTCAATTTTCCAACGCTATTTTGTTCCTAGAATTATTGAATGCTCACGGTGTTTGGTTGAACATTTAAAACTGTTAATCTTGTTGTTATTGTAGATTCCCTTATTTGGTGGACTACAATCTCTGTGTCCAATTCGAAAGGATTTTGAGACTAGATGTGTGGTAGAAGAAAGTGTATATCTAGGTTTGCATTATGGAACACCTTCACTCAGAAATTCATTTACAGCACAAGCTACAAAGAGTATCATATCATGGGGTTATTCACCAGTGAAAGCAGATGGGGACTATTTACTTGGTAATGGAGAATTTAGATATAGTTTATCGACTGTGCCGGAGGAATTAGTAGACTTTGCAGGACAGTCAATTGAAGGATCTGATGCATTAGTAGCACCTGCACAACCGGAGGCTCTATTTTCGAGTACTGATGTAACGCCGGGGAAGTTTGAATCAACACGTAGTTTGGTTGAAGGGGGTAATGAATCGTTAGCCGCTACAAAAGCAAGTGTTGGTGACCTATTTTCTGGAATCAATGAGTCATTTAATGTTTCTATTAGTAAGGGAGAAACTGCTTTACGAAGCTCGCTGGATACAGCCACTTCTTTTATCGATTCCGTTGTTAAAAATGCTACTACATCTGCAGATAATGCTTTTAGTAAGGCATTTTCTGCTGTTGATCAAACGGGTGAATTGGCGAATAAGAAAATTACTAGCTTTTCAAGTGAGGTAAGTGGAGTCACAAATAAAGCACCTGCTTTGGCTAGTGATGTGTTGCGCCGCACAATCGATGCAGTAGAGAGTTCTTTATCAAGTGGGGCTTCCTATGTTGTTTACCTATATGGATCAGCCAAGGAGTTTCTTCCTGCAGAGATTAGGGATTCGGTCAATGTGTATGAAGATAAAGCAACACAAGTCTTGAGGCCTGTTGGGTCTGCAGCTCAACAGGTAATGTATTAATTGAGATTCAATAGGATTCTTTACTCTCAAAAGCGTCAATTTTTTTTACTTTCTCTTGAAAATTTTGTTTTGTTTAATGTTGGAAATTAGATTTGAATTATCAAGTGAGTCAAAACATAGATATTTTATATGCATGGCTCTTTTTCAGCTATAGCGTAAGAAGTTCTTTGCTTTAATTCATATCTGAAATCCTCTATGTTTTCATTCTTAATATATGCTGTTCCATTTCGCAAACATTTTGAATTTGGTAGCAACTTTCTAGCCTGTTCACATATTATATGTTGATAATTTATGTCTCAAGCAGATTTACACGACTTTCTATTCGTTGGAGAAGAGTCTTGGCTTGGATCCAAATGATCCAATTATTCCATTTATTATTTTTGTGGGCTCTTCAGCAACATTATGGTACAAATTTATCTTTCCACAAAAGTAAAATTTGTTATTATCTACATTGAAGAATTAAATTTCCACCACAAACGCCATCTGTAATAGATGTCAGATATATGCAGGGCTGTTTATTGGTTGTGGACTTATGGAGGTTACTCAGGAGATTTATCCCCTAAATCAGCTTTCGAGATCTTGGCCAGGGACTCAAATGCTGTACTTATAGATGTCCGCACTGAGGCAAGTTATGTTATGGTCAACTTTTTCTGGCATTTTTAATTCAAAGCGGGAGAAATGGTCATACAGTTTATGAAAGTAAAGTCAAGACTCAAGATATCTCGTGTTTTGAATCTTTTGATGCTTATTTTATCTTTGTACCACCCTTCTTCCAAACTCAAATTATGGTCTTTTCGTATTATGGAAGTTTTCATATCTGTTTGCATTTGTTTGGCTAACTATTTTCATATTAATGTTGACCAATGAAGTTGCTGCTCCTTTACTATATGCAGGATTTGCGAGAAAAAGACGGTGTTCCTGATCTTCGAAGGGCTACTCGGTTTCGCTATGCAAGTGTAACTCCAATTGAGGTTGGTACTTGGTTTAAAGCATGATAATACTTAAATGTGACGAATATATTTACTGTATTCCTGAACTATGTTCAATGGAAAGCTTTTTAAAAAAACTATGTTAAATGGAAGAGATCCAGAATCTCTGTCATTTGTTATATGGATTAGCAATTAATTTGTTATATATCTACTAATAAAATAGTATATTATGTAATTTTCAGGTTGATGGCTCCATACGCAAGTTGTTGAAGGGCGGTAGAGACCTGGATGACTCCTTGATTGCTGCTGTTATTCGAAATATGAAAATTGTTAAGGTATTTAGCCTTGTGTCTCGAAATAGGGTCTAGGTTTCTGAATAAAGTCACTTGGAAGTGTATGAAATAACCCGTGTTAATATAGTAATATATATTCAATGACCTGAAGTTTGTCTATGAAAACCTTTTTGTTTTCACCTGATTATTTGCATGAGAAATGATGTCTCAGAAACTTATTCGCTGTGGTCTATAGGACAGTTCCAAGGTTATTGTGTTGGATGCTGATGGTACCCGTTCTAAAGGCATTGCAAGATCCTTGAAGAAAATTGGTGTCAAGGCAAGTCTGTCAATAACTTCTGAGATATATTTGCTGCAAAATTTTAATGTGATAGTGACAACATAAATCTACTGCCGCAACCCATTGTGTTAACTATCTTACTTTCCGCCTGTCCTACTGTTTACTAATTCATCAAAGCACCTTCCAAACCTTATTTGGTTGCCGAAGCCTGTGCATAACAGAAAGTTTAGCTTTGTTACCTTTGTACTGTTTTTATATCTGATATAGGATTGTTGAAACTGATAGTTGTATTTTAAGGTTAGGGTTGAAGAGCTTTGGCATGGTGAAAAAATAGGATAATAATAGAGAAGAATCCTAGCAACCATACTACTATTCTACATAACTCAAGTCTTTGCTATTTTCTGCTTGATTTCCTACTAAGCAGTATCTTTATCATATCATCAAATAAATTTTGCACATCTTCACCTCAGTTATGAGTGTAAATGGATTGAAGTCCTGGAAAAATGTTAAAATATGGGGATTTGCAGTTTATAATATGCCAGCACAAGATTTTGATGGTCGTCAGTTTGAAATTGAAAATGAAAAAAGCAAAAACTAGAATTTGATGAAATCTAGATGCCCTAACTCATATGTTCAAAGGTAGCACTCAGTCCTTTAGTGTCAATACGAGAGCCAAACAGATTTTTTTTAGACTTGGGGACAGCTCCTTTAAATTATAGTATGTATATGTGCTCTAGTGGTGGTTCACTAATAGACACCATCTACACAATCAACTGATTCATCAACCTTTGAAATCCAATTCATATATTGGAGTAGAATCAAATTTAGCAAGCTTTGTATGATATTTTACAGAATCCATATTTGGTCCAAGGTGGCTTTCAATCTTGGGTGAAACAAAGTCTCCGTATCAAGGAACTAAAACCTGAAACAGCACTTACCATACTCAATGAGGTATTTGTCAAGCTATCTCTGTTAATCTGTATCTTTATGAGTATGAATTCTGTTAGCTTACATAACAAAAAATAATGGTCCGAAAGCTCGGTTCTCCTATACTAACAAGGAATATGCATTATGTATGTTCACAGGAAGCTGAAGCAATTCTAGAAAATGTTAGACCTTCTCCTGGGCAACTTTTAGGTTATGGTACGGTAAGTGTCAAGTTACTTGTATGACATCTTTGTGATTTTTCCCATAGTTATTTTTCATTTTGGTTGGATTATCTGTATGCTAATCCCTAAGTTAGTTTTATATGGTTCGTGTCATTTTATAACATGATATGAAGAATACCTTCATAGGGTAG
Source organism: Cicer chorassanicum (assembly GCA_037974735.1). Classification (NCBI taxonomy): domain Eukaryota; kingdom Viridiplantae; phylum Streptophyta; class Magnoliopsida; order Fabales; family Fabaceae; genus Cicer; species Cicer chorassanicum. The sequence goes on along the minus strand of JBBPBP010009777.1, from coordinate 55,882,237 downwards.
AAAACAAGTTTTTAGTGGAGAACCTTATATTGAGAAAAGTAAAATAGGAAAAAAAATAATTTGTTAGCACTTTCTAGTTAGTTAATTTATTCTGTCGTTCTATCATCAACGTAAATATCTTGTCAGCTTATACCATGATTTTACTATCTGCTAATAAATGTAACTACTTTGGATTCAGGCACTACTTGTGGGGTCATATGCATTAGCAGGTGTGTGCATGTTCTTTCTCATAAACTATCAATTTGTTCAGAAATGAAAAAAATTGGTTGCATCTTAATTTTATGCCAGTTAGTCTGAGGTAGTAGGAGATTTTTTCCTTTCAATATGTGCCTCTGCAAACATATACCTACAAACACCGGTTTATATGTGAAGTTGACTAGTTTACTTATTCTTACAAAATGTTTAAGAGCTTATATTGTGTTTGCAAATTTATTTTGATTCTGTAGCTTAAAAAACTAAAGCTCAAATGCCATTTAACAGCATGCACGCGTGACTGGAAATCTAGATGTCTTTTTAATGAAAACCTAACTGTTTCAATCAATTTATTCTTAACCATTCTTTTTTTATTGTCCATATCTAACAAAGCAAAATCAATACTGTGTCAGAGTGGGAGACGACATTACAGTTAATTGGTGTTTTTGGCCTCAGTTTGGTACGTGCATTTTCTTTTCAGCAAAATCTTCAATTAAGTGTATATATATATATATATTTTAAAATATATGGTTCATATTTCAACTTATGCTGGGAATGCCATAATGGGCCTATAATATTGGTCTACTAGGAAATTCTCATTTTTCATTTCCTCATATTTCTCCAATGTATATCCCCAGACGATATATCTGCGGTTTTCTTCATATGAAAAGTCAGAAGATTTGAAGCAAGATGTGAAGTAAGTATACTCCATTATGGATACTTGGTCATATAATCGTGAAATTAGACAGTGTTTGAATAATTTAATTATCATTTGATAGCCATATATGTATTCAGTTATCTTAATATTCAAGTCATGTAGCTAACCTAATTTTTTTTGGTGAAAACCAACTCCCAAGGCATAACGTTTGTTATATTATATTTTCTTCTTGAGTGTTACAAATATCCTATCATATCAACACCTAGACAAATATACGATTTAAATTAGCAAATAACAGCTAACAAAAACTATCATTTTGTGTACCCTTTTTTGGCATTGTTACTCTAGCATCTGTTATGAAACTTAACCTCTTTCTTTTCTTCTGTCCTTTTAAGGTTATTGCTTGCTCCTGTTAAACTTGGAACTCAAGCATTTTCATGGGCTGCTGGAAAATTGGAATCAAATGGCATAGGATTACCTACATCACCTTCATCATTAGATGTTCAAAACCGGGTATTACAGGCTGCTGCAAAACATGAATCTCAACCATCTGATAGTGAAGGTAACAAAGACTCAATTTCTGAATCCACGGCTACTCTCAATTAAAATGGATGAGATTGTTCCAGATTGTCATGTGCTAACATGGAAAGAAGAACAGAGTTTAGTATGGTGACGCCAAGTTAACTCACATGAGATGAAGTTTGCAAGTAACTCTATGCAGTCAACACAAGGATGATTGTATTTGATTATTTTTAAGCCACAAGTTGCAAGAATGCCACAGGTGCTTAGCACAATTTCCACCATCAAAATAATAAGAGTGTAATTGTTAAATAAATTATTATTTGCATGATGCAAATTGTACTAAAAATTTGTGGTGGTGTAACTTATAGTTTTGTAAACTATATCCTTCACCACATATGCTTAGATCTTTTACAATCCGTTTAGGATCACACTGCCAACATCTTGCGTGCAAATGGAAGTTGTTAATGGAAAATGGGTTAGAAATAGAATGCTTAAACAAGCACTCATCACATCTTCTTCAATGCAAAATAGGAATACAAACTTCTTTTGCCCAGAGCCAGGTTCAGTGTGCCAAAATGGTTGTTTTTAGTCCCTCAAAATAGTGTCTACAAAAGGCAAAATAAAGACGAAAAGTAAATAAATTTTTTTGAAGGGTTAAACTTGAAAGGTCGTGCTACTAAAAACATATTTATTCATTTTTATTTTGCAAGACATGAACCACATTAGTAATTATTATTATTTGGAACTTTTTAAAATGGCGATGGGTTGCTTACACACTGGGTATCTACCTTTGTTCTTTTTATGAGAACAAAAAGATATAGATTGACCAAGTCAATATAATTGCAATTTGGAAACAACATTTTCTTAGCATATTTGGTTCTCCAGTGACAAAAAAGTGATTGTGAATGAATTATTCTAAAAAAGTTAATTTTGGCCAAAAGATAGTTGAAAATTAAAAAAAAAAAAAATCTAAAAGAAAAACTACAAATTATGTCAAAATCAAATTAGATGCACTTTCAAATACACAGTTATTTATGTAAAATTGATTTTGATATGATGTCTCAGATTCAAAGGTGCTGCAGATGTAGAAATCTAATACCAGTCAGGGAGAATTACGGTTTACTCATTGATTGAGAGAATAATCCAGTGTGGAAGAGTACACCATACTATTATGAGTACAAATTAATCTCATGGCTAAAAATTATAGTACACCATAACCACCCAAGATGGTGGTCCATATTATATAGCTTTGACTATCCAATATAACCATAAATTGTACTTACATGACTTTTATATAATAATACACATCAAGTATTGGCATATATCTGTGGACTACTGAACTAGAAAGCACCAAAGCGCTGTTGTAGCAAATTATACATCACTCTAGTCTTATCCAAAGTGAAGGTGGACACATACATATTCACCTCTAAACAATAAGAGAAGAAAAAACTCTAACTTGTAACAATTTTTAATACATAAAATCTCAGGTGGTAGACAAGTTGTTCCACAATTAAGGGTTACTATAATTTTGTGGATGTCTATCTATGAGATCAGCAATAGGAATTAGCACAGCTTGTTATTCCTTCAAATTGAACCAATCCTAACTAATGTCTGAACAAAATTTAATTTACATATAGATACATTCTAGCTATTTGAATGAATTGAAGAAGCTGACTGTGTCGTGGAGGGCATGGATAAAGTTGTCCACATCCTCCTTAGTGTTGTAGAAATAGAGGCTAGCACGTGCACTTGCGCTGACTCCTAAATAGCGATGGAGAGGTTGGGCACAATGGTGACCTGATCTGATAGCCACTCCGTGCTGAAAAAGATACATAATTAATTGCAATTCGAGAAGGAAATTTTCCAAACATGTTCAATAGCTATCCCAATTACTACCGAAAATTTGGGCATTTTAGCAATTGATTATACAGACTAAGGAGATATTTGAAAAAGCTTAGTTCACCTTGTTTCATGACATAAACACTTGTATTAATGATTAGAAACACTTACAAAAAATAACTTACATGTTCATCAACTTATTTCAATATAATATCTTATGAATAAGCACTTAATCAATCTACCTAGAATAACTTTTTGGATAAGTACTTGACTATAATTTTACCCAAACGCACCATAAAATCTGTTAAGACCAGGAAAATGCATATAACTGGAGATAATGTTGCATTTTCTTACCTGTTGGTCCAGAAACGTTGCAAGATCAGTAGGGTGCAAATTCTCAACATTGAAAGAACAAAGAGCAGCTCGTTTGACTTCTTTTGAAGGAGCTGGCCCATAGATGCGAATATTTGGGACTGAAAGAAGTCTTTCGTACAGGTATGTACCCAGTTCCACCTGTGAAAATTGAAATTTCATAAAAATAGTATCACACTGTTAATAGAATATAAATATAAATATAATTTATCTCTTCAATGAAAAATATGAAAGCTGATTTTGTTGATGGGCAAACGAAAATAACAGTGTGTATTTATGACAAATGATTGATTGAAGATCAGTAATTTAGCTTGTGATTTCACTTGTATTGATGAGATTGAAGGACATGGAGACTAGGATAGCATTGCTTTGAATATGACACTAATGAGGCTGAGGCATCAAATCATGAAAATTATGATGATAAAAAAAAGATGTACTTGAAGAAGTAAAACAGATGAAATCCAGTGTTGATCAAGTTAAACATTGTTGGTGCATTAAACTTGATCAGTGGCGTGTATCAAGTTTATCTACAAGTTATTTTGGTAATTAAACACCGCATACTACTAAGATGTACACTTAAGCTATAAAAGTATTTACAATTGATTTTAGTGCTAAAAATTTGATTAGAATGTTTATATGTTTTGTGTATTGCTGTATTTTGTAGAATATTTGCTTTTCACAGCTTCCTAGTGATTCTAAGTGAATCCTACATTTTTACCCTTTGCTATCTGTGAAACCTAAATACAAGAATAGACCATGAGATGTATAGTTAGCTCTCTCGAGTTTTCCGGAAGTGACTGAACTGCAAAAATATGCAATCACTACAATAAGTGCAGGGTTTTATTGCCATTAGATGGCTAAGCAATCTGGAATCCCAAATATTCAAAAGACGATACATGTGAAAAGGAGAAAGCACTACAGCATCTACAGAAGGTATGGCATTGGAGGAGAAAGCAAGTAAATCATAATGAGGTGTTGTGTATCACAAACATGTTAAAATACATACATTGTACATATATATACACTGTGTCACGTTGTCACAAACTTGTTAACTGAGATGTCACCATAAGAATGGATAGTAAGGCGAAAGAGTTTTTTTATCAAAATTAAATTTAAAAAATTCATGTATCACTTTTCCTGTGAATTACAGTAAGTGTTCTTTATAGACTTATAGTTCATAAGACTGAAGCTCAACTTACCTCATACTCGTGTATGGCTTGCATTCCAATCCCAGATAAGTAATCAATTGCAGCTCCTAATCCAATTGCTTCACCAATAGCTGGTGTTCCAGCCTCGAATCTAGGATGGTCAAAAAGCCTCATATAATAAGATACAAGTAACTGACAGTAAATGCAATAGTAGTAGCGAAAATTAGTACTATGAAATGATTAAGTGTTATGAATGATTATATTCAAATTTAGGAAAGGAGCAAACCACCAGAGTATCAGTCTCAAGATAAGTAATGGAAACTCTTCCTTTTTCTTTAGTGCTATTGATAACAATCATTTAAAGGCCAAATCATTTTTTGTTAAAGAATTCTATGGATTTCAAAACATCAATTGCTACCATTAGGAGCCAGCCTGGGAAAGTGAAAGAAAAAACCAAGAAATTATGCATGCACTAATTCAAATAACTAAAACCATTGATGCTCTTCAGCTTTCTTTCCTACACCAGAAATCAAACTTGTGACCTCCACTCCCCAAGCCCATGTAGATGATATTTTTAAGATAAGGTAACCTTGAGTCAAAGGAAAAACAAGTTCACAAACCTGGATGGAGGTTCGGCATAAGTTGAATGATCAAAATATACATCAGAAATCATTTCACCACCACCTAAAACGAGCAAAAGAAGAGGTTGTCCGAAATATATTAGCTTCAAAAGACAATCTTATTAACATTGTGCCTAAACAAAATGAACTTTTATTTTATACTACTGCATTTTAATTAGTTGTTCATGTTTGATGGGAAAATGTAAGTAAAGCACCGTGTATCATAACTTACCTAAAAATGGAGGCATAGAAGACAAGAGGTCAATTTTACCATATAAGAATCCAATGCCTGTAGGCCCACACATCTGTAAGACGTGTTCAATAACTTGTTACACTGGTCTGGAAGAATTACAATTCAAAAATACATAAACAACTCTACCTTGTGAGAAGAAGCAACAAGAAAATCAACATCAAGGTTCTGAACATCAACCGTCATGTGTGGAACACTCTGGCAGGCATCTACAAGAACTTTTGCTCCAACACCATGTGCCCACTGGGCAATATCTCTAATAGGAAGAGCCGAAGCTACAGAGAAGTTCAAACACACGGAAACTCATTAATTTCAGTTAATAAAATAGAATAAAAGTAGTATCGCTGGAATATAAGAGGTTACAGATTGAAAAGCATGGAAACATTCGTGGGGGCTTGTGAGGGTTCATATATGCGTTTTTATGGTTTAAATGTTTTTATGGTTGTGGGTCTCAGTAATATGCGTAGGCATTATTTACTGGCTCTGCACTAGTAGGACGTCTTTAAGCTTGGTAAAATTGCAATGCATGTACAATACCTTCTAGATGAGTGTTGGAAAATCTCTTTATGAATGTAAGCATATCTCTATCAAGTAACTACAAGTATACAAATTTATTTTGAAAATTTCTCTATTTGTACTGGTGCTCAACCCTATTACAATACCGATACAAGCAAAAGTTGCTAATGAACCAGAAGATCATTAATTTCAAAATCTAAAAAATTAACCCAGGAGGCAGATAATCTTTGACAGCATAAAAATTAAAATATTATTAAACATAGTGTAGAATCCTGGCAAGAAACATACCAAGCACGTTTGAAACATGATGAACAACAACTATTTTGGTCTTTCCTGAAAGCATTTCCTTCAATTTGTCTATATCTGGAACTTCATCTTGGTTTAAATTCACAAATTTCAAAACAGCGCCAACTTTTTGAGATACTAATTGCCATGGAACAATTGCACTGTGATGTTCAGCAACTGTAAGTATGATCTGCAATAATAGACAAAGATTTTACATGAGCATAATTGGGAGATAATGACAGTGCAACAAAAAATAAGTATGCTAAATGTAAAGGAATAAAATGGAGTGATTAAAAAGGACCCCAATGTCTACTCCTAATATTAAAACTCCTATTTCAAAATCACATTTGATAGGTCAATGAAGCCTTAAAACACTCTCCAAATCTTAAAAATATGCACAAAATAATGGTTGGGATTATTTTGGGGAAATAATTGCATTCTCTTTCAAAAGCTCTCTCAGAAGGCCGCCATAACAAAGTGATCATTTCTCCAAAATACACTAATCCAAACATGTACCAAGTTGAATTTTGTTAAAAAGTAATCTAGAATGAAAATACCTCATCTCCTGGTTTTAAATTTGACAAACCCCAAGAATAAGCTACTAGGTTGATAGCTTCAGTAGCATTTCTTGTGAATACAATTTCTCGGGAGTCAGAAGCATTTATAAAAGTTGCAACCTTCCTTCTAGCTGATTCATACTCGTCTGTGGCCTTTGCACTACATCCATATATAATTTGGCATAAGGAAACATTTGCCTTTTTAAGCAATCATAGATAGAAATTTATAAATTTCATCACCCATTAAAAGCAGATGGGGGGAAGGAAATTACATTAAATTGTCTTACATATGTAATTCCAAATGTTACACAATAAGTACCTCAAGAAATGCATGCCCCGATGCACGTTTGCATTGTAACCTTCATAATAGTTTTGCAAAGCCTTCACAACAGCTGTAGGCTTCTGAGATGTTGCTGCATTGTCTATGTAAACAAGTTTTGAGCCATTTACTTCCTGTGGATTAAGTATCATAACTTTATAATATACACCAAAACAATACACCAAACAAGCACCTCTAATCCACAGAGAAAAACATTAGATAGACATCTTAAGCAGTAGACGCATATAGAAAATTCGAGGAACTATAAAAACATATCATTAAGAAAGAAAGTCAATTTTCAGCAACAGAATCATAGATAGATTAACTAGAAATGAGGCGTTGGAACCAAGGCTTGGTTATAAATTGCACTACATGTGTACTAGTTTTTTTCTTGAGCTTTTGGCTTGATTTGATTTGACACATAAAAATGATCCAATCATATGCATATCCAGCAGAAGTCTCAGGAGATAACATACGTAAGTTATTGAAGTTATATGCTGGAAGGTCCCCATTCCAAATGGTACTATCATCAAACTACTGTGTGTATGTTGTAACATGACAATCACATTGAAAATTTAAACATGGACTATCTACTATGTAACACCAACACTTCAAATTGAAGGCGTGTGTTGTGTCCAACACGTGGCAGTGTTAGACACCAACATATGTAGTTAATTCAATTACTTCTATTTTCTCAAATTATTATCAGTGTTGACTTGTCAGTGTCGTGTCTGTGTCAGTAATTCATAGGCTATCTAAACACTTCCAAACATAATTTAAGAGAATAAAATTGTGGATAAGAAAAAAGCACCTGGTGAAGTATAGGGAAATGAGGTCTGGTGGAGTGACCCAAAGAGGAGGAGCCAAGAGTTGGTTCAGCTACTGCTTCATTGACAGTTGTTGCACAAACGGGGAGAGAAGATAATCGACGAAACCCAACTCTAACAGATGATGAGGTCCTAGTAGTGATTGAACAGCAATAACTGGGGCTTGGAAATTTGAAAGATGGAAGTTTTGGCAGCAAAACTTCCATTGTTAACCACCCAACAGGAGAATTCCAATACCTCAGTTATATCTAGAAACAAGTTGAAAAATCAACAGAGGGAGTTCATCAAACAGCAAAACAAAAAATCAGTCCAAAAAGAGCCAACAAGCAAATAAGGAAAATCAACAGAGGGAGTTCATTGAGACTGCCGAAAAATCAAACAAACAGGAGGAAAAAATAAACAAGCAAAGAGCAATAAAAATAGAGAAGGAAAAATCAATCGAAAACCAGCCAACAAACCGAGGCGTTCAATATCAGCAACATTTTCTATTTTTACCCTATGAATCTACAACAAAAGGATATCCAATCATATACCTATAAATAAAGAAGAAAATTTCAAACAGCAATTATGTTATATTTCTCAAACTTCAAAAATGTTCGGGTACACTAGCATATGCACCCTTTTCATTATTTTGTTAATTTCCAACCAACAAAATTTAGATAATCATCATTGAATCAACAAAAAAGCAGTTGAGAGAGCAGCATAAAATCCAATTGATGACCGAATTAAGAGAATTAGTGTCCAATTATCACTCAACGTGCAACATTTAACACACAAACAATGGTTCCATAGTGAAAAATACCTGAAAATTTGGCCAGCGAAACGAAATCAAACAAAAATGAAAATGAGAAGCAGTGAGGGAGTGGGGTCGGGGCGCGGTGGAGGAGGAGGCGGCGGTAGCGGTGGAGTGAGAGAGGTAAGTTGAAGATATGTTGTGAGAGTGTGTGTTTGTTTGTGTGAAGAGGAGCCCTGCGGCTTTGGAACTGCGAACATATCATCACACTTTTCTTTGATATTTTTTAAGATTCGCTTGTTGGCCAAGATACTCTCTTTCCATTCTTATTGTTTTTTCATTTAAATTTATTTTAAGGTTTATTTATTTATTTATTTTTTACTAAAAAGACGATATTCATTCAATTATTTAAAATAATATAAATTATATCACTCAAAGTCGCTAAAAAAAAAATACCAACAAACTCATAATATTGAAGTTAATAACATTAAATGACCAAATGTGTGACAAAACCAACAAAATTGAAGTGTTTTAAATACTTATGTCACTTAAGCGGTAACATTGAAAATATCAAAGTCTACATTGTATCGAAGTTAATATATCCATCTAAATCAATTAAATATCAAAGTCTACATTGTATCGAAGTTAATATATCCATCTAAATCAATCAAATATCAATCAAAATTATCTCGCACTAGTACGACAAAATCACGAAAAATATAAAAGAGAAATTAAATATGTTTCAAAATGATTTCTTTAGATAAAAAAGAAAAGAAAAAATAATTAAGATGGATGATTATTATTAATAATTGGCCTTAAATTATTTCTCATAGTTTTATAATTTTAAATAATATTAATATTTTCAAATATTCTATTTTCAAAATGATTATTAATTTTTTAGATTGTATAAAATAATAAAATTATTCAATAAAAGCATATATATTTTTTATAAAATTAATATATATATATATATATATATATTAAATATCAATATTTTATTTTTAAATTTTTTATTGTTTTAAATTATATTTTGATTATTTTTATATTTTATCACGTTGGTTTATAATACAACTCGTATGTAAGATACATATTTTAAACTTGAGTGACAAAATAAAATAAGATTTATAATTAACTTATCATATTTTATTTGCTTATCAAACACTAAATCGATGTAAAATATGATAATTTATGTTATCTTGTCTATGTGGTTTTTACTATCAATCAAACCCTTTGGTATATATATATATATATATATCGCCATGGGGCTAGCCCATATCTTAAATCCGATTAAAAAGTCCTAAAAAAAATTAGAAAAATTTACCCTGTACCCCTATAATTTGATCCGTACTCCCAAATTTTTTTTAAAATGGCAAAAATACCCTTCACCTTTTTTTTTTTACTATTTCACTAAAATCAGAATAATTTTTTTTTCACCATTTCATCAATTCCGGTGCCGTAAAAAAGAATTCCGGTCAGTCCAAGATTTCCGGTAACTTCTGGAAACCTTTTAAGAAGATTTCCGGTACACAACTGCCTTCCGGAAACCTTGGTTTGAAGATTTCCGGTACACAATAGGCTTCCGGAAAACTTATTTCAAGTTTTTCGGTACACAACAAAGTTCCGGAAACCTTGCTTTTAAAGCTCTCCGGTACAGTACAGAAAAATTGTGTTCCCGGAAACTTAATTACAAGGTTTTCGGTACACAACTATTTTTTTTTGTTTTTTTTATTAAGTTTTTTGAATTTTATTATTTTTTTAAATGTTAACAGATATGGATCAAATGTTTTCGGAAATTTAGAAAAAAAATGTACTGTACCGAAGAGGTTAAAAAAATGTTTTCGGAAGTTTAGAAAAAAGCTTGTCTACCGAATACATTAAAAAAAACATTTTCGGTAGAGGCTTGTGTACCAGATATGTTGTGAAAAGGTTTCCGGAGTAGTAGACTTCTGTACCGGAAACCTAGTTTTCAACCTTTCCGGAAGTTTAGAAAAAATACTTACTGTTTGGTTCCGGAAATGTCAAACTCGCAAATGGTAAATTTTTTGGACTTTTAATATATAAGGGAGGGCAAAACGGTCATTTCATTGCTATTTTGGGGGTATAAGTATAAGTAGGGGGTATGGGGTAAAATTTTCAAAAATTTGGGTTCGAATTTTAATGCCCATGACATATGTTGAAATTTTATGTTGGTGAAAGTTGATCTGCTTTTTTAATTTTGCTTTCACACTCCTAAATATACTACCAAAAAATAGAATCTGGTAATATATTTTAAATTATTAGAAGTTAAAATTTAGTAAAAAGACGAAAAAATAGATGTTGAATGAACATTCACTTTTATATTTACGTGATGATTAATAACTTATGACTAAGGGTGTAAATAGGCTAAGCCGTCGTCAGGGACCTAATCTGTTTAATAAATAGGCTATGTTTAGTTTTTTTTTAAAGTCTATTAATTTAAATAGATCAAACTTATAAAAAAAAATATTTAACCTGATAGGCCGATATATGTATATATATATATATTATTTATTATTTATTAACATTGTTATTTTTTATTATTATTTATTAATATTAGTATTTTTTTTTATTTTAAATTTGCTAAGTATGAGTTCATTTTTTTTTGGAAGGTTGTTGCAGACTTGCTAGTTATAATTTTATTAGATTTGGTTATAATTTTATATGTTCCTTATATTTATTATTTTATTAGTTTGTCTTATATATAACGGGCAAGTTTAGCCTATTTAAAAAAAATATATGATATACTATTTAAATGCTTTAATATGAAATAAGTTTTTAAATATGTTTTTAGGCCAGACCAAACTTCTAAAAAAGGTGCGTCAGACAAAAGAAAAGTTTATGATAGGTTGTAGGTAAAGCTCAAACCTTTCAAAGTCTGACCTATTCCCACCCCTATTTGTGACATATTGTTATATTCATTAAATAACCATTCAAATTATTATCGATTTTTATGTCAAATTTGTACGTCGAAATATCATTAATATAGTAATAATATATCACAAAGATTTCGATAATACAACTAATATGATAATTTTTTTTTTCCCTTGATTCTTTCGGGGAAATATATATAAAGACTCTTTAACATCTTGAAATTGTAATTATGCTCAAGATAGATATCTTTGTATTTTAAAATTGTTCTATAATTTTCTTAAAATTTTCAATTCTATAAAAAATACCTCTCTCTATGTATGTAATCTAATAATCATTCAACAATTCATCTTTTTTACGCAGCACATTTGATTCTTCAAAAACTTTTTTAAACTTTTAGTTAGGGCAACACTTATTAACTAATAAGGATAAAAATAAAATTAATTATCTATAAGACTTAACTTAACTGTCAAATGAACAAATTGTTAGATGATATACCATTTTATGAGTTCAAATATAAAATTTCACGTATGACGGATTTTTTTAACATTTCATTTAAAAAAGATATTCAATTATTAATAAAGAAAACAAACGAGAGTGAGCAGCTGCTCCCAATCTGATACATATGCATATGTGCTTGTGTATAAGTTTGTTATTAAAGATGAAACTGAGTTTCATATCATGCATAGGATGTTTATACTTAAGAACACATTTTTCCTTAAATAATGTTTATAATTAGTAATGAAGGGAGAGGATATTAAAATACAATGTCATGCGAGGAATGTTATGTGCTTTAAGAGAAAAGTGTATACAATTAATATGAGGCATATGGATTTTGATATTAATGGCAGCAAGTCGTGATAGGGACATGAATTACATTTAATAGATGTCATGACTATATATGAAGACAAGGGATAGATATAATTTCATTTTGTTTGCGACTCCACGTGTAATGAAGTGAGTCCTTCTTTTAAAACTCTTATTCTCACTTCCTTCGTCCTTTTCTCTCACAATATATCTTAGTATAAAAAATAAAAAATGCTTTCTTGTAGAAGAATGATCAATATTACAATTGCAATCCAATGTTAATTAATTGATTTTAACAATGATTGGGTCAGGTGTTGCATATATGGTCTTAAGTTTTGGAGACTGTTAACGGTGATTGATCAGAACCAATAACAAAAATAAAAACAGAATGAATGCCAGATTTTTTTTCTCTTCATATTTAAGTGTGCATTAGTTTCAAGTTTCAACGCTATTTATTTTTTTTTTTTTAATTTTAAAAAAAGAATGAAACTGTCTTCTGATATTTATGCTCTATTAAGGGGAATTAATGTTGACATAAACTTCAGACTAAAATTTTATTTTTCCTTATTAAATTCTCTCCCCATGATTGAGTTTTATTTTTCCTACCTTCATAGTTTCTCCTTTTCCATTTTCTACCTTCATATGATCGAATTTTTTTGACATCTCAAAGTCAAGTTTTGCAAAATTTAGCTAGAGATAACCTATTCTCACCCCTGTCTATGATATTTCCTAGAAATAAAGACATAACTTGCCTATATAATTATGTTTGTCTAAATCCAGAAAAAGAATAGTATGGATACCTAGTTCCAAAGTAAAGAACATAATTACATTTAGAAAAAGAGTAAAGAACAGAAAACTATATATTACTTCTATACTTATTTATAAACCAAAAGAAAAAAACTTGTCTCTAAATACAAATTTCATTTTAAATTACTAAATCTATTTATTTATTTATTTACACTATTAATCATCATTGTATAGTGTCTTGAGAGAGAAAGATCAAAATTAAGCATATCCATATATAAAAGAATAATTTAACAAAATTTATATACAAAATACATCTACAAACTTTTCTTAATATCTGAAAAGTAATAATTTTAAAAATTGTGAATTTCCCTCATGTCTCAGGACTCTTTTGCTGTTGATTAATGATTGATCGTAGTTGATTTTCCTAAGCGCCCTTTCTTTTGTTTTTGTTTTTGTTTTTCTTTCTTTTTCTATTTCGTCATTTAGCAAAAAAGAATGATAAATGAACTTACAAATTGATTAAAAAAAGTTTATAAGTATCGACATGATTTTTTTTTTTTGAAAAAATATCGACATACTTTTTTGTTTTAGAAAGGAACATAGTTTATGTTAAATTTGTAAAATAGGATGACAATTATACATTTGGTTGCATCCTATTACTAGATTCATTCTTAAACATAGGACGCTTATGAGCTCCTTTTTATAAGATTATTTTTAATTTTTTCAATTCTATTAATTATTCTCTTACTAATTTATGCAATATGTAATAATACTACAATACAATCATAAATCAACTCTCTCCATTCAAATCTAAATTAATAAATCAATTCAAATTCTCAATAAATTTATTACTATAACAAATTTTGTTAACTTATATGATTTAGTCAACCCTAATCTTAAGAGGTAGTAACAGATTGGACTTACATATTATGTGATTTAATACTATAGTTTTTTTTTGTTGCAAAAATCTATATTCTAGTTTTGTAATGAACAAAATGCACAACAGAACTCTTTAAAAAAGAGAAATGCATAGCATAACTTGAAAAGTTAAGATGAAAAGAGTTGAAAAAAGAATATAAAATAAGAATCAAAGTATCCAATAACTCACATGTTGACAAATAGAAAACGTGTGATGAGGTGGACATTTTTAAAATTTTGATTTTCACAAATTAATAAATAGAGTGCTTTGTATTTGCGTTTTCTTTTTAGGACGCACAAGTAACGATTTTCCCGTTGCTTTTTGTGTCTCTCTCACTACTCTCTCTCTCTCTTTGGAGAGAACGCCCCCAACATCACAACCTAAAATCTAACATCGTATCAATTTTCATATGTTGTTTTTCTCATTCTATTAACATGATGGAGGGGTTTTAGCTACAATACTTGTTTGCAGGGTGCCAAGGATTAAGGTATAATATATTATTATTATTATTACATTTATTTTTGTTACATTTACATAAAGTTTTAATTTTGTTACTTTCCCTTTTTTTTTATAATGATTATTTTTGTCTTCAGGTCAAGGCATTGGATTTGACATCTTGGCCCTGCAAAGATTGATTCGTTTAGTTCAAGAATATTTTATATTCATGGGGATATCCTCCGACAATGTTATTGGGCTTGTGTTGGCTCTTTCTTCCAGCATTTTCATTGGTTCTAGCTTTATAATTAAAAAAATGGGTCTTAAAAAAGCTGCTAGTAATGGGAATAGAGCAGGTTCATTAATTCTTCTTTTCTTTAATGTTTTTTTTTTTCATCATTTCATGTGGGTCATTCAAAAGTTTAAACTTTTCTTGTTTTTTAACTTTTGTACTGTTGTGTTTTGCTTTAATTTGATCAGCTACAGGTGGGCATTCATATTTGCATGAACCACAGTGGTGGCTTGGAATGATTTCAAGTGAGTGATTTTCTATCTTATGCCATTGAATTATTAATATAATCAATGTAACACCGATACATCTGATCAAAGACGTGTCTGCTGTCAGACACGACACCGACACATGTTGTTAAGTCCAATTCCAATTACTTCTAGTTTTTCAAAGTATTATTGGTGTCTACGTGTGAATCTCATGTCGGGTGTTCGTGTATGTGTTGCCACTTCATCTCCACCAAATTTGTTGCTTTCCATGTTGGGTGTGATTTACCATTAAATAACAGTTAATCCTGTGCTATATATGTAGCTAAGCCTATATCTCTCTAGGCTTTTTCAATGTGTAGAATTCCCATGTTCAGCTTATAGAACTTTGTATTTGTATCTTGAGAAGACTATCAAGACATTGCTTATTTTGAATAGATGATGTGGAATTATGTGCAAAAGTCTTTATTTTGCAGTGATCATTGGGGAAATAGCAAATTTTGCAGCTTATGCATTTGCACCTGCCATCCTAGTTACTCCTTTGGGAGCTTTAAGCATCATTGTTAGGTAAGCAACAGAAGTTAGCATTCTTCATAACATATTCATTTCTCTGATATTTAATCAATGCAATTAGATGCATTCATTTAATGTAAAGGAACAATTACAACCTCATATCACTGATGCAGTGCAGTGCTAGCTCACTTCATCTTGAAAGAGAGATTGCACATCTTTGGAGTTCTTGGATGTGTTCTGTGTATGGTAGGGTCTACAACTATTGTTCTGCATGCACCACATGAGAAAGACATTCATTCTGTCAAGGAAGTATGGCAACTTGCTACAGAACCAGGTACTCTTTGAAGCCTTAATTGCTCGAGCCTTGAGGTTAAAGCTCAGTTTGGCAAGGCTCAACCGCTAGCTTATAGCGGATAACTTATAGTATATAAGTTTGTGTGATCAAAATAGAGCTGTTTGGTAACGGTTTTTTGAGATGCTACTTCAAGTAGTGTTTCAGCCTTTAACTTATAATGTATCATATCTTTAAATATTAATTAAAAATAATAAATTATCTTATTATGCCATTTTATATATATCAGTTAGTTTAATTGCTAATTTTACCAAATAATTCAAATTCAATCTACTATCTTATCCACTATCCGCTAGCTTAT
The DNA here is from genome assembly GCA_037974735.1 of Cicer chorassanicum. Taxonomy (NCBI): domain Eukaryota; kingdom Viridiplantae; phylum Streptophyta; class Magnoliopsida; order Fabales; family Fabaceae; genus Cicer; species Cicer chorassanicum. Next base: position 55,865,944 of record JBBPBP010009777.1, on the reverse strand, counting down.
CAGCGATATGCTATTTTTTCCAAACAGATCCTAAATGGAATGCATTGTGGTAAAAGTTCAAATATAATTCATTTCTGGATACTAAATTTGAAAGCCTAAGATTCTTATCTTTTTTTCTCTCATGAATGAACAGGTTTTCTTGTATACTCTTGTGGGGTGGTGGCAATGGTTTTAGTCCTTATTTTCTGTTTTGCAAAAAAATATGGACACAGCTATATGATTATTTATGTTGGAATATGTTCTCTCACAGGCTCAATTACGGTACTGAATATGTTTTTAATTTTTCAATGCTCAATTGTATCGTGAATTAATTTTCCCTCTACAAACTCAATGCTGATCCTAGTTTTCACATACGTAGGTTATGTGTGTCAAAGCAGTGGGAATAGCTTTGAAGCTTACATTTGAAGGAATGAATCAATTTAAATACTTTGAGACTTGGTTCTTTACAATGGTTGTGCTTGGATGTTGCCTTTTGCAAATCAATTACTTGAACAAGGTAAGCTTTGGTTTTCTGTCTCAAACTAATAATGCATGCATTGTGGAGTGTGGAACATTGAACACTTTGTTGTTTTGTGATGTTTCTTATTTAATTTGGAAAACTATGTTTTCAGGCTTTGGACACCTTCAACACTGCTGTCATATCACCAGTGTACTACGTCATGTTTACTTCGTTCACAATCATCGCCAGCATAATCATGTTTAAGGTAACTTTTTACCTTCCATGGCAGAAGGAATATTCCACCATAGTTCTGCATTATTGGCAATTTGCAAGTGGATCATAGCAAATGTTTTAAATTGCGGTAAAGGTCGCATTGCAATCCTTGACAATGCAGAGAATCACAACTAAATACGTATAATGCAGCCTAAATCATGATTGCATTGTCGTTGTGAAGACATAAAAACTGATGCCGCAGCCCTTGCAGCCGCAGACCTTTTTCTAAAACCTAGATAAAATCGCTGCAAGTGCAATGCATCATCGTTGTAAGGACATAAGAAGCTTTATGTCGCGGCCCTTGCAGACTCAGACCCTTTTTTAAAACCTAGATAAAATCACTCACAATACATGTAACGCGGCCTAACTCCTCGCAGTCGCAGACCTTTTTTTTAAACCTAGATAATAGTTATTAATTATTATAAAACAAGAACTTTGTTGATGGTTTATTATTGGTGCAGGAATGGGACACACAAAATGCATCTCAGATTGCTACAGAGTTATGTGGGTTTGTAACAATTTTATCAGGGACTTTTCTCCTTCACAAAACTAAGGATATGGGAAATAAACCTACAGAAGTGTCTCTTCCTTTAAGTCCACAACTTCCTAACCATACTAACTCATCAGTTAGCTCTCATATTTGAAGCTTGTGAGCAGCATTTCTCTTTCAACTATGTTCCCTCCCAAGAAGCTAAACACACTAAGCTTGCTACTGTTTGGTTCTAACAAGCAGCTTGTAATTACACATTTAAAAAATAGAAAGAAACAACAAAAATATGTAAATGTGGAAAGATCAAAGCAACTAAGCAAGTACATGTTATGACCTTAGGGGATACGATGTTAGATTCTTTTGTTAGATCAGAAGTCTTTCTCTTTTCATTTTCCGCTCTTTCTCTTAGTATTTTTGAACAAGTGGAAGATGTGAATTGCCTAAAGTCCTAAAAATCTATTTATTGTGGTTGGATCACCATTTTTTTTTTCTATGCAGTGTTATCAACTACTAATAATTTTTTTTTTTATTTCATTTACTATAAATATCTGAGATATAAAATGTTATTTTGACAAAAATAACTTGTAAATGAAAAGTGGTATTATAGAATAATTATATATTTTTTTTGTCTGTAGATAAAATGGTAAACACCACTACAAACTAACACATAATTGCGAGGTCTCCCGAGATATGATGTCCAATTTAACGATATCAACATTTGTCAGTTGAGCTTGGACTTAAGTACTATAGAATAATTATATATTTTGCCATAAAGAAAGTAAATGAATGAAAAATTGGTGTCAAACCTCCATATTGAGGAGGAAAACCTCCACATATATGAAAATTGCTTTAAACTTGATGATACTTGACGATGCGACCTTTAACTAGAAGTTTACGATCTCTAGATTCTTACGAACGAGAAAATGACTTGATTGTTAATGATTTAAAAACTATAAATAAGTTGAGTTTTAAAACACCAATATTCACTTTCTTTTATTTTTGGTTGAATCGATACCAGTTAGCTCAACGCCTCAATCACATGCAAATAATTATGTGAGCTTTTATTCACAAAGAGCATCACTGTTTTAAATGATTTATAAGTATTAGCTCGACGAAGACCACATGAAATACTTTTTCACCCTAAACCATGATTTTAACCCAGTTGGTCCTAAGGCTAAGATGGTATAAAGCAAGAGTTTTAGGTCTCTCAATTAATTTTTACTATGTACATTTATGCCTTCAAAGGATTTTTTTACCGTACAACATGTAAAAGACTATAGTGTTTGTTTAGTTCTCCAAGATTGATGGAAGGTGATGTTTTTGTTTTGGGGAATTATATATTTGGATATGTACTCTCTTTTTGCGCTGACAAATGATTTAAAACAAATTTGTCGTTAAGTGTTTAGCACGATGTAATGAGAAACATGTTGGAATATGATATCTACTTTTTCTTCATTACCTAATCTTATTTTTTGGTATAATTTCATTCACAAATCATCAACCACTGATTTATAATTGTTAATGGATGAGGAGAAGAACTAAGTCAATAAAGGAATATCTGTCTACAAAGGACAATTTATTTGGTCGAAAAATTATTGTACATGATTCACAATGTGTAGTTTGTGTGGTGGAGTGATGTATCAAATAGCTAACATAGTTTGATTAATTGTAATTTGGGCCTCAAGAAAATAAAAAAAAAATGTAATTGTTTTTCGTCAAAATTGCTGAATATAAATCTCATTCTTGAAAATATCAAAGTTAGTTACATATTTGAAGTGGATTTAAACGTACGTCAAATATTTTAATTCGGTATCATCAATGGTGTAATCTCTCCAATACAAGGATTACGAAGCTTACCACATTGCTAACCACACTCTCCAATAAAAAGAATGAATAAATAAATAAGATTGAATAAGATTTTTTATTAAACTATTTTTATCGAATAAATATTATTATATTAATTTTATCATAAATACAAAGTTTATGTGTGATGAAAAGTAATATTAATTATTGCTGTTAAAAAACAATATTAATTATAAAGATATATCTAATATTTTACATAGTTATCACCGTGTTATAAAAACCTTTGTAATGCAAGCTTTAATTCCAAAGGTAAATTCGTGGTAACTTTGTAACCATATCACAAGTATGGGTTATGAATTATGATTCCAAAAAAATATTTTTTGGACTAATATATAGTTAGAATGTGATACAAACGTCACCGTTCAAGTTTTTAGTTATCTTTTTATTATTTCATGACATCTAAAGAATATATAAAGTAACTGATTTCAATTTATCAATAGATCGCTGTTTCAAAATCACTCATATTTTGTCGAGAAGATAACAATTATGCAAATAAATTAACTAATGCAAGTTTTTATATAATTGATATCATTTATTGAAATTTATACCTCCATGTATTAAAAAATGACTTATTCCATAATAAAGTATGACTTCCTAATTTTAGATTTTAAACCTAAACTTTGTATATGTTATTATCAATTGGTGCACTCTTTTCCACCTTATTTGGTTTTGTTCCATTGTAATTTTTAAGGAGTTTTAAACGTGGCTTAGTCCTCCCCTCAATTTTGATTTGTTTATTACAGGTCCGGTCCAACCTATTATGAGGCCTAAAGCGAAATTATCACACAGTGCCTTTTCAAAGTTAATAAATAAATTATTAATATTTTTATTTAAAATTGATCTTTCGTACTTTTTTTGATGCAAAATCATTTATCAAATTATTGTAATCAATTTCGTTTAACAATTCTTTTTCAATCGATAATAAAGCTAATCCATTTAAATTTTTTTCTAGTTTCTACTCCAGCAAAATATATAGAAAAGGTTGATCTCTGCTACAATTGAAAAAAATAACTAATAATTTAGAATATAAATATTTACTTAATACTTAACAGATTACAAATGAAAAAGAGACGAATAAATTAAAAACAAAAATCTTAATATATTTTGGCCACTGACAAGAGCTACCCACACAATGAAAATTCAAAACGAAAAATAAAATCAAAGTAAGGAATAAGGAAGTAAGGTCAAGGGTGAAAAAACTTTTTGTCGTGTTGACAGGAAAGTTTCGGACGAAGAATTCTAAGAGACTTTTTTAGTAAAAAACAATGCTTTTAATATAAGGTGTTTTTTAGTGAAAATGAATGCATTTAATATTAAAAGATTCTTCAAACGGCACAGTATCCTGATGCTCATAAATATTTGTATCGATTTTAATTGGCTAATTAAGAACTTTTTGGAGGCCTTTTTTGTTTCTATATATACTTAAAGAGTTTTGATAATATATTATTGGGCCTTTATACCATATAAAAATTAAAGTAAAAAAATTATTTTTTGACAAGACCTAAAGCAGGGCTTTAGGCGCCTCCCCCTTGGACCTCCCCTTGGACCTGCCCTAGTTTATTATTACATATTTAAAGACGTAAATATAATTGATATGTCAAGACAAAGAGAGATAGTAATATGATATTCTCCAATAGACAACATTTTCCCTTTACACGAGGCCAACTTAGACTTTATCAAGTTAATGAATTTTCCATCCAACACATCAAAAAAATGGAGTTAATATTACTAAGGAAGATGAAGAAGACACATTTTGAGAACTAAGAGCTTAAAAACGAAGATGCACATACTGCATTACCTCAAAGTGAATTTTGAATTAAATATAGAACTCGCTATTCACTAACATTAAAAAACGTTGCTTCCTTCTATTTTTATTTGATAAAATTTGTGTTAATTTTGTTTCTTAATAATTAGGTAAGAAAAACTTTTGAATTGAATTTTGCTTTCAGAAATGCACATTAGTTAGCGATTCTTACCATTAACTGCTATAACATTATAAAAAAAACTGTTGAGAAAGATCGAAGAGACCAATAAAAAACATAATTGAGAAAAATAATGATTATTTAGAATTCATAGAAGGAGAAAAGTTTATTACAATAAGAATATAATACATTCTATATATTGATCATAACTAAACTTACAAATCTTATATTACTTTTAATTAATATTAACCAAAAAAATCTCCCGTAACATGGAAGTCCCACAAAAGAATGATATATGACTTATTCCAATAAGTGCGTTTCTTTTGTGACTTTAAAATCTTGCCTAATAAATGTGTTATTTTTGTTGTTGTAAAATAAATGTATTGTTTCATAATATGTATATATTATTTATTCATTAAGAGATTAAAGACAATACACTATTAATGTAAAATTATTTATTTTACATCAACATAACATGAAGGGTTGTATCTTCTCACCAAAAGATATGACTGAATTGTTTTATATTTTTTTGAAGAGTAATGTTGGTCTCTAGTATAAGTTAGAAGTCCTCCTACCTTGAATAAAAATATAAATGTCAAATATTATATAAGTGTGATAACTCATATATTTAATATCTTAAAATTTTAAGTAAAAATAGTGTTAGAGCTCATTCATTTAAGTAGTTGCTCTCGGTCTTAGGCGAATATGATGATACCCATCACGTATCAAGTATCTCCTCACCACAATGGGTGAATGAAAGGTTACATTTATGAAGGGTTGTGTCCTCCTCATTAAAAAAAGGCATGAGTAAAAGAACATTGAACATAATAATCAGATTGATTAATTTTATATTCTATGTATAATTATTAAGTGGTGTAGTATTGAAGTTTTACCCATGTTTTGATTTTATTTTTATGTAAATAAACACAAATCCTGGCCATCATTCATTCATTAATTTGATAATGGACAATAATAATTGAAGATTAAAAGAAATTGTGCATGGAAGTTTTGGAAAACACGTAGATGGTGTTGCAATCACCGCGAATTATGGATCACGCTCTTTTGGAAGAATATATACCTACTTCTCAGTTATAACGTCTGCTGAAAATGGTACCATTTTATTTTTTTGGCCTCAAATTGTACCACTATTTGATCTTATTTCATCAAATATTATAAATTTAAAAGTTAATCGTATAACATATAAGAATATGAAAAATATAGATACTTTGCTTCAATTAAGATGTAATAATTTTACATGTCCTACTCAATATTGCATTTTCTACATTCCTAATAACTCAACCATAAGATAGTATTGATATAAATTGAAAAAAAATGAATCAACTTATAATATGGTATATATTATAATGCCGTAATGCTTATCTTGGAAAAACATTTTAAAGAAACCATACTAAATTACTTATATTTTAAGCGAGTAATTTTCTTTTTATAAAAAAAAAAAACTTTTTTTATCATATTCTAAAGTTGAATTTTATTTTAGCTCAAAAAAATTGGTGAATTTTATTTATTTATTTATTATTATTATGGAATCTCATTTGTTAATTTATTTGCGTATAATTGGACTTCTATTTTTATGCAATTAAATAAATAATGTAGCATTATTAAAAGAGTATTGTGAGTTTTCAAACCAAAAAAAAGATTTGAGTTATAGACATTTTTTTTGAAAGACATCACCTACAACGAAACTACTAAACATGTGTTTGGAATTGTGGTTGAATAAGTCAAACGTGCATCCATGTGAATTCTATTATATGTAGCATCTGTCTTAACGTGAAAAATAGTCGTGGTAATTATACTTTCCAAACACATGCTAAGTGTGCTTATTGAATGAATTATTACAAATTAAAATCAGTTCACTACTTTGACATGGTGTTGAGAAAAGATAAAAAAGCAAATCGAGTTTGTAGAGAAAGACCACACTACTAATCGCAGAACAATTTTTCATAGAGGGACAAAAAATCTTGACTATGCTGAGCTCACATGCAGAGATTAATCTCTATAATTCTATTACAATGTAAAAGCCCTAATTATAATGTATCAAAAAAACTTCCAAACATTTTCAACGGTTTATCCTAACTTTCAAGTCATAAGATGCACATACACTACAGGACAAAAAATTAAATGGTCAATTTAATTATAAAAAAAAATCTTATAATTCGTAATAAGGTGGTGTTTAAAAAAGATATCGTCAGACCATTTAATTTATTGGATCGTGTTAAAATCACTTCTTAATAGTGACTCAAAGTTAAAACTACAAGTGTTTTCTTACTATTTCAATCAATAGTAGCAATACCCTCTAGAATGTCTTGGCATCCTTTTGTAACTTATTTTCTTGACTCTTTAATTGTGTTAGTCATTGGGCTTCTTAGCAGCTATTGGTTAGTGTTTTAATCGATTTTGTAAACTGTTTTGCTCTTTGTATTTTGAATAATAATTTTCTTGTTTTATATATTTAATGGCTTTTTCAAAAGAAAAAAAATTGCAATAATTGAAAAACATAAAGATGATAACATTAATCTATTTAAATTTTAAAATTAGTCGTCTCACCTAACATTTATATGATCAAGCCAAATATTTTATCCGTAACAAAATATAAACAAAAAATTTGATATATCTTATCTTAATTTAAGACCATTGCATAAATTTTTCAATTACCATTTTTTTTTTAATTTCATTCTAAAGAGAGTACTTGGTTGTTTCCATTCAGTTGCCTTATTTTAATACCAAAACGACTATATATGTTGACCATTCAGTGGCAAACCTTCAGTCCATGCAGTCATGCGGGGGTTGCAACTTGCAAGTGAAAGATAACTCACCTACCTCCAATAGTATACTACTAACTCATTCTTAGACCCAATATTAACTAGATATTTTTAATTAATATTTCAATTTGCTAGAATTTTGGTCAGTTAAGCATGTGCCTCATCTACCAATTATCTCTCCTCCCTTCTGATTCGCAAGTATATATATACACCAACGTCTCTTCAGGACCAATATTGTAACACACCCTTTGAATTTTTTTAAGAGCCCTTGCTTCGTGGCCTAGTTACAAACGTGCTAAGTCAACTACCATTCCAATCCCTTGATAACCTATCAGTACTCACCTTCTTTTCTTGGTACTTGCCAACTTTAGACTCAGAAGAAGATGGTATCAGTTGATGAGATCCGTCAGGCACAGAGGGCTGAAGGTCCTGCCACTGTGTTGGCAATAGGCACTGCAACTCCCCAAAACTGTGTTGATCAGAGTACATATGCTGACTACTATTTCCGCATCACAAACAGTGAGCACAAGACTGAGCTCAAAGAAAAATTCAAGCGAATGTGTAAGATATCTATCTCATTTCCATACATATCATTCTGTGGTCTGTGCTTGTAAATTGTTTAGTTTTGCTCCTTAAATTTGTTCTGTCACTCTCTGCATGTACAAAACACGTAAGACTAAATTCTGCATATAATTTTTCAGGTGACAAGTCAATGATAAAGAAGAGATACATGCACTTGACAGAAGAGATCCTGAAAGAGAATCCTACTCTCTGTGAGTACATGGCACCTTCATTGGATGCAAGACAGGACATGGTGGTTGTGGAAGTACCAAAACTAGGAAAAGAGGCAGCAACTAAGGCTATCAAGGAATGGGGTCAACCGAAGTCCAGGATTACCCACCTCATATTTTGCACCACAAGTGGCGTGGACATGCCTGGGGCTGACTATCAACTCACAAAACTCCTAGGCCTTCGTCCATATGTGAAGCGTTACATGATGTACCAACAAGGTTGTTTTGCTGGTGGCACGGTGCTTCGTTTGGCTAAAGACTTGGCTGAAAACAACAAAGGTGCTCGTGTGTTGGTGGTTTGTTCAGAGATCACTGCAGTTACTTTCCGTGGACCCAACGACACTCATCTTGACAGCCTTGTGGGGCAAGCATTGTTTGGAGATGGTGCAGCAGCTGTGATTGTAGGTTCAGACCCATTACCACAAGTTGAGAAACCTTTGTTTGAATTGGTATGGACTGCACAAACAATCCTTCCAGATAGTGAAGGAGCCATTGATGGTCACCTTCGTGAAGTCGGGTTGACATTCCATCTCCTCAAGGATGTTCCTGGTCTCATCTCAAAGAACATTGAGAAAGCTCTTGTTGAGGCCTTTGAACCTTTGGGTATCTCTGATTACAATTCTATATTTTGGATCGCACACCCAGGTGGTCCAGCAATTCTGGACCAAGTGGAGGTCAAATTAGGCTTAAAGCCAGAAAAAATGCAAGCCACTCGACAAGTGCTTAGCGATTATGGTAACATGTCAAGTGCATGCGTGTTATTCATCTTGGATGAGATGAGGAGAAAGTCAAAAGAAGACGGACTTGGCACAACAGGCGAGGGGCTGGAGTGGGGTGTACTGTTTGGTTTCGGACCTGGCCTCACTGTTGAGACTGTAGTACTCCACAGTGTTGCCACTTAAATTGCTTGCATATGCTATAATTATATGATCACATGTTATTTAATTCTTACTTTGTTTTTGGGGGAATTTTATCTTCACTTGCTTCATTGAGCATTGAATAAAGTTCTTTTTTGCATTCAAAATGTAATATGGTGTTGCTTAATGTACCCTTCCATATCATACTGGTATGCAATTATTCATCTATTCGCAATTTCATGATGTTTTAGGAATTTTCAAGTGTAAGAGACATTTTCACTTTGAAATATTATACTTTTCTTATTTAATTAGGACAAGGATTTGAAGGGATCATTTAAATAGAAAACGAAAAAAAACATTCAAATAAAACTTGTACGTGCAGGATATGACTAAAATTTTACTGGTGCTAATACTTCAGAACCAATGAAGGCACACAATGGAAAATGATAGGCTTTTCAATCATTGACACATGATCATTTTAAAAATATGAACTTATGTTCTATGGGATTACTCATGTACAACTTTCAATTCTATCACAATATCTGACTATCTGATTTTGACCATTCAAATGTCACGTGTACCCGTTTAGCATGCCAGTTTCCTGTCTAACATTGCAGTAAATCATCTTAACAACTTTATAGACTTAGCTTCACCAAATAGAAAAGTTAATGTGCACATGTGATACAGAACTTAACATACAGATTTTGGAGGAATCCACAATGAGCATCAAAGATGTGAGCACATCTTTAGCCAGAACCATCGCCGGCTCTAGAATCAAGCTGCAACTGTTCTATGAGCACTTTTTCAACAGCATCAACGAAGCCTGGTATTTTTTGCCGTGTATGAGTATCTAAAGAGTTGGCCAAATTCTGACAATCCACCAAAAGAGAGAGAAAAATCAGTGCACAAATCTTCCCATCATTTCATGATCAGAATAACATATAAATGCAAATAAAGACATTTGACAAGTGATTAAGTGCATCATTAACTGAATGTAGGACACCAAACAATGACCTGTCAAAGATCTGTCGGTTGCAAGAGGAAAGAGCACCTATGAAGTATCAAGTTCAGACCCCTAATGTTTAGAATAGAATATTAAAAAATATCTTATAATATCTTTTATATTATATTAGAGTATCTAGAGTTGTATCCTAAAATCAATTTATAATTATAGAGATATCTTATAATATCTCTCATTATTATTATGATTTGTTTCTGATTTAGGATTGAGTCTATGTTTCTCTATAAATAGAGATTAGTATTGAGTCTTTCGTAATCAAGTTAGCATAAAACTATTATCAATGATATTCAAACCGTTATTATTTTCTCTCCTCCTTTTATCTAAAATCCCACAACTTCAACAAGGTATCTAGAGCCTATTTCAATCCTCCTTGAACAATCTTGTCGTTGTTCCGCTTCCGAGTTCCCAACAGTTAGAGAATATAATCATAATTTCTCTTTTTCAACGTGATCATTTTTTTTTCAAACAACACCGGTTTCACTCGTTTCCGTTCAGTTCGCCACTGCCCCGTTACTGTTTCCGACAACTTTTCCGGAAACGACCGCTCCATCAGCTTCGCCTCTTCCAGATCAGCCCACACTGCAAAGCGCGTCGCCGAAGGACACCGCACGCGCCCACATGCGCCTTACCATCCACCGCGCGTCAGATCCATGCATTGCCGCTCTTCACCACGCGTGACGGCGCATGTGGCAGCCGTAAACTTTCGACTTCGCTCATTCAACACTTCACTAAGCATTTCTATTCATCTTCATCCGCCGCTGCTGCTCATTTCTTTTAGTATTCATCCATCGCCACTTCCGCCATGGTTGTTCACGCAAAGGATGAACCCTACCTAGCCGCCACAATCCCTAAGCGCGTCCGTATCTTCAAATCGATTCAGGAGGAGCAGCAGATTCGCCGGTTTTCACTATCTCCGGATCCGATTAAGGTAACGCTTCCTAATGGAAACGTAAAGGAAGAAAAGAAATGGCAAACTACTCCTTTGAATATTGCTTGTGAAATCTCAAAATTTGGCCAATAATGCTCTTATTGCTAAGGTTAATGGTGTTCTTTGGGATATGACTCGTCCTCTCGAAGAGGATTTTCAACTTCAGATCTTTAGGTTTGATGATGATGACAAAGGATGTGACACTTTTTGGCATTCTAGTGCTCACATTCTTGGCCAGTCACTTGAGACGGAGTATGGATGCAAGCTTTGCATTGGGCTGCTTACTACAAGAGGAGAGGGATTCTATTATGATGCTTTTTATGGTGACTTGGGATTGAATGATGATCTCAACTCTCCCCTAACATGAAATTAGAATTCTTTTGCCCTACAATATTTAGAATGCAATGGTGGAACACAATTTAAATACAATAATGTTAAGTCTTAAGGACATAGAAGACAAAGATTAAACATGCATCTGAACCAAATTCAGCTGGTATTATAGGTCCTATGTAGTACAATTTGAAACTGATTTAGTGATTCGAGAACCATCTTGTAAACTGCTGGGAGTAAAGTTTGTAGCTGCTATCTTGTCAACCAGTACTGATATACTTGACTAGTATCATATTTTTGTTATCCAACGATTTGCACTACTAAGAATGTCCTCATAGAATTGAAGTTAACCCCAAATCAGTGTTGTCAATGGCAGAATACTGGAAGGCTAAAAGCCTGTCCTATAAACATGCCATTGCAGTCTATGGTGCTGCCACAGCGGGCATCCCTTCACAAATTGCCTATGGCAGTTATAAAAAGTTCCACATCATTCCATCATTTAACAACACTGCCCCAAATATGAGACATGATTGCACAACAAATACTTGTATGTAGGAGACAATCACCCATTTGTCTTTATTTTTTAACATAAAACCAATATCAAAACATCAAAGAGTCTCACCATTAGACAGGCTAACTGGTCAGAGTACTTTTAAAAGTTCTGATTTCCACATGGCTAAAAAATCCTATTTCTATAAATATCCATTTATTTTACAGTTTAGGTTCATCAGAAAACCACACACCAAATGTGACTTCAATACATGTAATTAGAAGCCAATTACGATCACAATTTGTATCACAAGTGAAAACACTACACTTCTTAACAATAAAAGTACATGTTCCAAGTAATATTGGTACAAATTACCAATACAGCTGCAATGTTACTGAGTATGGTTGGATATAAATTTACCAAAATAATGTGAATGAAAGGAATAAAAAGATAGCAGCATGATACAACAAATTGGAGGATATTTACAGCTTCTTCACAAACCCATATTGAGCTCATTCTTTTTGTTTAAAACTTGCATCTAAGGTTGACATAGTTTCAAACAAGCAGATCTGAACGTAGGTGGATCGTATTGAAGTCCAGATTTGAACTCTTTATAATTTGATGAACTTTATCCCTATTCCCTACCCAGGCCACTCTAGTAAAGGTAAATTGTAAGTTTAACACATATTGAAGTACTACTACATATACACTTAAGGAATAAAAACGGCATATAGACTTAGCATATTGGCTATGTCGGTGAATTAACATTCCAGTTATTACCAAAAGAAATGAAAACTTTCATACCACATTGAAAATGCTTTTACACATCCATACATCACAATGAAGAATAACGTCTGAAATTTTGTATAGCTAACAAAGAGTGGAATTCTCTCACCTCAACTTTGCAGTGAAAACTTGGAGAACTTTTCTTCATAATATCTGATCCCTTGATAGATATCAGCTTCAATGGAGAACCAAATATTGGCCAACCATGAGACAACTTTATATATGCATCAATTCCTCTAACCATATGAGCTACAATAGTCTCATCTTTGTCCAAGTATTCAAGAGAATATCTACATTAGACAAAAAATAGTGAAAAGACTAGTAAATCATAATTAATAACATCAAACCCAAAGGACTATACTACAGCCTCACCTTGACTTATTAGCATCCTTTACCACAAGACGCCTAAGTGTGGTTAGTATAATTCTATCTTGCACTTTTTGTATTAACCACTGCAATGAGGACTTACTGCATGGTAAATATAGTAAAAAAGTATGAATTATAGCCACAAGGAATTTGGGAAGAGGAGTGAACTAAGTAAACCTAAATAGGAGAAAAAAGGAAATGGTGGACCTGACAGACTTTGCAGTATCAACAATGTCATTCACGTATATATCATTTGGAAAAACCTAAATAACAAAACCAAAATAGTTAGCAAATCATCAAGAGCAATACAGGATGCTAAAAATGCTAAACTAAACTGATGAGTAACTTGATGCTTTTATATGCTGTTCTTAAAGTATAACCGAACAGCAATATATCAAACGCATCCAACAATCTTTTCCTAAAGGAAGAGATTAAGAAAGGAAAAAGTATATATGTTGCTGTGTTTTGCTGACGTATGAAGTGTTAGTACTACTACTAGTGAATAGAAATAAGTTCCTTTGGCGCCTAATCTTATAATTACCCTTTCGTTAGTCTTCTACATTAAATCTAAAGTTAACAGCAACATATAATGAAATTGGCAAAGGATCCTTCTCCCACACAAGGATCTTTCCGAATCATTACATATTTGAATGGGATTCTTTCATATACAATATAATGAGAAAAATAACTCCATGATTAAATAATTTTTATAAAAAAATCCCCTAATGTTAAGAGTAGTACAAAACAGCATATAGAGAGTATCAATCACCAATAAAGGTACTAAAACTAAAAAGAGAAATAAGTAGACTACAACAGACCATAAATCAAAAGCAAACCCACCAATGTAACCACATAATATATCCAGCAAATTCTGAGATTTACACCCCCATACACCAAAAAATGTAAAATAAGCAAAAAGTTGAAGATACTAAAAAATAGTTATCATCTCAACTTTTAACAAGATACTTATGATAATTATGAAGCCAATGGAATATTAGAATGAATATCACCATCAAACTTAAACCAATTGAGCCTGACATTATTGGTCAATGTATGCTTCAAAACACAAGCACCAGATCAAACTACCACAAGAAACAAGTTCAAAGAAGACACCACTTGATGACATAAAAGTCTTTCATAGTTCATAGGAGCTTATCTAAATGGTGAACTTCAACTGTCACTTTTTCCTAACAGATTTGATGGTTCATATCAGTATTTTTCCACAACATTGCTGAGCCCAATTGTCAAATCTAATAAACAATGATAATAAAAAAACAAGTCAGAGAATGAAATGGTGATCTGTTTTTAAACCTGAACATCTTTAAACTTCATAGTCCCCTCAAAAACTTCAATCAGTAACTCATGATTCAGCACAGATGTATCAATGGCATCTTCAACTCTCTGTAGGTATGAAATGCCCTCTACCGTTGGCATATAGGTCTGCAAAGACAGCCTGATGCAATTATTATCAAATGCAAGCACTTTTAGACCCGACAATGCATCCTCAATCTGCTCTATAGCATCAACCCTGGAAAGGGGAACAAAATGAGTAAGCCATAATATAGAAAAATATATGAAAGTGTGAATGGGAGTAGCTGAACTTACCATTTGACCTTACACTGAAGATACTCCATAGTCTTCAGAATAGACTTCATTTCATCAACCTTATTCTCAAGTTCCAATTGCTGCAACACAAATGAAAATATTTCAAAAATATATATACATTTCATATAAAAGTTACAGTAAAAAACCACCAAAATGATTTCCTGTAAAAGCAGAAAAAAGATCAGGGAATAATTAGTCCCCATATTTTGAAACGAACTCAATGCCCAAATAAACAACGATAACGCCAAGTAGTGGGACTCAGTCAACAACACCTCCAAATCTTCGCCTAGATTCATGATGGTGTCTGCCAACATTGAGGAAGCAATCCCTTCATTAGCCTCAGCTGTCTTCTGCACCTATAATTATTAAAAACAACTGTCAAAACATAAATTACTGAACGGAAAATCCCTTTCCCCTCATTAGAAAAAGGGATGGTTAAATGAAGTCAATATACTTAACTCACACCAGGGCTCCATCATAATGAGCAAAGTATACTACTACCTCTATCACTAAATATAGGACCATCTTGAGTTATTTCCTTGTCCCATTTTATTTTCATCTCTTCAGATTTTCAACTGCATTAAATATTTCATTACCAAAGTACCCCCTATTTATTTTAATTTTTTTTTTCTATAACCAATAAGTAAGCAATAAATAGTATGAAAGGAAAACTTGAAAAAACAATACTAATTGTCACCAAATTTAATACCACACCAACTGTTTTAACTCATGTGATTTAATGAACAGAAACCTATATTATTTAGGGACATAAGTGTTCAGTATTAGCTAAAGTATAAAACAGAACACAATGAGTTGCTTGTTGAGAAGAGAACCGAGTAGCAAGTATCAACCTTTGATGTAATATACTGTATAGAACATTCCAAGTCTTCAAGTTTGGCCTCCAAAAGAATAGAATCTGGAGAAAAAAGAATAACAATAATGGTATGGATTGATCCATACCGGTTGTGTGAAAAAAAAAAAAAAAAAGAGAAGTGAGTGAGTGAGTGACACTGACCATCCTTCTGAGTTTTTACGAGATGTTGAATCTCGTTGGCTACATCAGTGGTTTCATCTTGTACCTTGTTAAGTTCATTTTCCAAAAGCTCAAGGTAAGCATCTGAAAGCAATGCAACTTGGAAGTTAAAATTGTGATAACATAAAATAAATTGCATAAAGGAAGAGTTGATTGGATTACCGAAATCTTGAATTCCTAAAGAAGCGACATCGGAGAATTCGGATACAATCTGTTGCACTGTGCTCTGTGAAAGTGAATAATAAATTGATTGGGGGGTTAGGGTAAGAGAGAGAGAGAGAGAGAGAGAAATTATTTAACGAAGAATGCGTACGGAACTTGAACATGAAGAGCAGAGTGGTGGAGTAAATCGAGGGCATCCGAAGGGTTGGATTGTTGGTCGTCTTCGCAGCAAAACTTACGAATCTCTGAAATTCGACTGAAAGGTTTGCAGAATAGAATGTAATTAACAGCGTGAAAGCGAAAGAGACGGAATCAGAATGAGAATGAAGAAAGAAACTACCTGCGGAGCTGAGTTGCTTCTTCTGCCATATCAACAATCAACAAAAATGGTTCCAAATTTTATGTTTATTCTATTCTTCCCCCGTTTTTTCCTTTCAAACATTTCATTTTTTTTTATAACTAAAATATTTCAACTGAGCCAACAAATTGAGTATAGCGGGAATCATAACAATATATTCTCTTCCGCTATATGTAACACGTGCGGGTAGTAAATACATTTCATTTCTACTTGTCAATCTTCTCATTTATTAGTTAAACTATATTTTAGAGTATTTTATCTTCAAAATAAGAGTAAATAGTGTATTAAATAATTATACCTTTCCGATGGTTACATTTGTTAATTTTTTGCGTATTAAAAAATATTAAAATTAAGAAAATAATATAATAATTTTTTAATTTTTTATTTTATTTTATCAAATATATAATTTATTTTTAATTTAAATGTTTTTTTATCAGTTATCACTATTATTACTTTTATCAAAATTCTAACATTTATTTCTTTGATAGTCGTGTTTTTTGTGTTGTTCATCAATTATACTCTATTGTCTCATTTTAATTGTCACATTTGCTAAAATAAATTGTCTTAAAGAGATTATCATTTTAAATTTCCAATATAATTTTAATTATTTTTTTTAATTGTGCTCTCTTAATATTATGTACATCATTTTTAGATT
>JBBPBP010009777.1:55832361-55848484 GCA_037974735.1 Cicer chorassanicum | reverse complement strand
TGAAAATTTATAATTCTTCAATTATTGAATTGGAGTTACAAAACAAACTTAAATGACAATATAACGAGTTTTGATTAGATGTTGATGTAAAACTATTTTACACGATAATACATCTTCATTAAACTCTTAGTATAGAGGTAGATGAAGATGAAAAGAGAAATTTTTTCTAAATTTTTGTATTTAATTCAATTTTTAAGAGGATAAGAGAACATGGATTCAAAATTCCTAAAAAAACTAATTTTGCTTCTCCTCTATTTTTTTGAGATTTGATGGAAAGGCGGGAATAAAAACAATACAAAAACTATTTAAAATTTATCTTTGACCTTTAAATGAAACATAAAACTATTAAAAGTCTTTTATCTCATCTTTTCTTTTGGACTAAACATGTTTCTATTATCTCTCTCATTTTAATTGAATCAAAGAGACTCTTAATCATAACTAGCTCTAAAAGAGACAAGATTGATTCTTATTTTTTTTAACTGCAAAAAGCTTTATATGTTAAAAATGTTTAAAAATTAAACTCTTGATGCAAGTCTATGTGTTGAATTATATAATTGGAGCAAAGTAAAAGTTGAATATAAATAATTATTACGCTTAAGTTTCGTCCTATTGGATATAATATATTACACGAAGGCACTTATGGTGAGTTATTTTTGAGGTAAAATATGGAATAATAGAGTTTAGATCTTGAACATTAATTTTATTCATCTCTCTACATGAATTAATCTGGGTTGTTATTTTGTTGTTAAATCAAGGTATAAATGTTTGACCTCTCTCAACTCAACATATACTATTCCGTCGGCCAGAGATAAATATGATTTGTTAGATTTATCAAACAAATATATTGAGATTAAGCATCTAAAAATACTACAAACCAGTAAAATAAACCCATCAAACACCTATTTTAGCCGAACATGTTTATTAACTAGTCAAATAGTATCAGTATAAGCCAGCAGATGATACTTAACAGAACTTAATCGCTTATGAAGCATTTGCTTTGCACAATGACACAATAACAAAATATTAAAACACAATGGCTTACAAAAAACAAGGTTCACCTTATTCTCATATATGCGGGGTAAAATAGGGCCTAAAAGGTTGTTACATAACAACGACAACCAAATGGCGTAAAATACAACAAATGATGTAGCAAATCCATTGCAACCAATCTTAAGACTGTAGATGGGATTCGCATTAAACAGCACATCATTATACAATGTGAATGCCAACAACACACCTTTTTTATACACCCTTTATGATTGATCCATTTTTTAAAAGGTCAATATATTTTCTCAAAAATGAGACAACCAAATTGGCTTTTCTTTAATTTTTTTTTAACATAGAGTGTTCAAGAATATGTCAACAAAAGGTGTTTCTAGCATTCATCTGATATATCTCTTTGGCAGCTAATATCGGTCAAACTGAGTCATCAGATTCATCAGAGTCACTTCTGTCAGGATCCCCAGCGTTTGTAAGAGGCTCCGGAACATCATGCTTTGATACAGGTGCAGCTGCAGGTTTTTTATTAGCACCTCGAGCATTCTCGTCACCTTCTTGCTCAGCTACTTCCACATGTGAATCTCAGTCAAGAAAATACCAAAATGATGTTTACACTTTACACTATTTGATGCAAATAGCTACCATGGGATATCCCATGAACCTCATGTCAAATAGAGAAATGTGTCATAAGAGCAAAGAAGGTAAGTATCGAAAATGATCTCATCAGCCATCCATTTCAAATAAATTATTTAAAGTGGAACCATAAATTTGTATATAAAATTTTGGAATGTTAACTAAATTACTGCTTGGAAACAAGATGAAAGGATATCAAGATTGTCAACCGTTCCTCCAGCAATGATTTTGAGAAGATCTTTCTCAACACGGGAGACAAGCTCAGGCTGGAAAATGAAAATTGAAAAAATATGGTAAGTAAGAGAGCACACAAAGTACAAACACAAAGATAGAGAGGCGTCAAGTATGCTACGATAATGTTATTATGCAAATAAAAATAATACATTAAGGTCAGGCTCTCGGCGGAATCTACGCTTGCGGGCATCTCTCATGGGAGGGGTAAGGCCATGTCTGCACTCGATTACATCTGGAGCAACATCACCAGATTCCCTCACCATAATCATCTGTTAGTTGGATTCATTAAGAAGGCAAGCAGTTATTTAATTATCCGAATCTAGGAGTAAGATTAAGACTAAATGAATAATGTGAATAGCGACGGATACCTGACCTGGCCAATATCAGCAGTCTTAACCAAAGAGTTATCGTCATACGTCTTGTATGATTCAACGACAGAAGGAAGGTCCAGTAGAGCAGCCGGGAAGTGCTCATTTCCAATCATAAACGTACCGCTTCTTCCATCCTCACTAAATTGCAAATCTAGCGACTTGTCTTCAGATGAAGAAGCATTGTTTTCATTCAGAAGACGTTCTATCCGCTCCGCAATGTTAGGTGGAACTCTAAGTATGAATTGCTCCTCCATAACTACATCCATTGTGATTGGAATCATTACAAATATGACAAGAATAATAGAATCAAGTTGAATTCAATTCCATTGCAGGCAAGGTAGATTAAGAGAGATAATAAGATATGTGTAATGCTTCTTGTAATCGCCATTGTCTTAAGGACAAAAAGAAATCCAATAAACCCCAACCAAATAACTGAAGAAGCAATTATTGCAATTGATTGATATAAAATTGCGCCAGCGCTTCAATTTAACCATCCATACCATATATCAACTCAAATGATTTAATGGACATACACTGACAGTGTAAAACACACTTTCATCTAATGAGAAACAAACATTTCGGGAAACAGATTGTCTAGCATTAAGGCACGAAAGGTAGAATGTCTTTCACTTCTTCTGCACCATTGGATCAATCGAGCAGTTCAGAATGAACCATGTGGCGTTCTATGTATTTGAAAAAATAATAAAGCATAAAATCAGAACTTTATGTGACAGTGTTCTTCCTACGGTCATCGACAACCGGATTGGGAAGAAGTATAACATCGAGGTAAGTCCCAAAGGCACACCGTCAAAGCCAACAACTTCAAGAAGGTGCTACCTCTTCATCTTACAAATAAAAAAGTTTTCCAAAAAAATTATTAACGAGAGATGAAAGACAAGGATTGCGTTCTCCCTTGCACCCTTAAATGCGTCCGAATCTACAAAGCTTCCCTCTACGACGTGTCAACCACATCACAGCTGACAGGAAGAGCATCGGCACAAAAGTATCGCAGCGGCAGGCAACAAGTATATATAATGTGTATTCTCTAATAAGCTTTATTTAAAAAAAAAAAAAAAGAAGAAAACAGTTGTTATTTCTACTTGGCTTGCTTTGGATTATTTGATAGATCAAACGGATCAAAAATAAGGGTAGCTGCTACCTTGCCTTTCCCGCAATAAAGTTAGCGAATCCATATGTGGCTTACTATATCACACCAATTTCAAAATATTAAGTGGGGTGATTTGGCGGAATACAATATTAGCATTATATTTGGATGTCAGGGTAAAATTTACACCGTCAATGCATCTCCTAAAATAAATTATCACAAACAACAATAATAAATCGGAATTGATCGGAAAAATAAAATGATTGATATCTCTAAAACTCATCTATAACGATTGATAACAAGATTCATATTAGGCATAAAAAAAGAGATAACAAGATTGATATTTATTCTAGAACAAATGATTGCGAAAGAAATATATAAACAGAGACAAATAAAATGATTCTTACGACCACGATGTCCTGAATTATTTAACCCGTGCCTTTTCTTAAACTTTCGTGGTTGTTCAAAAACACCCAAAAACGGCGGTGTTGAAGAAGAAACTTACCAGAACCGAAAATTAATTGAGGTATTTTGAATTAGAGATAATAAGAGACACTTTAATCGGTTTAATATTGGGAGATGAGATCTGTGGCTGCCGGAATCGGAGTTTAAAGGTGGCGCTAGGGTTTTGAGAGGATTTGAACGTGAAGAGAGAGAATAAGATGAACAAAATGAAGAGGAAGGAGGAAAAGACGCATCCACTTGGGTTGGGTCTGGGTCAGATCGACGGCTACTATGGCTTTCTGCTCTAAGAAGATCTCATAGCCGTTGGATCTAGAGGGAAAGATGGAAGGACCGCATCGCAAAATTAAAAACTTAAACAGATTTTCCTTAATTTGCTTTAAGGACATTGCGCGGTTAAAAGAAAAGGGAAATAATTGAATGAAATAAAAAATAAGTATTTTTTTGACAAATATGTGAATAAACAAATAAATCAATACTAAATATATATATATATATAGTCAAAAAAATAAATAGATAAATAAGTCACTAAAAATGTAATTAAATAGTTGAACATACAAAACACATTAAATTAAAACACAACAAAACCTTAATTAATGTTTTTTATTTGATATTTTATTTAAGTAAAAGAGTTGAACTCATTCAATTGTATTAATAAATATTTACATGTGTAAAGATTCATTTTAACGAGGAAAATGTTAAATTTAATGTTTTTAAAACTAAATAATCTTTTATCACTATAAATTTATCTATATAAAAGAAAAAACAATAAAGAAAACAGAAAACGAACGCATCACATATAAATCAAAATTCATGTTATCCTTTCTTACGTTAGATCTTTAAAATTCGATCGTTTAAATTCAAAATTAAGTCTCTACTTTTGTCATGATATACTTATGAGATTCGGAAATAATCACTATAAAATTTAAATCATAATAAAAATAATGTAAAGACTCAAATTTAGTTTTGAGAAAAAGAATGTGGCACCCAATTTAGTCACTCAAAAGAAAATTATAAATATTCTTGAGATTTATCAACTCAAAAGGGGTCCTTACAAAGGAAAGATCTAAGGTGTCCTAATTTTTTTTTGTAATTGTGATTGACTATTCATAGACAATTTTTCTCAAGGAACTAAATAATGTTCCACATTTTTCTCAATGATGAGTAGAATGAATTTTTACTCTTTCATATACCTTTCTATATTCCATGGCAATTGATTTCCTTCCAATAGCTAGCATTTTCATTTTAACCCATTTATTTTCATCCACGACATTCTAAAAAGCATAGACAAACACAATTAAAATCTTCAAAACTGATTTTTCACTAGTGAACTAGTTTGTAACATGGACATGAAATTGAAAATTTTGTAATTCTCCTTTTGCATTATTCAATAACATCAACATCAACATTTATAATATAAAGATCCAAGCCAATGTATATAGATAACTCCTCAATATTCACATGAGGATAAGAAATTAAAATGTGACAATCCTTTTCTAACAACTCATTTCCAACCAAAGAATATTGACATAGATTGTCACACATTCGCTTCGACTTAAATTCATAATTTCTCTTTAATAGAATATACATAAATTTCATCGTAAATCATCATAGAAATACAAGGTGGATTCTCTCGTGACCTTGTACGAGGTGTGCCTTTAAGTATGATGTCTTGACAACTACAAAATCCACCCTTTCAATTCCGTTTTGCGCGAGAGTTGTTGCTGCACAACCAAAACAGATGCACAACTATTAAGATCAGGTGAAGATAGAAAATCACCAATAGCACCAAGTTCAGGAAATTCACTCCATTCAGATAGTCCTTCAGTTTGAGGAGAATGAATTCCATGTCTTCTTCCAACTATAAAAAAATCATGTTCATTCACTATTTCACGTAGAAAACAAGCTGTTTGTGATCCATCTATTGTGAGTATCTCTTGATACCTCACATTTTCTGCATGCTTCACTTCCTGTAACACTTCATCTCCAATTACCATTAAATCTTCCAATTCTGCTATGCAATCTTTAGCAACAAGGTGGTAAACAACTAGGTTGATCTTCGGGTTATTCATCGCTCGTTTTGCTAAGCATAAAATCTCTTCATCGTCGTCAGCTCCACCGATATAAATGACAGCTAATCGAGTAGTATTAGAATATTCTGTTGTCGATGATATGGTGGATGTTCCTGTTTGTTTTGAATTAGTACGTGTTACAAGGATTCCAACAGAACATGGAGCTATTTCAAGGACTCTTTGATTCAATGCTCTTAATGTTTTCTTGTCATCAGATTCAACTACACCATCACTAGACCATCTTATATGAAATGGAAGAATGATCATGGATGCAACTTTGTCCAATGCAAGGTTGCAAACATCTTCAAACATGAGATTTGATGGAGATATAGCTGTGTAAGTGTAAACTGATACAGCATGTGGATTGTTGTGCTCGTAGATATCGAAAGCAACGATGACATCGTCTGAGTACGATTTGTGTGAAGCTGATAGTGATGCTTGTCTTTGAAGACAATGAGGAATGAAAACTGGTAATGTTCTTCCAACTAGCTCAATTAGATGAAGTACATCAACTGTGATGGGATTCTCATGTGTTGGACAACATAGGTCTAGGAAATCTGTTGCTGCTGAAATGTGGTTTGGTTTGTGAATAGTTAATAGTATTCTTAGATCTGAGTGATGTTTTAAGCTCATCATGTTCCTTTTTTGGTAGCCTGCATATTTTCTTGAAGGATCATATAATAACTTCACCGTCCATTGCACAATGGTTGCTATGATCATTATACTTATCATCAATATTCCATATGTTTGGCCATCAATAATCTGCATACATAGATACATGTGTGCATATATCATATTTGAATAAGATAGTCCATATATATAAATAGATATAGATATTCTAACACATAAATCAACAAGACTTGACTATCTTGCTTTGTCTCCTTTTGATTCCTCATTTCTAAAATGTTTCAAATGTTGTTCTTAGAGCTGAATGAAGAAAGGAAAGTTTTTCATGCAGTTGGTCTGGTTTGGAGAGTGGGGATATCCCGACCTTACTATCATTGTGCATTTTTAATGTTAGCAGTCAGGAGATCCCACATTCATGCCGTCGAGACATTGGTTGTCATTTGATCAAGACCAGGCGGCCTAAATTCAAGCTCGTCCAATCTTGATTCAATGACCACTGATGTCCCCAAATGTATAAATGTAGGGTCTCCTATTTGCAAGATTTTTTTTGATTCAATCTCCTAAATTTAGCAGGTAAGACCATAGTAGCATCTCCATCAAAAGTCTCTAAATCAGTCTTTCTAAATAGCTATCAAAACCAAAGTTGAGTTAGAAATGAGGAACCAAAATGAATGAAATTTTTTTCGGGGTGACCAAAAGCAAAATAACCATATATACTAAGGGACGAAAAACATATTTAAATCTAAATAGAAGAATATGTAGTACATTATTGTCGTGTAAGGAATTGTAGATGCCGATTTCCACGACGCCTTTGGTGTTCAAAATAAGCGAAAGTGACAAAGCATCAGTGACAGGCATACTGCAACAGAGTGCAGTTACAAAACATGCTGTTATTTTGACCAAGTGAATAAAAAGCACCACTATACCAACTGACACCACAACAGATGGTGAAAAATCTATGAAAAAATCTGCCTTCAACACAGAAGTAGTCACAAAAATCGGCAAAAAGAACGATGTACCGAAGAATTGAAGCTTCTTAACCAATGCAGAACCTAAAGGAGGTCCTTCTGGCACAGACAATCCCAAAATGAAAGCTCCTAATATAAATTCTTGATCAATGTTAACTGTTAAAACACCTAAACCAAAAACCATAGCAATGATAACATAAATATAACTATCTTTAACAGGTCTTCCTTCAGGTGTATGTTTGATGATCCAAAACATTATTGGCCTACATACTAATGGAATAAACACAGCAAGTGTGAAAAGTGAGAACAAGTTTCTTGAAACAACTTCCATATCAGGAGTACTCACAATAGTAACACCAGTTGTTGTCATGATAGTGCTCAATATGTCAGAAACCAAAGCTGATGACAATGCCAATCTACCAAGCTCAGAGTTTTGGATTTGAAGTTCACTTAAGCAAGAAGCAATAACAGCAAATGAACTTATAGTGTGTGATACTAATGCAACGTCAATTCCATGGCCATTGGATTTTTCAATGGCTACTAATTTTTCAGGGAATGTGAGTAGTGGTGCAAAACCAACAAATAATGGTACTACTAGTCCAACTATGGCAATTGTCCATGCTTTGTTTCCTGTCCTTGTTATCATGCTGAAATCCATTTGAACACCATTTATGAAAATGAAGATTACAAAACCAAGTGATGAAATTGCTGAAATGACGTCATGAGTTCCATATGGGAACAATTTGTCCATGTATGTGTCCACTGTCTTTAGATGAAATAAAGCACCTAGAATCAAACCAGCCTGCAAATAGATTAATCACGTGTGTTTAATTTCAACCCAAATTTGATTATGTTGAATTAACAAATAAATATTACAGACAAAAAAAAATGAAATTTGTTCTCGTTTGAAAACACAAGTCTACGTCTTCATCTCCGTTCACGTAAGTGATGCCTAATTCGGAGGATAACTTAATATTTTTGGAGAATTGTATAAAGTCTAGTCCTTCTTTCTCTCTCTTCCTTTAACCCGAATGTCGAGTCCAAAGGGTGGAGGGCTCTAATTTGGCCGAGCGAACAAATGATTTAGTACCAAATAAAGCCCCCGAGCATCAAACCCAACCCAACAGGTGAAGGCGCTTTGGTTTGACCGAGTCACTAAATAATTTGATATTAAGCAAAATTTATCTCTAATTTTGGCGTCTCCAACTCTTAACAACCGAAGTAAAGACAAAATTTATTTATTTTTTCCTGTCAGTGTAATTAAACTTTTTCTAATAGTGTAATGAATAAACTTATTGGTGTGTATAGAACACCAACACTTCTGATCAAAGACATATTTCAGTGTTCAACATAACACCAACACATTGATTACATTCAATTAATTAATTTTCTCAATTTATTATTCATGTTGATATATCCGTGTTGTATCTGGTCTTAGTGTCAATGTCAATTATTCCACATTCACCCTAAATTATTCAATTATTTTTTAAAAAAATGTAAATGGAAATTGGAGGTACTTACCATCATTTGGGAAATGAATGGAGGGAGTTTGAAGGGTTTGAGAAGGAAACAACATATTTGGGTGACTACAAAAATGATAAGCACTTGCAACTCAAACATGGGGAAGAAAGATTTCATTGGAGTCCTGCCATTTTTTTGGCCACCCCATAAACCATCTGAAACAGTATGTGGTGGAGCCTGATAACAAACTAGGTACCACGTTTCATTCAATTTTGTAACTGAGCTGTACAAAGTTTCATTTGAATATATGCTCATTTTTGTATATCAACAATGTTAACAAAAACAATTCAAAAGAAATTATTTAATTTATAACAAAGATTAATGATTTTTTTGTTTCATGTTGTTATTGAATTTGTTTTCTCTCTACGAGCATGAAAGGATTATTTATGGTAATGAAGGAGTGCTTCGATGTAAGTGACGAGGTAAATAACTAAGCTACTAAATTATAAGTTTGACCAGAACATGATTATTACAAGTTTAGATTATACAATACCTATATTTAGATACGCGTCTTAATTGTAACTGTATGTGTCTTAATTGTAACTGTATGTTATAATTAGACTATGAGTTATTATTATGACTAAAAAAAATAAAAAAGATATTCCGACCTGCCGGATTCGAACCAGCGACCTAAGGATGGCTATTTGGTTTGTTACCAACTACAGTCCTCCGCTCTACCAACTGAGCTAAAGTCGGTTGTGAAATAATGATATCAAAATTGTTATAAGTTAGTATCAAACAAGGGTAAAGTAAAATACTTTTGATGTGTAAAGATATATTTAACACGTGTTGTGGTGCCCAAAAGTTGGAACAGGTGCATGTATTGAATTGAATGGTATTCTGTCTGATCGTTTAGCATAAAAAAACTAAAAAGTTTATTCTTTTTAGCCCGAAGTGTGTTTGAAATTGAATCTACGACAATGAGAATGTTTTCCACTAATAATCAAAAAATAGCGTATAATAAATATCTTCTCACTAATTCATACCGACGTAAGTAATTACTTAAGACACGTAATTTGTTTTAATTTATCTTTAGGTTATGATTTTAAATAATATATGACATCAACTAATTTTATTATTTATTTATTTTTTTGCTGACAAAATTTTAAGATATAAGAAATGGTAACGATATATGAAAAATTATATCTTCGTTGCTTTTCACTTTTTCAATGAAAATGTACAGCTTATTTATGTTTATACAATTATACTATACTATCTCCTGTTTTAATTTACTTTTCTTTCATATGCTTGTAACATGTATATCAAACACTACAAATAGATGGTGTCGTTTGATAGATTAGGAGAAACCATAATCAGGGTAGTGATATCAAATGCAGCCATAAATTTGAAAAACAGGCCATCAACCATCAGTCAACAAGAGCACACGATACAAGCTTAAAAGCCTTAACTATTACAAAATATAGTCTTAATAAGAGACTCCCCAAATCTATTGTCCTTTTAAGGATATACGCGGGACCGGTGTACTGGATTACTTAATACAAGAGAGTTTCATCAAGATCACAGTAACGTAGGCTTACAATAAACAAAAAATTTAGAAAGAAAAAAAAATGAGTCTAAAACAATACGAATTGCTGCTCTGAACCAACATTTACAGAGTAATTTACAAACATAAAATTGAAATGCTACGTTGAAACTTGAAAACTAAAACAAAATGCAAATAATCAGCTGCAAAACCACTAGACTGACTGTACACGTAACTTACTGGCAACATGGAGCAAATGGCTAATGTTTGTAGAAGGATAACTTTGGAGCAACTTGAGATTAGAAGTGAAATCACCCGCCAGGAGGCGCCGACGCATGAGAATTAGCATTGCGCAGCATATCCGAAGAAGTGTCTCCTACACAGTAGTACTAAGAGTTAGTTTCAGTTTTTCTATTAAAGAATTACAAGGTATTTGGTAAAATAACACACATGATCCCGTGCTTTTCTCTATACACAATTTGAGAAAAAATTAATCTATTGTAAGAAGGTGGATGTCATGAAAAGCACATGACTTGTAAGTTGTAACATACCCTTGCACACTTAAGTGCAACACAAAAAGAAATAACCTTTAATTTTGATCTATATATAAAATCATTGAACACCAAACAGGTTATATTTTTTCGTGGGTCGGGGGGAAATAGGATACATGTTATTAAGTATATAGTAGGGACTAGGGAGTGATTCACTGTAAATGAACGAATCAACAATTAAGAATTTTATCCAGTTGCAGTGTGAAGCAATAATATGGTCTTCTTTTCTGAAGGAAAAATGAAGTGCTGAGTTGTGTTTTTTCTCAAAAAATCGTTCCCTTTTATTGCGGACTTCTTTCAGGAAGGTTTTAAGGCAGTTGAGATGGTTCCTTATTTGACTCCTCCAGACCTGTTTGCGTTGTTTTACCTTACTTTCCTTCAGCTTTGTGATTTCTTTTGGAGGACACCTTGTCCTTACCAATATACAGAAAGTATAGCATATCCTCCACTTTAAAGAAGCCAAGTCCTTTACTTTATATTTGCAATCTAAAAGTAACTTAATAACTCTAAATCATCTCTTATAATGTCAACTAATCCTAAGATATGTAAGTCACTCAAAATTACTTTAAAAATCAATCAAGATATTGTAAGATATTTTTCAAATAATCTATAACCTGACACAATAGAAGGTAGAAAGGAATAAGTTTATACCTGTGTACCCTCAGGGTCACTTAAAAGGGTGTCCCAAATACGAAGGATGTCTGAAAATTTGAATTCCTGGGTCAAGAGGAGAGTAATCCACCTAAATGCATAAAATTGGGGGTTGACCTGATATTTAGAAACAGAAATGTGAGATTTTTCTAATCAACTGCTCAATAACTAAGGCAAGCATACTCTCAAATCGTCTGACAAATTAAAGATCTCGAGTAACTTGAATGACTAGTACAGCCCTATAAGTGACCAAATCAACAAGTCACATAGAGAAGATTACATCACCAAAACAAGGAAGCATATGAGAAACTAATAGAACATGATCAGAAGTGAAATGAAAGCGTGGAATTTTATTCTGGATGATAAGCCCATAATGCAAGTATATAGAAGGAGGGGGAGAAGAGGGGCCGTGGGAATAGAAGAATGAACAAATGGGTTAAGAAACAAGGCCTGTTGTATTGGTGTATGAAAGAGGGAAGAAACATGTGGTTTCAACTGAGATAGGAAGGGAAGAGAGAGGGAGAAAATAATAGAATTAACAGCTGGCAAAAAGGGATTTGAGAAGGGGATTCGAGAATAAGGGGAGGACAAGAAAGAGAGAGGTGTATTTTGAAGGGGGAGTAACCAAAAAGTTCCCTGAAAATTCTTGAGTAAAAGCTATCTAGCTAGATTGAGTAGAGAACAAGGTTTTCCCACAGGAAAGGGAGCTTTATAGTCTCTGCTTTTCATATTTCCATTCTGCAAAAAGCCCGGCTCCAGGCATTGCCATAGTTTTCCATTAAAGTTTCCTTTTATTGTACACTGTAACAGAAATTATAACTATGATTGTTTTTACTTCAGTATCACATTGCTCAGTTTTTCTATTCAAGTTCTGGTGTCTATCACTAGGCAAACTCCTGGTCCTCAATGCGGTATCAAGAAGATACACAAACAGGCATGGAGATGAAGATTGCGGAGCATGGAAAATCATCCTAGGTGTTCAGGAGACATCTCATCCTAAAATCCAAAACGAAAAAGCTCAGAAGAACCTAACAAACTTCCCCTCCTCCCTATTTATTCCCACCCCTCCCACAATTAACTGCCTACTGGAAAGTTATTGTTATTACTAACTATCTATAGTTCTAACATTTGTTACCTTCGATGTCTACCAACTGAAACAAACTTTCTAGTTCATTTAATATTTCTATAGATTAACATTGGAGATATAAAAGTATTTTAAAAATATAAAAACAAATTAAACATAACAGAGCACAGTACAATGTCCTCATTACTCATGTGCCAACAAAGTTGTGTTAATCAACATTCTAAGGATAAGTTCTCCCTCTAAAGCTTCTCCTTTCTCAAACTATTAAAATGGCTCTGTTATATTTAGATAGAACATGTACTTCAAATTGTGTCTTACTTTGGTCGTGACCTCAAGATGGCGCCATAGTTCTTCATCGTGTTCTTTCAAAAGCTGAGACAATCTTGTTATAGTCGAACGAATTCCAACAACACTATTGTCAAGTTGTTGACAAAAATTATCTCGGAATCCACTCAATAGTTCAACAAAACAAAAGAATGTGTCGGCTTCAGAAAAGGCCTGCATATAATAATTGGCAACAGTTGAACTGTATTAAATTAAAATCATGTAACATGAGTGACACAAACCTACATTACTCAACCACTGCTATCTGAGCAACTATTTTTGGAAACTAAAAGCCTGTCAACATTCCATGGACATATTAATCATTTCACATATTTTTCATTTTCTTTGGTACATGGGAAGCTGTATTTTAAATTTGGCAACAGTTCTTGTCCTAATTCTCTCTGAACGCAATCATACATTTTCAAACATAAAATGAAAGAGGAGTGGGGGAGAGCTTGAGCGGATATATACTCACTGCATTTTCCTCATCAGGATCATTTTTTAACACGTAGAATAATGGAGCCAATACTTCATTCATCCCTTGAACATATCTTATACCTGGGTTCAACTTTGCAAAAATAATTAATATGTTCTTTAAAGCCTCCTGAAAATGCCCCCAAAAAAGAAAATCAAATCAAAAGATTCATGACAAGAAAATGGCTTCAGTTACTAAGTTTGCATGAGTTTCAAAAGAAACAAAGAAACAACCTGATTAGATTTTGCTAATTGAGAATCACCACAGAAGAAGTGCATATCAGGATGAGTACGCTTTACATCGCGGTCAATCTGTTCTATGATATCGGTGTCCTGAAACACATGAAGTGTAACATTTATTAGCACAACAGCCCTCCACTCCCCAGAATACAGTACATTATATGAGATTCATATATTCTGAAGCAAGATCATTAAAGATTAAAATATCAATAACAGCAAGTTCATCAGCAGTATGTGGCAGCACATTTGCTAGATATAATTACCTCAAGACCTGCTGTTATTGTACAAATAAAATAAGTCATGACATGAAGAACTCACACAGCATATACTAAGTGTCCATTCGATCGGAACCACATTAAAAAGCTACTAACGCACGATTAATTCGAAAAACTTGACTTCGTAGCTTTACAAAATTTACGGACGCACCACATTTGGACGCGATAAACATGAAGGTAACGTATATCCAAAGAAGCACTAATACAATTGTGAAACTTACCTCACAACAGAGAATACAGTAATTATGATTAAGGCAATGGTACACAGCAGCATAAACACAGTTCATGCAGAAGGGAAGTACACGTAGCTTTCTAATTGCTTATAGAGAAAAGTTTGCATAGTACCTGGAAAAACTGATTCCATATGCTGGTCTTGCCAAGACTCAAAGGATGTTCCTCGTGAGTGATTTGTGATCTAGAAAGCATGCCCCTTGTCTCACATTTGACATCGTCAGCATCATAATTAGCAGCGTTGCACATCCTCCTCGTGATTTCTGACTGACTAGGCACAAAAACATTCAGATGGGAGCTAAGCAGAAAAATCAAATAGAATTAATTTAGTGTGAATAACCAACCAAATCAACTAACTTACAGGATTGATGAGAATGTCTTGTTTGAAACGTTTGTATTGGGACCTCTTCTTTGCTAATTCAGAGGACCAAAGGGCGCGATCGGGTGGAAGATACCCTAGTAAAAGCTGCAAAAGTTACACGAATAAGGTTTTGTTTAGATAAACAACTTAATTAATCGCCTATAACATAAGTGTTTATGAACATATAAGTCCATATATGTGTATAAGTTATATCTATAACAAAAGATAAAATAAAGTCAAACTGTATTCATATAAACTATAAGTTGTTTTTATAAGCTACCTTGGAGAGCTCACAAGAGTAAGCTGAAAACATTTAAAGCTTACTCCCATGGAAAATGTCATTGGTTATTCCCATAAGCTCTCTCCAAGAGTCTTACAAGTCACAAGTGTTTATGCCAGTAAATAAGCTCAAATAAATCTATGCATTGTATTTGTGGTAGTTAAAATTCAAAGAAAAATGAAAAAGGTAAGTAGGTACCTTCCATATAGTAGAACGTAAACCAGGAACATCGGGTATCCCTTGAGATGCAATTCTCCTTAATTCCCTCATATCTATGACCTTCCTAGATAACTAATAGTAACCAAAGAAAAGAGTTAGCAATACTATTATATTTTAACAATTAACAATAATAAATAATGATGATGAAGAAGTGAAACGTACCTCAGCTAACAATTGGGCCTGGGACTGGACCTGACGGGATAGGGACATGTCATCGGCGGAGGAAGTAGAAACGGAGGAGGAAGAAGAGGAAGAGGGAGGGGAAGAGTCAACGGCATTGTGATTGATTCGCGAATGTTGAATTGCGGGAGGAGGTTCTTCGATAGGGACGGGAGGTGGAGAGGGAGGTTCCGGTGGGTAAGGAACGGCGGAGAAACGGTTGTGTTCGGAGGGGGAGGACCAGAGAGGACTGTTGAGCCAATCGGGGACCCGTTTCTTCGCCATTATTATTATTAGTACTTTATAATAATATTTCTAGGGTTTCTTTATTTTGATTGTGTTCCTAGATTTGATTTGTTAGAGAGGTTGAGAGAAGAGTGTAGGAGCAATGAAATACTGGTAGTTAGTTAAAGAGTAGAACTATTTGGAAATAATAACAAGTTGAGTTGAACAATGCAATGGCATAAGCACTTGCATTTTCTGTGAAACGGATGAAAGGGGTGCTTACTGTTGCTGCCGCCGCAAATGAAGTGGGCCAATGTACACATGGCCTGTGTAAACGCAACCACGAGACTACCAACTAATTAACACCAAAAATGTTCATTGTTATTGCCAGCACAAATTCTAACCTACTCTCTCCATAATTAATTAATTATTTTATACACAGTAGAGTTGGGTTTTGATTGGATCCGGTTTTGTTAATTCCCATCTCTTGTTATGAGAAATGACAATCATAGATATAGAAATAACTTTTATGAACTTCTATAAAAAAAAAAAATTAAATAAAATACTATTTTTG
>JBBPBP010009777.1:55808772-55823709 GCA_037974735.1 Cicer chorassanicum | reverse complement strand
TTTTTTTTTTTTCTCGTTCCTCCTTTTTATATTATTTGTGTCTTTTCTCTTTTGCATACCTCATATCATCCCTCTCAAAATCTCTTTGCCTCATTGCTTTTGCCTCATCTCTCTTTTCATATCTCATTTCATCTTCACTATAATCTATATATCTTCTTTCTTTTTCTCTATCTCTCATTTCATCCTCATCATAATTTTCACATCTTCTTTCTTTTTCTCTAAATCTCCTCTCATACCTCATTTCCTTCTCATCATAACATCTATATTTTCTTTCTTTCTTAGTTTCAAACCTATCTCTTTGATTCACAAACTCTTCTCTCAAAGCATTCATTTGAGTATTCAACATTTTTGTAAAGTGATCCATAATAAAAGTGGTTCTAGGAGAAAAGAAGTTTGGTTCACTTCCACTCATGATTTCAACAACAACAAACAACAAGTACCACAATAATCAAGCAAATGACAAAAACAAGTGAACAAAATAAAAATAAGGCCTTCACCGTTCACTAAGTGTTTACACTCAAGAAATGTATCACTCGTGTATATCACTCAATAATGGCTTTTTTTTATAATTTTCACTCTAGCCTTTTTCCACTCCCTAATGCAACGCTTCAAGTTCTTAAAACAACCAAACAAATCTCAATCAAGTTTGTGGTAAACCTCTAGACAAATGTGATAAAACACACATGAAAGTTATCATTCAAGAGGCTAAACAAAAAAAGACAAAAGAAACTTGAAATACAAAACCAAAGAATATAAGCAAAGGAAGACACACTCAAGTAGATTATCAAAGAAATAAGAAATATTAGAATTAAATGACTAAGTGATCCAAATATGTGGGAGGTAAGATACTAATATCAAACTTGCAATGCCTAAAAGAGATAATAAGAATGCAAAAAATGTTTGATGTTTCATTAAGAACAATTCTATAACTTTTTTTTTCTTTTCAAAATGCCTTTTTTTCAAAAGTGCTTTTCTGCAAAATCATTTTTTTGCAGAAATTATATTTTCAGATTTTTCTCTGCATATTTGAATTCCTCTCATTTTTCTAATCAACTTAGGCTTTTGAACTTCCAGAATCGAACATGTATGGAAGAAATAACATCACAAACAAACTTGCAAGAGAAATTTTGGATCAAACAATTGCAAGTGAAGAAGATGATACAACTGAAATCCATAATTTTATTTTCTGCGTTTTTTTTTCAGCTCAGCTTTTAAATTTCACCACAAATGAAGTAAATAATCACAAAACTAAAATTTCCCATGCATATTATAACACTTATAAACAACCATCAACTCAAGATTGAACAAGGTTTGGAACAAAAATGAAAATAAAATTTCAAATATCTCAAGAACACAAAACACTAAAATAGAAATTAATAACAAAAATTACCACTTAATGAGAGGCTCTGGATACCACATGATATGGATTTGAGTGCTTCTACATGAGATTGATGATCTAACCAAGTGATTTCTTGAGATAAAGTGGTAAAATACAAGGGAAAAGAAACAAACAAACATGAGTTAGATGGAGAAGATGAAGAAGGCGCCACAAGCCAATATGGAATTGCCACAATGGTAAAGAATCCATTTATAAGATTCAAGCAAGTTCTAATCCAATAACTCAAAGAGGAGACATATCTCACCAACAATTTTCATTAGAAAAATTATAATTCATTTCAAAGTTATCTATATTGAGACTCTTACCAGGTATTTAAATAAGGATTTACCTTATTCCTAAAATGAGCCAAAAGCCAATTCTCTAGACTCGTATTGGGCTTACACCACTTAACTAAAATTATTACAATTCAAATTATACACAAATAAAACTAAAAACTATTATAAAGTCTTGACTTGAAATATTCTTTGTTTTTTTCTCCTAGCTCATTTTAGGTCCTTATCATGATCCGTTGTTGAATCAAATGCCTCAAGTTTTTTGGGTCAAAGTAAACAACAAACTTCCTACGCAACAAATAATGACGCCAATGTTGAATGGCCAACACTAGTGCCATTAGTTCCTTGTCATAGGTTGACTTGGACAACTTGTTGGCATAAAAAACTTTACTAAAATATGCAATAGGATGCTTTAATTGCATCAGCACAACACCTACCCTCTTTCCCCCACTCCTCCTACTCCTTTCTTATTGGAGGAAAATACTAACGGAGTGGCCACTACTTCTTCTATATTTTTTTCTTCCTTTCATACACTCTCCAAAATTTAGGCTTAGCGTGGTTCACACCTATCAACATATTACCCTCATTTGAGTTGGACTTAGATAACATCCTGTCAACTAATTAGTTTGTTGAGAATTAGACATATCATTACCAACGAACGAATTAACCTGAGTTTTATGCTACCAACAATGTCTTAACACACACAAAAAAAACTTTTGTTAAATACTTTATATATCTCACTACGAAATACTAGATTCAACACTTTGTTTAAAATCCACCTCATTTTAGATCATCTATGCATTTCATCTTACAACAACTTGAGACAAAAAGAAATGCAAAGAACGACCAGTTTGTGAAGAAGGAAACAACGAACGAACACTCACAGAAATTCAAAGAGGCATGTTGGAAAAGAGACCTAGATCGGCTGCATGTTTGGGAAAATTAATTGATGTTATAAGAACTTTTTGAGGAAAAAATTGTTCTTAAATATAAAAACTATTTCAATTTATTGGATGTATTTTTTTTTTCAAACATACTTCTTATTAATATTATTAATTTGGTGTAGAATATGAAAAGTCAGTTTAACACATTTAAATACATAAATTATGTTAAGAACAATAACACATAAAATAAATGTTCTGCCACCTTTTATTAATGAGAGCGAAAAAACAATTAGTGTTTATAATAAAAGACGAATGCAGTAGTTTATAACTTAGAACTAATAAGTTAATTCAAGTTTTTGATAAAATTAATAGTTCAATTAATTTAAAAATTTAAAATAACATTCTAAAGGGTAATAAAAAAAATTTAGTTACAATAATAAAGAAAAGTTAAAAGAAAAAAATGATAAACTATATATAATATAACTTTTGTCAAATAAATTTTATAATTTATAAACTATAAGTTCGTTTATTTGACTTGTCAAACAGACCTTAAGCAACCTGGGATTTAAGTCAAGCACTCATATCATTCGATTAAGATAAGATTAACTGGTCTAAATTTTAAATTCAAGTTTAAAATTTAAAAATAATTAAAATCTAACCTTCAAATCTAAACCAACCGATCTTGATTGGAATGTGTAAATGTGACTGCAACAAATCTAAATTTGAGAAGAAAAAATAACATGACCGTACGTGTTTCTTCCACGTTAAAACATTAAACGAATAACTTAAAAGAATTATATTTTATTATATTTTTTCTGATCTCAAATATAAATAAAAATTAACCAACAAAATATGATAAAATTAAGACTAAACACATTAAAAAAATTATTAATTTTTAATTTATTATCTTTTACTTTGTATTATAGTAATATGGATTGCACTATTAATTAATAAAGGTAGTCAAATAAAAACAATATATTATTTCTTTAATTTACATATTTTTCTTAATCAATACAGAATATGCAAATAATTTACCGAAGATAGAGAAAAAAGCATATCCAACATTCTTATCTAAACTTCAACGTAAAGAATTGAGAAAGTTGACGCTGACTGTAATTTAGTTTTGAAGAAAAGTAATAGAATTATTAGAGCAACTTGTGTTGACGGTTGTTAGAAGCAAGCTACATTAATTGCTCCAAACAAACAACACAAGACTCTCAACTCTCAAGCTCCGTTTCCAACAATTGTCTTGCCTTCGTTCCGTCACCTTATGAACTTAAAAGATCTGAAAAAAAAAATCAGGTAAAAGAATAAAAAAGGAAATGTTAAATAATATAAGAAGAAAATAATAAATATTATAAAATTAAAAGCATTTGTAAGTGTGACCCAATTAATTAATTATTTAGTCAATTCACCACAAAAAATCTGAATAGGCATCAACTCTTTGACTAGCGTTCTCCTTCTTCTTATGACTAGTGACTACTAGTTATTAATACACAAAGTTTGAGGTCACAGGTGGTAACTTATCTAAATAATGGGTTCGGTTTGGGTTACATTGTTGTTGTTTATAATAAGTTCAGTATTGGTTGTTGATGGGGGAGTTGCAATTCCAACGACAGTAGATGGACCCTTCAAGCCTGTAACAGTTCCTCTTGACAAAAGCTTCCGTGGAAACGCAGTGGATATACCAGACACAGATCCTCTTGTTCAAAGAACTGTTCAAGGTTTTCACCCTGAACAAATTTCTCTCTCCCTCTCTGCCTCTCATGACTCTCTTTGGGTTTCTTGGATTACAGGTACCTCCCTTCTTCCTTCATTACATTTCCGGCTTTTTTTAGAGCCAAGAAAACGATTGTTGGTAATGGAGTTTTTTTTACAGTAGCAAATAAATGAGTTTATAGTTTATAATCTATAAGATTTGTTGGTAACACTGATTTATAAGTATATAGTATTTTTTTTATAAATTAATTCTAATTGTTTATAAATTTTTATTTTATTATTTTTTCTTCAAATTTATTGTTATTATTGTAATTAAATTTTTTACTCTTTATAATTTAAAATAATTGATTTATTATAATTTAAAATAAATAAATTGGATCAATAAATAAAATATATATTAAATTAATAAATAACTTATTTATTATTTATAAATAATTTATATTTAAAATAATAATATTGTAAAGTAAATAATTTATATATTTGTTTTAATTTAAAATAAATAATAATATATTAGATTATTAATTAAAAATATTCTTTTACATTATTTTTTTTATTAAATTAATTAAATTATTAATTTTATTAAATACTTCAATTAATTTAATACCTACTGACTATTAACTGATTTTATCAATCAAAACCTAATATTAGAACCTAATATTGTTCCACAGCTAGCTTAAAAGGTAAAGGCAAGAAATAAGAGGTCAGAAATGAACGAATCTATCTTTTTGCTTTTCGGATCATTTGTTCACGTTAAAGTACTCCTAGTAAATAGTTGTTGATATTATGACATAAATAATAATTGTACATAATTAGAAAAGTCTAGCTGATTTTTAAAGAATTAAAAGAAAAAAATTTGTACAGAAAATAACAAAATTTAAGTTTTGAAAAAGTTAAATACACAAGTTTCCATACAATTTTAATAATAAATGTTTATATTTTATATTTAAATCAGTAGTACTGTAGTAAATGCCTTTGGACACTTGTTAAAATTTAGTTTAAAAAATAATATGATTATATAGTTATGAAACTATCATTTTTATGGAACTATTTCTAGAATCTTAACATTAAATATGATTAAGTTGAATTTGTTTATAGTTGAGTTTGGAGGAGTATAGAATTACAAATGACTTCGTTGTTTATTATTTTCAAATGCAATTGATGTCGCTTTCAGTTGCACGTAATGTAATAATTTACTCCGTGTTGTTAGAGGAAGTAAACTTACCCTCTAGGTACTAATAACTTTTTCTTCATTCCACAATTGGTAAAACTTGTTATTCTGAATTTATGCATTAAGTTGTTTATAATTATACATTTTAGGTTAAAGAAATATTTTTTTTGAACTAACCCCACCAATTTCCAAGTAAGTTGATTTTTGTTGTTGTCTTAATGCCATATTTGGGCATGCGTTAATTTCATGTCAATTCAAGTGACTACGAAGTTTGTTTTTTTCTCCATATAAGCAGTGCCTGTTTATTTAACATAAAAACATTGTTGGATTATTATATTTGCAGGAGAGTTCCAAATTGGAGAGAATATAGAACCATTAGATCCTGACAAAGTAGCTAGCGTTGTTCAATATGGAAGGTTCGGAAGGTCAATCAATCGCCAAGCTGTTGGTTATTCCCTTGTGTACAGTCAGTTATACCCTTTTGAAGGACTTCAGAACTACACTTCTGGAATTATACATCATGTTCGTCTCACAGGTATAGTACTTGAACTTAGTACAAGCATCCTTTTGTCTCACATGCACCACCTTTTTTTGACTCATGTCTTGAAAGGGAAGTGTGAAATAGTACTTGTGATATGGCCAAATTAGTACTTATAGGCTATATAGCACAAACGGTTCGAATTGAAGGTGTGTCTGAGTGTCTAGGGCGTCATTGTTCGACACTCATATAACATTGAAGCACATGGTTACATTCAATCACTTCTATTTTTTGAAATTATTACTAGTGTCTATGCGTTGGTGTCAGTGTGTGTTTGGTGTATAGTTAGTGCTTTATATGTTATAGGTGGTGGATTTTCTTTGCTTTACAAGTTAGTTTTGTTGAGTTAAGTTAGGGCTAAGTCCAAATCAATAAGATAGTATTAGTCTTTTAGTGTCTATCCTAGATCTATTGGACCACCCATTGTCAGACCATTTGGATCATGCTTGAGATGTTCAATTCTCGGTCTGAAGGTGTTGAGAGTTTCACATTAGATGATAATATGGCCCTAAAATTGGTTATAAGTTAGACCGAATCCAAATTTTAAGAGGAAGGAAAAAAGATTGAAAAGGAACAACCATGTTTTAAAGTCAATAATCAATTGCCTAGTCATTCTAAGTCAAGTCATGTTTGTATATTCCTGGCATATGCTTGGTTATTGTGAAAAAAACTAATTTAGAGATCTATTCTCTTTGCTGCAGGATTGAGAGCCAACACTCTGTATCAATATCGATGTGGAGATCCTTCTTTATCAGCAATGAGTGATATTCATTATTTCAGGACTATGCCAGTTTCAGGCCCCAAGAGCTACCCTAGTAGAATTGCAGTGGTTGGGGACTTAGGTCTTACATACAATACAACATCAACGGTCGATCATATGGCCAGCAATCATCCTGATCTTATTCTAATGGTTGGAGATGCTAGTTATGCTAACTTGTATCTTACTAATGGTACTAGTTCAGATTGCTACTCTTGCTCATTTTCTAATACTCCCATCCATGAAACGTACCAGCCGCGTTGGGATTATTGGGGAAGGTAAGCGACCAATTACTTTCTAAAATCATTTTCAATTTTCATTTCAATTTTTAATTTGTATGTAGGTAGGTGGAATGATATTTGGTTATTGATTTTCCTTTGTAATTGTGACATAGAGAAGATGAAAGCTAATTAGAGAAGATGTATTTTGGAAACACCGAAAACAATGTTTTAATTTTTTTTCTTTCAGAATTTTAAAAATATTAAATCTATTTTTATAATGCATTTTCAAAATATTTCATAATGTCTTCTCTAATGTCTATTTTATCGATGAAAACGAAATCAGAAAACACAAGTAAAAGGGTCCCAAAATTTTCACTTTATCTTTAATTTCTTTGATTTATGGCCACTGATTTTCTCTGTATTTATCCAATGTACATCAGTTTATAAACTACTAGCCAAATGGAGATTATGAATCCCTCTTTCTAACTATATTTGTTATGCCACTGACCAATATATTAATTGTATCCTTGGATGGTACTTTAGGCATCACAATAATATTCAGCTAGATTACAATGAGTTATTCTTATGTGCTCAAAAGTAACAAGAAGGATCTATTCTCTAATTTCTAACAATAAATCAGCTTCACTAACTTCACTATGAAGCTTTCTGTTAAAATTGGTTTAAGCAGATGATGCTAGTCTTGCTATTGTCTTTATTTTGACTTGAGATTTCTTGGTTCAAACTCAGCTTATGCAATCAATGTTGATTATTGATTCAGGTACATGGAACCTCTGATTTCTAGTGTCCCAATAATGGTTATAGAAGGGAATCATGAGATAGAAGCACAAGCCGAGAACAAGACATTTGTTGCATATAGTTCTCGATTTGCATTTCCATCACAAGAGAGTGGATCATCGTCCACTTTCTATTATTCTTTCAATGCTGGAGGAATACATTTTATAATGCTCGGTGCCTACATATCATACGACAAGTCAGGTTAAATCTTGCTTCATCATTTTCTTCTGGTTTCTTCTACAAGACTTATAGTCCTCATGTTGCTAACATGGCTTAAGTGTTGCAATTTATTTCTAATGCATGATATTGAGGGTTGTTGGGTATGACTCATGATAGTCACTGATAAGTAGGCATGTCGCTCAAGTGAAGCGAGGACAATGCGGTGGTAATATTGTAATGAAAACTATAGTACTTAAATACAACTTGTATACCGTAGATCTTAAGCTTGAAATTAATAGAAAGGAACTGTAGCCGCTCTACAGTCGAGATGTAGACACAATCGGCCAAACCCTATGATCAAATATCGTGTGTTCGTTGTTTGCATTTTTCGCATCTGTTTTCTTTTGAACCAGTGTTGCTGTTCTAACAAGGGTGATCTAGATTCTTCCTTGTTGATTTACTTTCAGTGCCATCCTCTCTTTTATTGCAGGGGACCAGTACAAATGGTTGGAGAGAGACTTGGCTTCTGTTGACAGGGAAGTAACTCCATGGTTAGTAGCTACGTGGCATCCACCTTGGTACAGCACCTACAAGTCACATTATAGAGAGGCAGAGTGTATGAGAGTGGAGATGGAAGACTTACTATATAAATATGGTGTTGACATTGTCTTCAATGGACATGTAAGCATGTTTTTCATTATTAATTATCCATATCGTCTCCTCTGTGAACCTTATGATATCTACTATTTAGGGAAGAAAAATATAGAGTTGAAAGGAGAGAATATTTGTGATTGTGTTGCAACAACAACCCTAGTTCAAAAAAAAAAAAAAAAATACATACGAAAAACACTATAGAGAACACATGATGTTTGATCATTAAGTTCAGTCAATTGTGTTAACGTTAGAGACTGCAAAGCGTCTGTAGTACCTTTCACTATGATTCAAGCATAGGTTTTATAGTGTACAATTTGTATTTTAATATAACGGTTTAGATTACAATATTATCCCCGATTAGAACTTGTATTGAAAATTTGAAATACTCCCGCTAAAGCAGCCTGCCCATTTATCACTAACTATGAGGCATACCCAATAGCTTGCCCTATGGTTGTCCAAACATTAGCTTGTGATGGAAGTTTCATGCCCTGTAGGGTTGTGATTTGATGGCAGTGTTGATATTTTTTAGTTAACAAGTGCATGTCTACATGCTGCATATGAAACACATATATTGACACAGACACTGGAAACTGGACACGACACTAACATGTTGACACCAATAGTAATTTGATAAAATGAATTAATTGAATGTAATCAATGTATTGGTGTCGGACACCAGAACACATATTCGATCAGAAGTGTCGGTGCTATAGAGACGCTGTTGCTAATTCTTCTCACTACTGTCCTAGTAGGTGCTTAATATGACAAATAAACAACTTTTTTTAATGGACTGTAGGCAAGACCCAAGAAGTGATGCATAATTTTCAATTTGTTCAAAAGAGGCAAACATTTATATGCTTTACTGTTTTGGTTTCTTTAAAATCATGGGCTCTGTTTGAACTTTCAAAATATTCATAAAATCTAGTGAAACTCACAGAAAATTCACCAAATAATAGAAAGTTTGTTTATAAGGGTGTGCAAAACATGCGACCTTAACATATCTTTTAAATATAACCCTTATGAGAGATATGCTTAGATAAAGTATCTTAATCCTCCTCCATATTCTTGTAGTTTGTCATACATAATTACATATAAGAATATGATCGCATGATTATTTATTGATAATCAATTGTACATGTCGATGGAAATTCTAATTCAAATTCTTATTTATAAGGATTCTTAGAATCTTTTCTCTTCATAAAAAGAAAAAGGCCGGTGGATTGACTACTGTCATTGAAAGATATTATTCTCAAAATGCAAAATTCTCATGAGAACATTTGAACAGGTTCATGCCTATGAGAGATCAAACCGAGTATATAACTACACGTTGGATCCCTGCGGTCCTGTTTATATCACAGTTGGTGACGGCGGTAACCGGGAAAAGATGGCAATTACTCATGCCGATGAACCAGGAAACTGTCCAGAACCATCAACTACACCAGATGACTTTATGGGTGGCTTTTGTGCCTTTAATTTTACGTCTGGACCAGCAGCCGGTAAATTCTGTTGGGACCAACAGCCTGATTATAGTGCTTTTAGAGAAAGTAGCTTTGGACATGGGATTCTAGAGGTAATCTATTCTTCTCTAGTCTCTACACACATATTAGTGGCACTTGAAATTGAAACATCATTTGAGTAGGACTACAAACTAAGTAGTAGAGTTATATGCAGGTGAAGAATGAAACTCATGCTTTATGGATTTGGCACCGCAATCAAGATTTGTACGATAACGCTGGGGATTTGATTTACATTGTTAGACAGCCTGATAAGTGTCCACCAGTCAAGACAGAGGTACATAAAACATGAATATGGATTTTATGTACATGTTACTTTGTGCATTATATTGACCATTGTTTCTTCTTTCTTAGGGATAAATAATCCAAGAAGTGAAAACTTCAAGCAATTATTTCACATATCTTATAATATAAGCACTTATCATATAAGTGTTTATGTATAAACTATGACAAACGATAAAATAAAGTTAATCTATTTTCGTGTAAGTTGTTTTCATAAGCTATCGTTGAGAATCTATGGAAAAACGCCATAAATAGCTTATAAACATGTCATAAGTTGTTTCCATAAACTGTCACAAACGGTCTCATAAATGCTTATGCTGATAGATAACTCAAATAACACAATCCAACCAAATTTGTTATATCTGTAAAATGTAAATTTACACATGGATGATTTTGTTTTTGTTTTCCATTTTTGTAGGATAGAGCTAAAAAAAATTAACTTTGAGAAACACTAAGCATGTGAAATCATTTCTAGAAGTGGTGCTGGGGATTTATTATTTGATATCATGTCAGTATGTCACCTTTTGTTGCCAATGGGAGGTATACTGTATACAATTGTTCACAGCATAAACATTGTATTCATTCATCCTTGTAAAATTAATTTGTAACAATCTCTTGA
Source organism: Cicer chorassanicum (assembly GCA_037974735.1). NCBI lineage: Eukaryota > Viridiplantae > Streptophyta > Magnoliopsida > Fabales > Fabaceae > Cicer > Cicer chorassanicum. Next base: position 55,812,728 of record JBBPBP010009777.1, on the reverse strand, counting down.
AATCATAATAATCTCTCTGTCTCTCACACAAAGAAACTAAATTAATTGAAGATCAGATGTTTATGATTTAAAGATGTATCATAAATTGTAAGTCAAATTTTAAAAGTTATAAGCTCTAACACAAGTTATGAACTACGTAAGTAACTATATGTTAAAAAAAGAAGAAAATTTATTCAATTGTAGGAGAGAAATACATCGATATCTATGCATGAGAAATAATGGCACATGTGAAATTGGCATTCCTCTAGCTCCTATTTTCTGATTATGGTAGCATGGACATATCCTCCCTTGTGTTCAAAGGTTCTTTACTGAAGGGACACAAGCATTTTCCACAACACATGTTACAATACGCTAGACAACTCTCTTTGTATGCAACCGATGCACAACGGTTTTCACATGCAGATGCACATTCTGAATAAAACCAAAATTTTAGTTATGGACAACATCAATAAATTAAATTAAATTAATTTGCTTCACTTTCTTTTTGTATAATTACTAAAAAATAAGTGAAAAAATATTAGCTAGAGAGAGCTATTACCTCCGGGAGTTAATGAATCTTTCCCACTGATCTGTCAGATTTTAATTTAAAGTGGAAAAATAGATGTATGTAAGTGTCAATTCAAAGAGAAAACAAATAATTATAGAAATATTTTTTTTAAAAGAAGAATTACAGAAACACTAAAAAAAAATGTAGGCTTAATTGCATTTTTGATATCCTATTTTACTTGACTAACGATTTTATTTGTCTTTAGTTTTGGTTCCCAAACAAAATATTGGTCTAAAACTTGATAAAATGTCATTTTTTTTAATGATGTGTCAAAAAAAATGATGTGAAAGATTCCAGGTGATTAATTACATTTTATTATTATTCTAAATTTGTAAAACACATTTTCTATTTTTTAAAACACATTTCCTATTTTATTACATCATTTGATTACAAAAACATTAAAAAAAAATCATATTCTAATCCATAATTTCGAGAAAGAGGACTTCATCAAAAATGTACATTAGTTTGAGAAGTCAAATGAGTCTAACCCTAATCTCATTCCATCCTTTTCTTCACCTCTTCATTCAATTTCTCATTAATTGTTTTCTTTTAGATCGCGTTCTCTGTTTTTTATTTCGTGTTTTAATGGCGAGTAAACTTAAAGGTGAAGAATAAGACGACAACAAAGAAGAAGAACACAATGGAATAAAATTAGGGATTAGAATAAGAATGTGTCGTTTTTGTAATTAAATGATGTAATAAAATAGAAAATGTATTTTTTAAAATAGAAATTGTGTTTTACAAATTTAGAATAATAATAAAATATAATTTATATCATCTTTTTTTTTTTGACACATCATTTCAGTTTGGGGCCAATATCCTATTTAGAGACAAAATGGAGACAAATAAAATGAATGGACTATTTTTGTGATTCAGCTAAAATAGAGAGTGCAATTAAGCCAAAAATATATTGGACACGAGATTTTATATTTTAAAATGAATTTAATGTTGACTTAATATATTATTTAATATAAATAATGAACATTTAATAATAAATAATGCCATATATAAATAAACAAACCTTATTTGAAAATATTTCTTTATTAAACGGACACAAACACTTTTGACAACACATGTTACAGTAGTTCATACATTCCTCTTTGTATGCAGCCCCTGAACAACGCTGATCACATGTAGATGCACAATCTAAACACAATCAAAATTTGAGTTATGGACAATATCGGTAAATTAAATTAATTTGGTCCACTTCATTTTTGGTCTAATCATTAAAAGATAAATGCCACAAAATATAAGTTGGAGCTTTGTTGTTTCAAAACAAAATAGCAAGAGCAATTATACCTTCTGGAGTATTAAATCCTTCCACACCGGCCTGCTGAAATTTAATTTCAAGAGGAAAAATAGATGTAAGTATGTGAATTTAAAGTGAAAATAAATATGCGATGTGTGCAGGTGAATGATAGGTAGAATGACATATATGTAATATTGGAGTGATAATAAGTTGTGGAAAATAAAAATAACTAGAGTATACTTAGATTCAAACACGGAATATATTATCGTCTAATTAAAAGTGTAGAGGACACAAAAATAGGTAAATGTGAATGAATATGGGGAGAGAGAGAATCACATTTTGGATCACAAAGGCCATGGGAAGCATGAGAAGAAATGTGCAAACAAATTTAGCCATAGTACTCTGATTACTCTAAAGTAGGTAAGATCAAGGAGTTATAAATATGCAAATTATAGCACAGTGCATTTATTGATTCTTATTATTTATTCGACCAAATATAATTAAATTCATTTTTTTATTAAATAATTAAATTCATTTGAAAAACAGTCAGTGACAATATTAAATTACCATGTAAAAAAAAGACAATATTAAATTGTCATTATATACATTTACTGATCTTAGATAGTGATTTGTTTTTCCTCATTATTAGGGTTTATGGATGCAGATACCTACTCGAATCCGTTTTGATTTGCGAATGGAAACCATGCTTTAGTTTGGTGTGGGTGCCGATGCATTTTTCTCAAAATTAAAATTCGGCATAGGAACAGATTACGGGTGTTGATATTTACCATGCACCCAAATTTAATATTATTGCTATTTTTAAATTTTATATACACGTATGTATTTAATATTTTTTACATATTAAAAGTTATAATCTTCTATTTATAGAAAATATAATTTTAATATTTTTTAATTTTATTATAATATAATTATTATTATTTTATTATATTAATTATAATAAATATGACTTTTAAATTTATTACTTTATATATATATATATATATATATATATATATATATATATATATATATATGTATGAGTGCGAATGTCGCAGAAAAATCTAAACTCCGTCGTCGCATGCAGGAATAAAGACTTAAATTTCACCTCTGATAAAAAATAGGGAGCGGAGACGAATTTTCCCTGACTCAAATTCCATATTTTAATTATGTACATAAATTATATTTATAATATTCCAATTAAATAAAAAATCAATATTTAAATAAATTATCAAATATTGAGTAAATTTTAATTTGTTGATATAATATTTATAAATAATAACTACGTATGTTATTAGAAAATATATCATTTATTTCTCTATATCATTTGATATTATATTCAAAAAAAATATAGCATTAAATACTATAATCAAAACAATTTTACTTTGTATATATTTAACTAGGCTTAAATGCACGTTTAATCCTTTTTTCAAAATTAACTTTTAGTCATTTATTTTTAAAATCGAATTTTTAGTCCTTTATTTACAACTTGTAGGATTTGGTTGGTCCCCTTCATTTATTATGATATAATATGCTCATTAATGATATGATAGGGATGTGATGCAACTGAATTACATAAAATAGAATCGTGTTTAACATTATTATCTTTTTCTTCATAAATATTCGCTTATATTATTACTAACAAAGGAGGCCGTGAAACTTTGTCAAATAAAAAATAAGAAAATGAATATTAATTAATGACATGAACTGCATCACATAACTCCTCTCATGTCAGAATTGAACATGCAGTATCATAAAAATTGAAAGAGACCAAAAAAATCGCACAAGTTATATAATAATAGACCAAAAACCTAATTTTAAAAATAGGGAACTAAAAATTAATTTTCAGCAAATTAGGAGACTAAAAGTGCATTTAAACTATTTAATTATTTGAGGAAATTTGCATCTATCAAAATATCAAGCTAAATAATTTGAGTCAATTTTATTATAATAAAAAAAATATAAAATTAATGGCTATACTTTGCAGAATCAATGCATGTTGTTGACTGTCACAATTAAATTAATTTACACAATTAAATTAATTTACACTAAAAGTGCATAGTCTCTTTTCTCAAAAAACAAATGTGTGTATCTATAAAAAAGAACAAATTCATGTACTTATAAATAAATAAATAAAAGCATGTTCAATAACTTGTTTTTTGT
>JBBPBP010009777.1:55761660-55808262 GCA_037974735.1 Cicer chorassanicum | reverse complement strand
ATATATTCATATTTTTTAATAACTTATAGTTACTTAGTTTTATTTTATTTCAATATGTTTTTATTTTACTAATATTTCACATATATTTTTATTATATATTATATGTGAATTATTTTAGTTTATTTTCAAAATATTTTTATTATTACTTTATCTTTTAGATATCGACAAATATTTTCACATATTTCACTAAAAATATGTTATTGACAATGTTTTATTTTGGGATTAATTATAATTTTGATCTCTCTCTAATTTGAATTATGTGTGATTTTAGTTGCTCTAATTTTTTTAAGTGTACACTTGTTTCACCAAGGTTTGCAATTTTTTTAAAAGCTTTTTTTGTGTATGATTATTTTAATTAAGTTTCTCCTTCTCTTTTTGATGGAGCTAAATATCACTAGAAGGGGGTTGAATAGGGATTTTGGCGTTTAAAAATATTTTAAAGAGTTTTTGAATTGCTGTCCTCTCTGAGAGGATGCGAACTAGATAATAGAAATTTAAACTTTTAAATAAGAACAGAATAAATGCAAGGAAAATATAAAGAGAGAGACACACATCTTTTATACTGGTTCACGCAAAAATGGTTACGTCCAGTCCTCACACCCTTGTGAGATTTCACTAAAGATCAATTAGATCAGCCTCTTGCAGAGGATGATTACACTTTGTGTTTTCTCAAGCTTCACCAAGCTTACAACCTTGTTCCTTACAAGTTTCAAATATTTTCAAGTACACCTTACTTGAAAATTACAGAGTGATATGAGTATGATTTCTTTCTCTTTACTTTAACATTTTCTAAAAAGATATTTCAAAGATCTAGTGTATAAATGTAGAAAGTATAAAGAGATGATGACTATTGCTTATGATAGATTTAAGATTATTGATCTTTTCTGCAATATTGTGGTGTGTATGATGATGAATAACTTGCTGCCTTTTATAGAGGTATTGTGATGTTCTATCCAAGCTCTTGTGACCGTTGAGAATCAATTCAAAACAATCCAAGGTCTTTCATCATATTTACGAAAATGTCATCCAATTGTCTTTGGACAAAACCAGTCCATCCTCAGCCTTGAGATTGACTCTCATTGGACCTTGGTCTTGTGTTGTTCTTTTCTTTTTGCATTCTTCAAGACATGTAGGACTTCTATTTTGAGTTTGTTTGTTGTTGCATTTCTGTAGATTGACTTTGCATTATTTTTTCAATCATACAAGAATGATATATAGGTATGCACATTAGCCTTTGCACATGGGATGGTAGTTTGCAACATGTGACTATTTGAAGATCCATACTTTATGCCATCCTCGTACCTTGTACAGCTGGCCTTCTGACTTCTTTTAATCAGATGTTTTATATATTCATTTATTAATATTGTTTTGACTTCTTTTGATGAATTATAAACGTTATTTCAGCGAGGATGAGAAGTTTCTACTTGAAGACTCATCCTCTCAAGGTTCTGTCCTATCCTCCAGCTTGAACACTTAAAGGATTGACCCAGATTTTTCTCCCTTTTAATCTAATTGAAGATTAACCTGTTTTCTTATAATAATTCACTTAAAAGCGCAGATTAGTCATTAACCACAATCATAGTCTCAACACTTTTCTCTTGTTAACATTTCTCAAAGTCTCACAATCTTTTAAAAAAATCACATTTGAATTGAATAAATTGTTTGAAACATAATTTAACTTAAAATTTACTAATTAAAGTATCAAATTTAACTAAAATAAAAAGTCCTTAATTTTCTTCTCTTGAAACCCTAATCTCTTACTTTATTTTATATCTCAAATTTATCACCAAGCCTCAAATATTTTAATCACAGGTAGAACTCAGAAGGATTTATGCAAAAGAAAAAGGAGGATTTCTTTTTAAATATCCTTTTTTTTATTACCCAAATGCCATACATTGAAAAACTATTACGCTATTGCCCTACTTTTTCTTTTCAATAGGAGGTCGCTTTCTGAGCCAGCGACCAGCTAAAGACTTATTTTTTAAAACTCAATAGGAGGTCGCTTCCCCAGGGAGCGATTTGTTACTAGCGTTTGATTTTTTTTTTCTTCTCATTTTAACAATTTTTATTAATTATTTAATAAATTAAAATTAATTAAATTATTTAAAAAATAAAAATACTAATAATAAAGTAAAATAAAATACATTAATAAATAATTATTATAATTAAAAATAGTAAATTATATTATAAATTTAAAAGAAAATACATTAAAATTGAAGAAAAAATACATCAAATTTGAGTAGACGTGCCAGCAGCGTTTGGACAATGTTTCCTAGTATGACAAGAGACCCTACATAATCCGCATTATCTAGATACTTTTTTTTGTAGTGTCCATTTCTGTTCTAATGCGCTTGCTCTTTGGGCGACCTTTCTTGACTCTCGCATTAGTGGATTGTGACACACCTTAACACATTCATATTGTGGCCAATATCATTCGTTTGGTATGGGTTGGAATGTTTCGTCGTAGACTTTAGTACCGTTTCCACCTTGTACACATCAGATATAAGACACAAATAATTATATTGTATGCTAGAACATGCTGCTATCACATGTGAACAAGACATATGTTTAGCTTGATATTTCCCACAATCGCACCACTTGTTAAGAAGGTTTACACTGAAATGACCAATTGGTCGCCCTTCTCTTGGAACTACTGTCACGCGGACCATGAAAGTATGGTTGCTCCAATCAAAACTATCGACTCTATGACTATTGGATTTATTTATTTTCAATTTCATAAAATTTATGCAAGTTTTTGTGTATACCTGACCAAAAGCTAAAATTGATGCGTGTTGTTTTCCCATGGTTGAAAACAGTGTCCCTGTTTTAAAATAAATTATTGGGCCAAAACAGTGATGGAAAGGTTGCATGTGTCTTTTAATACTCTGTTGATCGACTCCACAAGATTGGTTGTCATCTGACCCAAACGGTTACCTCCATCAAATGCTTGAATATAATCTTGTCGCGGTATGTTGTCTAACCATTTCAAAGCATTCGGGTTTACTATGCCGATTTCTATGTGGTAGTATCGATATGTAAGCTTATTAATCGAGTAACCCAGCACATCTACTTGAATTTGATGTATTTTTTTTCTTCAATTTTAATATATTATTAAATTTATAATATAATTTACTATTTTTAATTATAATCATTTTTAATTATAATTATAATAATTATTTATTAATGTATTTTATTTTATTTTATTATTAGTATTTTTATTTTTAAATAATTTAATTAATTTTAATTTATTAAATAATTAATAACAATTGTTAAAATGAGAAGAAAAAAAAAAAACTCCAAACGCTAGTAGCAGGTCGCTCCATGGGGAAACGACCTCCTATTGGGTTTTAAAAAATAAGCCTTCAGCTGGTCGCCGACTTGGGAAGCGACTCCTATTAAATTGAAAAAGTAGGACAATCATGTAATATTTTTTTAACGTGTGACATTTGAATAATAAAAAAAAACAAAAAAGAGATATTTAAAAAGAATACGAAAAAGGATGGTAAAACCATAATTAATTGATTTATAAAATAATAAAGGGACTGAAATCGGTTGAAAAAAACTTAAAAGACCTCCCATCATACTCTAAGATCAGTTGAACTTAGAAGGTTTTCCATTGTTCACTCCTGAATGTTAAGGCTGCCACTCTTTCTTTGTGACCTTTGCAGTTTTCTTTATAAGCCGTTTTAGTACTGTCATTACTATCCCTGAAATTCCGGAGTCAATCATTGGCTGATGAGCACTAAATGTATAAAAAAACTTTCCATATTTTATCTAGATAGAGCTTTAGATTTTCCAATTCAATTCCTATCGATCAATGTAACTATGAATTCAAAGAGAAAACAAATAATTATAGAAATACTTTTTTTAAAGAAGAATTATAGAAATACTCAACATGTATTAGACACATGATTTTTATGTTTCAAAATAAAATTAATTTGGAATTAATAAATACAAAATAATTAACATTTAATAATAAATAATGTCATGTTAGTATGTATAAATAAACAAACCTTATTTAAAAACATTTTTTTTAACAAACGGACACAAGCACTTTTGACAACACATGTGACAGTATTTCATACGTTCCTCTTTGTATGCAGCCGCTGAACAATGTCTGTCGCATGTAGATGCACAATAACATAAGTAAATTACATTCGTTTGGTTTACTTCCTTTTTCTTCTAATCAGTAAAAGAAAAATGTCACAAAATATAAGTTGGAGCTTAATTTGTTGTTTCAAAACAAAATAGCTAGAGCAATTATACCTAGAGTTATATACCCTTCCACACCTGCTTGCTGAAATTTAATTTCAAAAGGAAAAATAGGTGTGAGCATGAATTTAAAGTGAAAATATATATATATATATATATATATATATATATATATATAGGTAAATTGACTAAAAAAATATAAACTCGTAATTTTTTCTTTTTGCAACGTCTAATGTTAATAATTAGTATGGTTAATATTATCATCGAAAGTGAGAATTAAATCTACTACCTACTTATTACTAAACTTTCTAACTTTTTCACCTCAATTACTAAATCAACTTATATCTTCTTATCGGCCAATAAATTATACATAACGTCATATTTATTATTGATGTGATAATTGTGGAAAATAAAAACAACACCAAGATGAAAAGAATGTAAAAAAATTTGTGCATAATCAACAGTAGATTACAAAAGCCACGGGAAGCATAAGAAGAAATATGCAAACCAATTTAGCCATAGTACCCTCGTTACTCTAGCTGGTAAGTAAGTAAGGTCAAGGAGTTATAAATATGCAAATTATAGCACATTGCATTTAATGACCCTTATTATTTATTCGACCAAATATAATGAAATTCACTTTTATTGACAATATTAAATTAATATTTGAGATCTGTAAATGTATATAATGACAATTTAGTAGTTATAAAACTGTATTAATTATCATATACAGTAGTAAAACTTTGTTTTTTTTTTGACAAAAAAATTATTTCTTCAATTCTTTTTATAGATCGATAACTTTAATTATGAAATGGCAAAATATACTCTTCTTTTATTTTTTTTGTCAAACAAAATATACTCTTCTATATATACATCCTATAATTTTATATAATCAACAAACACAAACTCAATTACAAATATATATATATATATATAGTTATGAATTATTTAAAAATGTGATTAGAATATTGTTACTACATTTTGCAGCAACCGTGACTAATGTTATATGTTAATAGTGAAAAGTGGAGAGAGATAAAAAAAAAAGGGGGACGAAATTGAGAATTAAAGAGGAGTAAAGTGGAGGGAGAGGGGTTTTGTTGAAGCACGCTACTTCAGTAGCTAACACAATTTCGATCTCTGCTTCATAATCATATCATAGATATTAGGTACTCTCTCTCTCTCAATTCCTCTTATTTAGGTCTAATCTTTCTTTACTCATTTCATTTCTACTTCAAATCTTTATGATTTTCTGCATAAGGAATGCATGTTCTTTAGTTTTGTAATTTGCTAGTTATATAATCAAAGTATTTAACCATATAATAGTGGCTATGATAAAATCATTTGTGTTATTTGGAGATTGATTCTATTCTTTCCACCAATATTTTTGTCATGTTCGCTTCGAATGTGCAAAGTTATTGGATAAGAGAGTAACTGCAAAGTTTGATTCAACGCCTGCTTCTGAACTTCACAAGATGTCCGGAGCTACATCTACGGCATCCAATAGTGGCCAAAAGCTCTCTATATTTGCTGCCAAATCTGGATTTGTCATCCCCAAAAACAAACTATCAGGATCGTTGGTCCCTATTTTTCGAGGTGCTAAAAAAGATGGGGTCACCAGAGTCGTCAATGAAGAAACTTCTAAACAAATTGAGAGGAAATCTAGATGGGGGCCTGATCCCACACAGGATGCATCTGTCAGGAAGGCAAAGGTTTTAGCTTTGCAGGTGTTTCCTTGAATCCTTTCTAAGTATTCTCCATCATCATTTTTATTGTTACATTGTCATTTCGTTGAAAATATTTGATGATAAGATTAAGATTGATATTTCTTCGTAAGTTTTGATTCAAATGTTCATGTGTTAATTTACCTTTATCCCCTTTTTTGTGAGGTTTCCTCATCTTTATTGGATTTGAAGTTAATCTTTGTCCATGGTACCCCTTCCCGCTGGTGCTTTCCTACTTCCCTAAGCCTGTGATATTTAATATTGGAGACACAGTAAATACTTTACTTGTATCAAAATCATGGGATTAAGATTAGTGAGGTAGTATTTTTGCAAGACTTTGGGTTGTAACATGCCATTCTTAGCTAGAAGCTGTTAAAATTCCGTTATAAGTTGGGTGCTATTGGATACACATCTGTGTGAATAATTTGCACGAATTCTAGTTTCCTAGGTGTCGGTAAGTGATGCTATTGTTGCACAACTTTTGTAGATTCGAGTGGATCAAATTTCAAAGCAGTTGGAATCAGAAAATCCAGAGACAAGGGACACTCAGAACTTGCCATTGGTGGATGAGAATCCGGATGAAAGCAAGCCTGGCTCACAAATTAATAGCAAGGTTAACAATAATTGACACTTTTCCTTTTAATAGTTATAATTGCCTGCCATTTAGATGTAGTAACTATTTGTAAATAAACTACTGATTTTTATTTATGGATCTAAGAAGTTAGAAATGCTCGAACTTGAAAAGCGGGAAGCAATAGGTTCGTTTTCCTTAAAGTATATATTTCCTTTTTATTCCTCCCCTTTAATTCCTATAGACTGCTTATTCAATATTAATCTTGATCTTAATCATATCCAGGTGAAATACTAAAATTAGATCCCAGTTACAAGCCTCCGCCTGGTTTTAAACCGTTGTTAAAAGAAGACAATGTTCCTTTGCCTGTAAGTATTGGTTCTAAAATTCTTCTAGGCCCAATCACTGTGCTAGTTAAATTTGTTGTTAACTTGTTGATTTCTTTAGTTATGAAAAGTAAAGGATTCATTTCCTGGATTTAAAGTTCAACTTCAGTTTTTGTTCATCTAGGATGTTTTGTACATTTTCTTCCGTTTTATTGGTGAATAGTAATATACTAAGTGTTTTTATGCCTTGTGAAACCCATATTATCATTATTCAGGGTGTGGCTGAGGTTTTGTGGGTCTTATATATTTCTTTATGTTGTGACATGATGAGGCAATTTTAAGGTGATTAGCATGAATACAATTTAAGGGTGAGGCCTTACATTATTTCTTCACGGGTTCAAATTGAACATGATATTTGACTTTAACATGTTAATGAGTGTTAATTAACCAACCAAAACTAGTTAGCTCATTTCCAGAACTTTTTCTTTTCCAGAAATGTTCTTCTCATCCATTTTCCTTGGCTGCTTTTGCGAAGGAACATGTTGTCAAAGGGTATTCTTGAAAACTAAGTTGTAGTATAAGGTGTATCAATGAATTGTTGTATAATTTTAAGAATTATGTGGTATAGTTTTCAAAAACTCAAATATCTTTATCTAAACCTGAAGTTCTACAATGAAAACTCTTATGTGCAGTACCATCTTTACAGGTCCAAGAATATCCCGGGTACAAATTTATCGGTCTAATATATGGGCCTGAAGGTGATAATCAAAAGCGACTAGAGAAGGTAACACCGTTTTGTTGGTATCTAATCTACCTATGATCTGCAGTCAGCAACCCCTATATTTTGATTGAGATAACTAAATTAAATTCTATTCATTAAATCAATTGATCTGTAATATATCAGGAAACTGGTACCAAGATAAAAGTTCATGGAACCAAAGCAGACACAGGAGAGAAAGTAAGCTCCTTATTAATACTATGTGGCTTTTATTTCGCATCAACCACTTTGAAATCACTTTGACTTGATTTCGTCAGGAAAGAACTGTAATTGTTTGCGTTTGCTTTCGGTGTTCCATTTCAGGGTGAAATTAAACCAGGTACTGATATCCAGTGCAGTTACAAAGAGATGCATGTTAACATATCAGCTGATAGTTTTGATAAAGTGGATGCAGCAGTTTCCATCATTGAACTACTAATTTCTTCTGTAACTGTGAGTTGTCATTTCACGCAACGTAACGTTTTATGCTTTATGGTTGGCTATTTGGCTCAGTTATGTTGTAAAAGACATTTTTTTTCCTATTTTTATAATACTTTTTTATTTTGATCGTTCTTGCATTGTCTTCTATTCAGGGGAATTCAGCTGCTGGTTCCACTCCTTCTGTATCTGTTTCTGGGGACGGCACTAATGTTCTGAATCAAAACCAAGACGGCCTCCCTTCTCATGCAGTTTCTCTATCTCTGGAAAACCACGCTGTGTTTGAACCAGCAGCCAATACACAAATGCCTGGACAACACTTTCAATACTCTGGTCCATGGTTTTCGGCAGTTCCAACTCATACCCCTTTATTTGCTTCTTCTGGCAGTGTAGTTCCTCCAAATCCCCCATTTCTTGCTAGAACTCCCCATTTTCCATCACAAACAATGAGTGCTTCAAATTTGATTTCAACTTTTGGTGCTCAACCTGCACCTGTTGGTGGGTTCCACCCAATTATTCCAAATCAACAAGTTTCTATGCAAGCACCACTACCAACACAAATTTTACAGCATTCACAATGGACTCAAACAACTCCTTTAGGTTACGTTGGGCCACCAATAAATCTTTCTGCAATACCTGCACAGAATTTGTCCGCACCAACAAGTGTTTCACTTTCATTTCCAGTTTCTTTAAGCCAGCCAACTCCAATCAGACAGCCTCAAACACCAGTATCTAACCAGCCATTGGCTCCTCACAGCAATATGGGGCCAATGGCACCACCAGCGATTACCCCTACGAGGGCTGTTTCTCTAGGTCCACAACCAGATGTTGAATTTAAGCCAGCCCAGCCAAATATGTCGATGATGCCACGACCTGGTAGTATTCATCCACATCATGCAGGTATGTCTCCTGGACCACAATCATCTTTGGGACCAATACCAACACCTGTTCATTCAACTGGAAACCATTTATCAGGACCTGTTTCATTTCCTTCGCCAGGAATATCTCCTTCACTTCCATTAGCTCAGCAATCAGGGATACCTAATTCTGCCTCTGGAGTTGCTTCTCATTACACCAACGTAAAACCACCACTGACCTCCATGCCTTCAAATTCTGGAAATTTTACTTTTCAAGGACAGTGGCCCAATGCAGACTTCTATCAAGTGGTTTCCAGACCAAACAGTCAAGCTAATACTCATGGTGGTACACAAGAGCCACTGTCCGGTCCACGGCCACCACCATTTGGGTTTTCTGTGCCTGATCAGCCTCTTCAAAGCTTTCTAAGGACGCAAGTCTCCAACTGGGTGGATCAAAGTCAAGGTTATGTCTCTGCTGCTCCTTTTGGAGGAAGATCAGGTTCTGTCTCAATTGCATCCAGACACCCTGCATTTCCCTATGCTGGTCAACCCGCACCAAGATCTCAAGTCCCACAAATGGGTATGAGGAGCTTCATTACTCCCCCTCAAATGCCAAACTTGCCAAGTCCTGGTTTCCAACGAGGTATGCACAATCGAGAAAGCTATTCTGCTCAGGGAACATGGCCAGATATTCCAATGTCTCAGAAGTTTGGCAACAATCCGCCCTTGGCTTCCGGTAAACCAGCATATTCTGCAGACCAAATTTATGATCCCTTTTCACCCACATCTGTTGCACCTCCACACCAGAAAGGTAATCCTGGAAAATGAGGGAATTGAATATGACTACTGATACAAAATACTGACAGTGAAAATCTTAGGTATATGGCTGCAGTTTTTGGCAGACAGGCGAGACTAATTTCATAGATCGGTAATGGACACGGTTGTAAAGTCATGTTATTTCTAACCAGAAAGTGTGGTTTGCTCCCTTTAATGACTTGTATTCCTTTTTAAATTGACCTTTCTTTTCTGAATATCAATTATTGATGTTTAGCATGCCGGGGACTAAACCTGCAGTTTATAAAACCTTGTATCATTAATAACGGCCATTTACATTGGTAATTTGAAGGTTGGATGGTTGTTGGTCATGGAAGAAGTACAATTTTTTTTTATAAATAAAAGGCAGTTATAAAGGATAAACTATCATTTTAGTCCCTGAAAGTATAAAGTACTGTCATTTTGGTCCCTTGACTAAGCAAAAACTTTAAATTAGTATTCGAATCATCAAAATAGTCTATGTAAGATATATCTTATTATCATAAAAGTCTTTAAAAGATACAATTCAGTACCAAAATAGTTTGTGACCGTTACAACGTTAGAGACTAAATTGATTGATATTTTGATGATTCAAAGACTAATTGAAGTTTTTTTTTCTAAATTAGAAATCAAAATGATAGCGTTTTATACTTTCAGAACTTGCATTATATTCTTTATTGTTATTTTTTTTATATAGTACACTGTTCTCTCCTTGTTAGTACGTCCCAAAGCTAGTTTGCGTAATATTTTTAATAAGCACTTGCGAAAAATATTGAAAAGTGTTATATTAGTTATGAGTTTTTTAATTAACAGATTCTAGCCTGTATTGATTAATTTATAGAGTAGAATAATAATTTAGTTCTCAAAATTGTAAGGAACGGACAATCTACTACATTAAATTTTTTTAATATCAATTTAGTTGATTTAAATTGGAGAGCTTTGGAAATTCGTAGTCCCTACAACCCAATTTTTTTTTAATAATTCCTGCACCAAAAAACTTCTTATGGTTCCTACACCAAAATAACTCCTTAAAAACCTGAAATAATTCTTTGAAACCCGTATTTTGGATTTGAACTTGCGTTTCAATATATTAAATGTATCTGAAGCTATAATTGAGAAGCTAAAGTTTCTACAAGGGTTAACTCTTGCTAAGTTTATGTTTAGAATCGGTCCAAAGAAAAAAAAACAAGCTAAAATTTTAAATTAATAATACCTTAAAAAAATTCATTTTATCAATATATAATATGACATATTAATCATAGATGTTCACCTTAATCAATTGGTCGAGATAAGAGTCTTATCTCTATTTTGATCTAGATTAATTTTAGTTATTAATTTATAAATATTGTGTTATTTTTTATTCATTTAAAAATGTGTCACTATAACATTTATTTTAGATCTTTAAATCTAGTGGATGGGGGGCGAGTGAAGTCAAAGAAGAAAATAGATCGGTGGCTATAATAAACTCTCAAGTCCTTCCAAAGTACAATAATGTTTTCATTTGCACCATCATTAGATTACAGACCGTTTCTATAAAAAGAAATAAATCATTAGAGACATTTTCTGTGGGTGAGGTCCAATTTAACCATAATCAAATATCACGGATAGATCCAAAATAATCACGGGTTAGCCAAAATAAAATAATTTCAGTTTGTCACGGGTTCATATTGTTATAAATAAAATAAGAGTATTTAATCAAAAAATAAAATAAGAGTATAAATAATTCAAAATGATTCTCGTATATAGCAACACAAGTTGCCAATTAAGAATTACGATTACTTTTTGCACAGTTAATTTCTTTATGTTGGTCGATGCAATGAACAATTACTGTGGTTTTCTTGGTTATATTATCATCCTAAAGGAAAGGTCATGATCAATGTCCATCCCCTTCTTTGTACATATACTATAGTCAATAGAGAGCATGGGAATCGAATTATCTCCTATTAAATTTTCACGCAATATGTCACATTTCACACAATCATGTAACAACAACTTAGATCTCATATATATATATATATATATATATATATATATATATATATATATATATATATATATATATATATATATATATATATATATATATATATATATATTTGTTTTGGAGTAAACCTAGGGATGCAAAATTAGGTGTCTAAAAATAATTTTACTTTTTTATTTTTAACCTCAAGAATAATAGGATTACCACTTTCAATATTTCGTTATAATAAAATACTTATTCTTATATTAAAGTATAATTAAAATCAAACGGTCGATATTTTACTAGAGTTGTAATTCGTTTAGTCAATGTAATCTTATATTTCCACCGTCGGATCAAAGTACAATTTCTTAATGAGGAGTCCTAGAGACAAAAATTCTCTCACATGTGATAGCTAGGGAAGACCCCACACCACAATGAGTAGGAAGAATAACAAGTTTGAAAAATAGAAATTAAACTCACTAAGTCACAAGCAAAGCATAGCATAAAAGAGGTTCTTGTGTTAGATTCCTTTCCTCCAACCCACAAAAATTAAGTCTTGCTCTTTCAACTTTATTGCATTCTCTCTCTCTTTCAATGGTTTCCAACAAAAGGGTAACTGATATTGTAACATTATTAGTACTTGTACTATTGGTTGGTTTTGTGAACTCAGATTTAACAAAAGACAGAGAGGAATGTGCTGACAAATTAGTGACTCTTGCTAGTTGTCTTCCTTACGTTGGTGGTGATGCCAATACTCCTGCTATAGATTGTTGCACTGCCCTTAAACTAGTCCTTGATAAGACCAAGAAATGTATATGTATCCTAATCAAAGATCGTAATGATCCCAAACTTGGCTTCACTTTGAATGCCACTCTTGCTGTTCAGCTTCCAAATGCTTGTCACATACCATCTAATATATCTCAATGTGTAGGCAAGTATTTCTCATCATCTTATCTCTCTTAGTTTGCATATATCTCAAGCGTTATCTATTTTTATATTAAAAAATAAAATAAAATCAAAATTATTTTCATATAAATTATAAATTGTTTTTATATGTTAAAGATTAACTTATAGAAACAAAATTAAAAATAGTTTACATACATATCATGAATTGTTTTTTAAAATAATATCACAAATATTTATATCACTGGATAAATTATAACCCGTCATTTTAAATATGTCTTTAGATATCAAAACTTTGTTTGAATAAATAATTTAATTAAGTGTTTTTAGTATAAACGTTTATTATGTAAATGGTTATGTATAAACTATTTATATACAAAAAAGATAAAATAAAGTCAATGTTTTCATATAAACTATAAAATGTTTTTATATCTTATTCTGAATTTTTTATAGAAATAAGCTAAAAATAACTTATGGATACACTATAAGTTATTCGCATAAGTTCTTTCAAACAATCTTGTCAGAATCCTAAAATTACTAGGGCTCCATTTTTTATTTATTTATAATAATTGTGATACATTAATTAAAAAAATTACATAGAATCGAAGAAACACTCAAAGTCCAATAAGATTTGATTTATTGTAGAGTAATTGACTCATTGCATTGCACCAGACTTTATTAGACTCAACAAGAGTTTTTAGTTAATGATTGAGTCCACAAATGAAAAATGTCATTGAGTGATTTTTCTTTTGATATGTTATTTGGTAATATCTTTGAAAATTATGAATTTGCTTCAAAAAGTGTTAGAAAGATTATTCTTTTTAAATAGCTAGTAGATTATTATTAACTTGAAGTTGTATTTAGATGTTATTTACAATTTATTTATTTTGATAAATTTAAATAAAATAGTTTAAATTTTTAGTATTTCATTCGATAAAAATATTATATTTTAAAATAATTTATAATTATTAAAATTACATTTTTTTTTAAGAATATAATTTTTTAGAATCCAACCTCCAAAAACGTTAAGACAAAGTGCTTATTCCAGTAGATTAACTCAATTAATTGGATGGTTAACTTATACTTTTGTGTTGTTCCAGATCTTTTGCATTTGTCACCTAAATCTGCTGAAGCTAAGGTGTTTGAAGGGCTTGGAAATTCTACCCAAACAAACAGTTCCACCCCAGTTTCCAATGGTAAATAATTATTATATTATTGTTGTTGTTGTGTTTTGAATGTTAAAGCTAATATTGTGCCTCAAATAATGGTTCCAGGTGGTGTTGAGAAGGGACCAAGCTCAAGTTCTGAGGAAAAGAGTGGTAGTGATTTGGGAAAGAGGTGGCTGGTGGCAGAGTTGGTTTGTGCTATTTTACCATTTGTTTTCATTCTAGTTTGAAGTTTCAAGTTTCAAAACCATGATCAAGATTTAGAAAAAAAAAATCATTACTTGGATATATTTAATATTGGTTTTGGTTGATCTAATACTCAATAGTCACTAGTTCTATCTATTTATCTTAATTTTACTTTTGTTGTGCTATATGTTTCCCAATTCCTATATTTTTTAGCAAATTTTTGTTAGTCTATTTATCTATTTTTAGTAACTTTGGTAGTTGGCATATCTTCTTGTTGTCTTGTCTTTTTCTTTCTTTCTTCCTTTGTGTGGCCTTCCATGGTAATAATCTCTATAATTATCTAACTTAAAGGAGTCATTTAAGGAAGCCAATTAATGGTAGATGCTACTTTGTTTTTCTCCAAATATTTATAATCATATTCATATATTACATCATAAATTCACATGTGCTTGCAAATTCTTTTTGAAAAAATAGACACCAAATTGTTAATTCAATGGTAATTCGAAACACATACTAATCCAAAAAAATCTCTTCATCCTAATAAGAAAACTAGAAAGGTTTTAATCGAGAGGATCACAAAATACATCTGATTAATTTTATATGGCCACATGGAGCCAAATAACTTAATTACAATAGATTATGATTTAAAGAGAAAAAAGACAAACAAGAATGATTCTTGTACATGTATATATACCATGCAGATAGAAAAGAATCTTAGTTCATATCAGTAAAATCAGTTCTTCTGACCGAATCTGAGCCACTCACATATTCAGATGGGTCATGGTGGATTACGGGTCATACAAGTTCGCAAATGTGGATATATACAAATTTGAATGGTCAGATGCAAGTGAGAAAAAATAGACTCTAGTTACCCGAACCTAGCCGCTTCACTTAAAACTCTAAGTATAAAAACTTAATTTTAAAGTGTGTCTCTCGGTTTCAATTATTCATCACACCAGAAATATGATAAATAAGTTGTTTGATTAAAACCTACTCAAGCATTCACAAAATTGTTGAAAGTCCAATATATTGTTTTTTTTTTTTAAAATGAATTTGAAAATAAAATAAACAAAAAGTTGAAGAAAATAAACATCTCAATCAGAAATAAAAAACTCAACACTCTAATCAACTCATGCATGATCCGTAAACCCACACTAACCAAAACTCGTCTTAACCGATACAAAAATCGATTAGAATTAGGCCTGTAAATTACAAACTCGGTTTAAGATAGTTTGACAAAATTGGACTTGAACTCGCTCAAATCCGACTTATGCTCATCCCTAATCCTAATTAACCCATTCAAATCCGACTTATGCTCATCCCTAATCCTAATTAACCCATTCAAATCCGACTTACACTTATCCATAATTCCATTTAACCCACTCAAATCCCACTTACGCTTATCCCTAATTCCATTTAGTTTATAGAAATATTTACAATTTTCATTTTTTTTAAATTATGAAGGTTAAATTGTTAATAAGGAGATAGAGGAAACAATTGAGATAGAAAAAAAAAAGCTAGAAAGAATGCATTTTGAAAAAGAATGAAAATAGTGTTTTGAATAGACCTTAAAGCTAGGGGTACGACTATTAGCACCCCAACTTTATGCTACTACCCCTTTTTCCTTTCTTGAAATATCTTACTGAAACTTTACATCTGGACGGAGGCCACCAATAGGTGAAGTAAAGAAGGTAGAGAAATGAAAGTCATATGATTCTTGTTCGAGGTAATTAATATACCATTTGAAGTCAAGATGTATACATCCAAACCATCATTGCATTGCACCCATTAATTATTCATTGCTCTTCTTTCTTTTACAATATAATAATAGTACAATAAAAAAAATTCCAAAATTACATGCACATACGTATTTGGACCAAAGGTCAATTTCACACAAACAATTTAGACTCGTCAAAGATTCCTAGTTTAAATAATTGCATACTGCTCATATATTAATTAAATTTAGAAAAGCAACAAACATTCACCTAGATAGCTAAATCACACCTCTAAAATGATTAGTTTAATAAGGCTCTTATCATTCACACGTGACCATTGAAATATTTTACTATTGAAAATACAAGCAATCCTCAATAAACAATATGAAATGAATGTGATGCTTCTAGCAAGTTGATTTAAAATATGTATTTACAAATTCTGTTTTCTTTTCTTTCCTCGCTTTTTTCTTTTTCTGTTCACACTTAACACATGCTTCTATTGTAGAATGAGCTTGTGCATAAATAGTGTTTTTCTGTAATCAAGAAGCCACACTTGAGCAAAATCCCTTTCAACCAATCACACAAAATGGATAATCAAAATAACTTGTCAAGAAATATCAACAAGAAGGCCAACCTCAATATGGATAGCAAGAAGAAATATTTGGTGAGCAGAGTTGTATTTTTGGAGAATGAAGAAGACATTAACATGAAAGCCGACACGTTTATTAGTAACTTCCGAAAACAGCTAAAGATTGAGAGACAAGAATCACTCCGGCGTTTTCAGGAAACGATACGCGGAAGTGCTTGAATGATTTTGATAAAATAAAAGTACTGCTGTGGTTAATTCATGAAGTAGAAATGATTGAACAATGTGATTAATTGATTATCATTTGTGATTAAGCAGAATAGTGATGGATAAAATTTTGATATTATTTATACAAATTTCTTCAGTAATGCAAAGTTCATAGCTTTTTATATGACTTATAAAACAGTTTAACAATCTAAGCATATCTTGTAACATAAGCATGTGCAACAATTACTCCCTAAATTGAGATTGTATCATACAGGGTAGAGAGGATTGAAGACAAAAATAGAGGAATAGAAAAAATGCAGAGTTCTTAAGCTAACCATGTAAGAACTTTAGACTGATCATTTTATAAAACTACAATGAAAAGACATATATGCTGAGGCATAGCATGACTAGGACCCTCTCTAATTAAGATATTATTATGACAAATACTAATGAGTATTCTAATGATATTGTTAAATTGTTTACCAATGTTTAAAAAAGTAAGTTTTTATAGGATGTTTTGTATTTAATACATTGAAAAATATATAATTAACTTTTTCTTATGCAGTATCTTTAGGGCACTCGTTATTAAGATTCTATTAGAAGTATTATTGAGCAGAGAGTTTAGTGTGCAATATGTTATGTAACTGATTTGTCTAGCTATGTTTAGGCTGAAAACACAAACATTTTCTATGAAAAGGAGAAATGATTGCATTTTCCACCACTAATTGGATTCCATAATTGTTAAAAAAAATTCCAATGAAAAGGAGAAATGAAGTCAGAAAATGGATTAAAAAAAGGAAAGCAAGCTAAAGAAGAGTTTATTTTTAGTGTTTTAGAAATATTTAGATTCAACAAATGTGACTAACAAATATCACATTAATATATTTATATTTTTAAAATTATGGTAATGAAAGAAACAAAGATGATTTTAACTTAGTGCATATAATTTATCCTTTTGTTTAGGTACTTAAGTGAGTCTTACACATACACATAATTTATTTATAATTTTTAATCGTTTGTACTAATTAAAATGAGATCAAAATAATTTTATATTATTATATTTCAATAACATTAATTCGTTTAAATAGACACGTATTTTTTCAAAATTACCATAGAAGTGTTTATTTGTTTCGCTTTAAATAAGAAAAGAAACTTCCGTTATAAATGCCCTAAAAAGCTTATGTTTGCATAACCAATCATTTTTCCAATAATTTCAAGTTAATTATGTTGTTTTCGTATATCTTTTTGCTTATACATCAATTTTTCATATATATTTTTGTTTATAGTTCATGTTGAATGAAGTAATTTGTAATTATTTTTGTTTCATGTGGTATAGCGTCCACCTTTTATAAAGGTGGTGTATGTTAAACACGTATATAGGTCTGCTAAAGTAGTAGCATAATACGGCACTTGTGTAGAGAGGACGGAGAGAAATTTTATAATCCAAGTCATTCGGACACAATCTATTATAACTCCCTCCCCATATACACTTTTTTTTCACGTTTATTTTGAGTTATTTCCTTAATTTTAAAAAGTTGTAATTGAATTTCAATTTTTATTTTTTTTAATTTCATTTTAGTCCTAACATTCAAAAGTTTTAATTGAATATTTCATCTACCATTTTTTGTTCCCAAATGGTTATTTATTTTACAAAACTTAAACTATTATTGTGATTCCTTTTTTTTATAAAAGCTATACAAATATGGTTATTTTTTAGCATAATTCAAACAGAAAGGACTATATTAAAACAGAAAATAAATATTTTTTAATGAAACTTTTACAAGTTACAGGACGAAATTAATTTACAGAATAAGATAAGAAACTAAAATAGAAGAAACTACAACTTAAATGTATCATTTCCCCTCAAATTCTTAAAACGTAATCAGTTGCATTCAACCAGGCATAACTTAAATATATATAAGAAACGTAAACCATGCTAATCGGCTAAATCAATACAAGTATGTCCGATACAAACATCCAGCAATAGAACTTTTCATTCATTTGTCACCACTAAACTATTACAAAACCTTACCCATCCAAGTAGGGAATGTTAAAACGACGACATATATTTCAGTAGAAACATGATCAAGAGATAAATAGATACGACTGTAAAGAAAAGCCTCCACCTCTCCCAACGCATATTCTACATCTTCTCCCCGAAATAACCACCCAAAATGTTGGTTACACAAAGCTGTCAAAAAAGAAACTCCTAATATGTTAGTAATCGCCATTGCCAACACTTGCTAAAACTACACAACCTCTATCAGAGTGGTATTAATACCCACATACACACCAACATCTCCCTTGGCGTTTCGCGTTGTAAACCATAGTTGGCTTGAAAACACTAGGAGGGAAAAAGTAAATTAAAATAAACTTAAAATAAAGAGAGAAAGGGAGAGAAAAAATATTCTATAGGTGTATGTTCCCACCTAATACCTAAGACAGTATATAATGCTATCAAAAGTTCAAAAATCAGTCCCATGCACTGGTCACCCCAGGACCAGCTGTATTTCCACCATATCCACCACCATATCCTCCACCGTATCCACCAGAAGCCCCATATCCACCACTGCTATTTCCTGCACCATGGTAATCAGAACCACCCCTACTAAAAGAACCTTCTCTTCGAAAGTCTCGGCCACCAAATCGTCCTCCTCCTGATCGACGGTTCTTTCCTCCACCATAGGAAGATCGTGCAGCAAACCGCGAGAGCCAAGCAGGTACCTCTTGATTTGCCTCTTGCATCAAATCTTGTAGAGACCTAGCTAGGGATGAATTATTTTCATTAAAGAATGCAGTCGCAAGGCCTTTCTTTCCTGCTCTCCCCGTTCTTCCAATACGGTGTACATAATCATCAATATCATTGGGAAGGTCAAAGTTAACTACATGGGCAACATGAGGAATATCAAGACCACGTGCAGCCACATCAGTGGCAACCAATATAGGAGTGTTGCCACTTTTAAATGACCTTAATGCCGATTCTCTTTCCTGCAAGCATTGCAAAAGATGAGAAGCATATACACACACAGACAAGCAGTAATTAAAAACTAGCATATCATATAATGTAAAAAACTCTCAACAAGATTAGCTTGGTGACTGGGGTGGTGGACTTAGAGAGTGGAGTGATAAAGAGGTCGATAGTTCATTCTCCACCCTCAGCCAAATACTAACAATACTAACAGGATTAATTACTGACATTGGCTGTTCCAAAAAATTGGTTTTAAAAAATAATCCTAACCACATTGACCTTGAGAGTTGAGACAGCATGGCAATTGCAAGCTTCAGCTCCAAAAACAAATAACAATCAGACTCAGATACTAGCTATAAATGACGTAGTGCCTTAAAAAACACCGAAAAACAGCTAATAACTAGTAACTTAGAGAAGGGTGATGTGGGGAAATGCTAATTTGAACCTAATAACTAAAATACCTATGTTTTCATATTACAGTTGAGAAAATATTCCTAGGAATAACAAATCTGCAGTAGTAAGAAATCACATCATCATCAATGATTTTTAGGATTCTACATACAAACCAAACAATGTTTTAAAAGAATTTCCACTTTACCAAGAAATAACATTTTTTTTCAAATTTCGGATGCTCAAAGCAAACAAAACAATTTTTTGAAAAGAAATTCAAAGAATAACACGTTTATACCAATTCCTTGGTATGCTTCGTGTGAACCAAACAATATTTTAAATAAATTCCTAGGAAAAGAATATTTGAAGGAATTAGGTTCCTTAGAATTTACTTAATGGTATGCAAGTGGAATTTTCTTCCACGACAGCTGCTAGAATATTGTCACGATGACTCATCTAACGTCAACTTATGCTTTAGGATTTTGTAAATTGAACATCTTCATTGTTTTTTATTTAGTTTTCACTATGAAAGTAGTGCTTGATTGGTTAATCCTTACATAATAAATTGACTTTCCTAATATGGTGGGATGACAAAACATAAAAAATAAATATAGAAGAGTCAGTTAATGGCATCCCTACTTTAGTACTTTACACTTCACTAACTCCAAACCAGACAAGGTTACCTCATACCCATCCATTCTCCGTTGATTTCATAGAGCACAGCACACTTTTATAGAAGAAAATTGAGAATAAATTGAAAGTTAAAAATGTAGAACAAACCTTGTTCATAAAAAATCTAAGCACTCCCATTCCAAAAAAATCTAGAGTTCATAGTTTACCCATTGATAAAAGCAAATATAAAAGTAGAACAGACTAACCTGTTGTGTCCTGTCACCGTGAATAGTAGTTGCTGGAAAATTATTAAGACACAACCAGTGTTCCAGAGCATCAGCTCCCTTCTTTGTCTCCACAAAAACTAAAGTCAAAGCTTGCTGCAAGTTCCAAAATGATGCATGCAAAATAGTCTTAGATATTTAGAAAAATACTACTTTCGGAGAGGAAGGACATATACCCACACAATAAGAAAACAATACATCAGAGCTATTATTCTACCACACTAGCAGAAATATATGTGCAACTGCCAGATGTCAGGGTCACCTGGCAGAGCTAAGACGGACGGACAAGAAGTAGAATATCATGAAAAATAAGACAACAGACTATTCATTGGCCTAAAATGCCAATACAAATATGACCAGACAAAACAATTGTATCAGGTTGAAATGCATCATGTGCTTAAGAAAAAGGTCAATATGCACCGTGTGCTTAAAAAAAAGGTCGTTATGCATCACAACCAGAACAGCCCATCCAGAGCGAGACTAGACAGTTTTGAGAAAATATGTGCTTTTTTTACTTTTAAGTTCTAATTTCCAAAAGCACTAAGTTTTTTAGAAGTGAAATGCACTTTCTGCAAACTGTGAGAATACCTTTCCTTGTACACCATTTGCTCGCTGTGCATGAAGAAGGTCCATGAGATGGCTTCTCTTGTCAGACTCTTGAACGTACTCAACTCTTTGGTCAATTAAATCGGTACTTGATCCAACTCTTCCAACAGCCAGAAATATATAATTTGAAAGGAAATCAGAGGCTAGTCTCTGCACATCACCATTAAATCACCACAAAAGTCAAAGATGTAATGAGGAAGATATATGTCCGGCAAATAATATAAATGTGGGTTATTTATACCTGAAAGTAACTTATTGCCACAACTCATAAACATTTCCGTTATTAAATTCTAACAGCACTTAAGCTTACTAAGAATTAAGATGGAAGGAGAGATTCAAGGCCAAAAGAGCACCAGATGCAAATATATGATGTACAGACACAAGTAAAATGATCTCAAACACCCTTCAATAGTAAGGGTACGTCTCTCTAACATAGATGAATGTATCTTCATGAAATTTCAACCAACAGTGAAAAGTAAAACGTAAAACAAACTACACACAGGCATATGAAAGGATGATTAGCTGATTTCTTTTTTGTGTAATGAATCAAATCAAACCTGTATCTCTTTAGGAAAAGTGGCACTGAACAGCATAGTTTGTCTGGCACCTGCTGGGGGCATGTCCATTTGTTCTACAATCTTCCTAATCTGGGGTTCAAAACCCATGTCCAGCATCCTATCTGCCTCATCTAAGGCAAGATACCTAATCATCTGCAGTGAAACTCTAGCTCTCTCCAGCAAATCTACTAGTCTTCCTGGAGTTGCAACAAGAATGTCCACCCCTCTCTCAAGCTCTCGCAGCTGGAAAATTATATTTTGTTAGAATTTATACCAAAATATAAATGTTTTCTTCTGGCATTAAAAAATATAATATAATTGATGATTCCAGAACTATACTCTAGAGTCTAGTCCGAACTGGATCATTTGGCACAAAAAGGAAGAACAGAAAAATCAATAAGAGCATACCAGCTAGAGAGACATATTAACTTTACACCGTTAAAAAATCTCATGCTTTATTTAGAAAATTATAAGCTGTTTGTCTTCAAATTTTTTGAAAGGATGTAGTGATTGAAAGCACATATCAGAACCTCTGATATACAAGACAAAAAAACCTTGAATGTGACAAGTGGACAGGATAATCTAAAAGTTTTACAACAGAAGTTTAAGAATCATCAGAACCTCCCGTGACAATAACAACTGACTGAGCTTTATACCACTATGGTGGGTTAGCTATGTGGATCAATCATTAACAAAAAAGATAACAACTGAATCACCATATTTCAAGAATAGTGTCACATAGTTACCCTGCATAAGCAGTTCTGATAAAAAATAAATAAAGCAATGATCAAGAATACACAAAAATAAAAGATAGGACACAAACCTGCTGGTTTATTGGAGCTCCGCCATAAGCAACAACCACCCTAACCCCTGTCTGGTATGCAAACTTCTTAGCCTCTTCATGTATCTGAAACCAAATGACAACAATTCCAATAAATCATTTTTCACTGCAAAGCTACACCCAATTAAAACAAATGTCACAATAAGCAGTTTTGAATTACACAACAAACTCACCTGCATTGATAGTTCCCTAGTTGGTGAGAGAACAAGAGCAAGTGGGCACACTGTACGCACCCCACGAGGCGGCCTCTGCGCAGGTTGACCAGTCATAATTCCACTGATAATTGGAAAACAGAAAGCTGCGGTTTTCCCCGAACCAGTCTGCGCACAAGCCATCAAATCCCTTCCTGCAAGAGATATCGGTATTGCATGCCGCTGAACAGGCGTCGGCCTAACATATTTGCAGCGCCTTATATTCTGATTAAGTGCTTCACCCAAGTCAATCTCTGCAAAAGTATTCACCGGAGGAGGAACATTTCCACCACTAGTCTCCACCGGAATATCTTCATAAGCATCAAAGTTTATCCCCGTATTCTCCTGCTCCTGTTGAGTAAGAGGCTCTTCAGAATCATCCTGATCTGCAAAGGGATTCGCTTCACGACGATCCCAACCACCACCACCACCAGTTCTGTTCCCAAAACCAGCAGCACGACCACGGTAGTCGTTTCTAGGCGGGGGTGCCCAACGCGATCCAACGTTGTCAGAAAGAGGAGGAGCAGAAAATTTGTCTGATGATGATGCTGAAGCAAGTGCAGGTGCAGGTTGTGTAGGTCCACGGTTCCTCAGATGAGGAGGAACATAAACAGGTCGAGAAGGAGCTTGAGTGTTGTTTGCATTGTTAGCAGTAGGTGCATTTTCGGCCGCGGAATTTGCAGCCAAATCAGCCCATGAAGATCGCATAGTATCAAACCCTGAAATTCCAAAATTTGAAATAAAGCATTCGGATCTATGTCGAAAATTTCATAAGCAACAAACAGGATCGAATAAAAATTTGATATATATATCAAACGGAAACCTATCTAAGCATAAGCAATGCGTTGGGGGAAGCAACAAAAAAAAGTTGAAAAAAAAATGGAAAACGTGTGGAATGGAGAATGAAGAGAAGAGAAGAGAATAGAACCTGTGTTGAGAAAAGTAAAACCCTGAGATGGAGAGAAGGAAAAGAGGATTGTTGACGAAGATCGAGAAACCCTAAACGCCACACGCGAGAGAAAGAAACGCCTTCAAATTTGGGATTAATGGATACACAAATATCTACTTTGCCTCACCCTACGCCTTCTCTTTCTCTATTTTTTACTTATTATTATTATTATTTTATTCATTTTTTTCCTATTTTTCTTTTTAGATTTTTTTAGGAGAATAAAATATAAAACGTAACGTAAATAACTCTCCGATTCTCTCCCTTTCAAACCAAATTAAGACTAAAAACATTTTGCGGCTACCGTAAATCTCTTTTAGCTATTCTTTACTTTCAGATCCAACGTGCTCGAATAAACCCGGATCTTTTTACCAAACGATGTTACTCGCTAAATTACAGCTTTTCAAATCTTTTTTCTTCTTGGTGTTCAATTTTACAAAACCGAATAAAACCAAAGGAACGATAAAAAAGATTAATATGTAACGTGATTCAACTTTACAAAATATCGATACTATTTAATTAAAATATTATATTTTATGTTCAAATTTAATATTATAATTATATGTAAATTTCTTTATTATTTTATCTAAAAAGTGTAATAAATGAAAAAAAAATAAGAGAGATAATAAAGTGTTATTCTTGTGTGCATTTTGTATTATAATATGAGCCATGTTTATAAAATGCTTTGTCAAAAACCTATTCGTAGCACTCCATCTAATCTTATGGGAAAAACCACTGTGAAGGAAAAAATAATACACAGCACATTTATTTATTCACTCTAACAAACAATTATCTTTGAAAAGACGAATTAGTTACTAAGTAGTCGTATATACTTGCTGCTCAGAAATTAAAGTTTTACTTTGAGGTAACCAGCAGAAAGATTTTTTTCTATCTCCGTTGTTACAACGTTCCAATAATCTTTCTAAAAGAAAAAATACAATCAAAGGTCACTTGTATTTATTGAACCACATGAGCTAAAATTTACTCATCATTTGATGATAACGTGGTTGTGGTTTGTTTCACATGTCTTCGTGAAAATTGTTGTGCTTTATTAAGAAATAGCTACAAATGTGATCTATATAATTATGAGAATTAGACAAATAATGTGTATTTCTAAGATAACAAAATATATAATTGACCATGTTCCAGTATCGTTGTATATGTAAAGAAGTTTACGTGTCTAATAGATCAACAACAAATAATTAACAAGACACATTATTGATTTATTGCACTAGTATACATTACTTTGTAGTAATCATCGTTTTCTCGAGCTCTAAGAAGATATTTATCCACATAACCTTACAACATTCAAAGTGCACAAGTGATTTGACTTATTCATATATGACAATTTTAAAACATTTGCTATATAAGTTCTATAATTTACAAAAATATTCTTAAAATACTTATTTTATAATCTCATATAAATTGTTATCTTTGGTTAATATTCATCTCAAATTATTTATTTAAGCAATTAAATTTCAAATGATGTCATTTTTATATTACTGTCTAAAAAATATTCGCACAATAATATTACACAATGTGCATCTAGATTGATTAAGCACATAATGAGATTTACTCTTTTTGATTAAACTATCTATTTAATATATTGAATTGTATGTCTCACAGAAAATTAAATCATAGAATTTCGTATAATTATCAATATAAAGGGAGTCATACAAAGCCACAAAGTTAAGTTATTAGGTTGTGCACAAGTCCAAAAGAAAAGACCCCCAATAGGTGAAAGATTTTTTTTTTTTTATAATATACAATGAACTTTAAAAAATTACATTGATATTATTAATTTTTTGCATTTTGACCACTCTAATACTAAATTTAAGTTGTATTCATATGTTATTTACGATTTAAACACGGTAGTTTGCTTTTTTTTGTGCTCATTTGATAAAAGTATAATATTTTAAAATAGTTTTTAATTATTAAAGTTCTTTTTATTATGACCCAATTTTTAAAATTATAAAAGGATCTTCAAAATATTTAAGACGACTTAAGCCACACAAATACACCGTATCATGTTTACTTATTGCCAATAAAATCATAATACACGTTGAAATGAAAGCAAAGTCTATTAATATTTCATTATACTTTTACTGTTTGAGATATTTCATTTACCATTTTACCTTTTATGTAATTTTTTACTAAAAATAATATATATATATATATATATATATATTATTTATTCATATTGGTAAAATATATAGACGATAACACAAATTCAAAGTCGCCAAAATCAAAAAAGTTAAATTTTTAAACAAATTTACAATATACATGTTAATATCATAAAATTACAAAATATCTACAAATGTAGAAAAATTAAGGTGACGAGAATATTTATAGGATTAATAACATCGACGGCGACGCCAAAGTCATTAATTAATTTTTGTGTGTCTATAAATGAAATGATAAAGAAACTCATAAGTATCAAATTTCTATCTGAAAATAATATACCGTAACAATATCAATATTTATCAATTGAATCAATATAAATTACATTGCAAAGGGACGAAAAATCAAAGTATATTGCACTCTTCTGACATATTCCTCTTCTGCATTTAATATCAATTATGATAATTAAATACTGGAGGTCCTAGGTTTGATTAACACAAATTTTTTTATTTTTCAGATTAGAAAAATATAATAATTAACTTAATTAATTTATTGAAAATAAAATATTAAAATTAATTTGTTGTTAAAATTTGATAATGATTTTACAGTGAAAAAACCAATGACTTAAATAAAATCACGCTTGAAAGTAAAGTATAAAATATCAAGTTACGACGACCATAGCCAAAATCTCATGTGATAGATAGGGTCTCCTCCATTTGAGAAACCGTTGGCAAGAAGAGGAACTGGAAGTGGAGACGAGTGATTGAAGATACAATGTGCCCAGTCTCATTTTGCGCGACTTATTCAACCGTGGTGGCTCCTTCTTGTTCATTATCTTGTTCCTATTCCAAAACCAGCATTACCATCACAACCACTGTTTCTACTAAATCCATATCAGCCAAAGATGTGTGGACCCGAACCCCCCGTTCTCCATTTTCCAACACACAACAACAACAACAACAACGTCGTACTCGAACCCAACAACAACAACACCAACCCACCTACTTAGACCGCACCGTCAACATGAACGAACTATTAACCTCAATCGGACAAACCCAAAACGTCCAACAACTTCACGCCGTTATGTCCCCTTACAACGGAACAAACCTATCCATTCGTTTCATGGTTTCTCTTCTCTCCCGTGAACCCGATTGGCAACGCGCTCTCGCACTTCTCGATTGGATGAACGAAAAAGCTCGTTATTCACCTTCCGTTTCCGCTTACAACGTCGTTCTCCGTAACGTCTTACGTGCTAAACAGTGGCTTTTTGCACACGGACTGTTCGATGAAATGCGTCAAAAGGGTCTTTCACCTGATAAGTACACTTACTCAACCCTCATTACTCATTTCGGTAAACATGGCTTATTTGATTCCTCTTTCTTTTGGCTTCAACAAATGGAACGTGACAATGTTTCTGGTGACCTTGTTTTGTATAGTAATTTGATTGAGCTTTCGCGTAAGTTGTGTGATTATTCCAAAGCTATTTCCATTTTCAATACGTTGAAAGCTTCTGCTAATATTGTACCTGATCTTATTGCTTATAACACTATGATTAGTGTGTTTGGTAAGGCGAAACTTTTTCGTGAAGCTCGCCTTCTTCTTCAAGAAATGAGGGATAATGGTGTTAACCCGAACACTGTTAGTTACTCGACACTTCTTGCGATTTATGTTGATAATCAGAAGTTTGTGGAGGCACTTTCTTTGTTCTCTGAAATGAATGAAACTGAATGTTTACTTGATCTCACTACTTGTAATATCATGATTGATGTTTATGGCCAGCTTCACATGATCAAGGAAGCTGATTGCTTCTTTTGGGGTATGAGGAAAATGGGAATTGAACCCAATGTGGTTAGTTACAACACTATCTTGAGGGTTTATGGAGAGGCTGAGTTATACGGGGAAGCTGTTCATTTGTTTAGTTTGATGCAAAGGAAGGGTGTACCACAGAATGTTGTCACCTACAACACCATGATTAGTATTTATGGAAAATCTCTTGAGCACGAGAAGGCGACGAATCTCATTCAAGAAATGCAGAGTAGAGGTATTCAACCAAATGCCATCACTTATTCAACCATAATATCTATATGGGAAAAAGCAGGGAAATTGGATAGGGCAGCCATGCTGTTTCATAAGTTAAGGAGTTCTGGAGTTAAAATTGATGATGTTCTGTATCAGACAATGATTGTGGCATATCAGAAGGCTGGTTTAGTTGCTCATGCTAAAAGGCTACTTCATGAACTCAAGCAACCGGATAGCGCTTCTAGGGAGACAGCTATCATGGTACTTGCCAGAGCAGGTAAAGTTGACGAGGCTATGTGGGTTTTCCGGCAGGCTTTTGATGCTGGTGAGGTGAAAGATATATCTGTATTTGGGTGCATGATTGATGTTTTCTCAAGGAACAGAAAGTATGCACATGTAGTTGAAGTGTTTGAGAAGATGAGAGAGTTTGGACATTTTCCTGATTCTAATGTTATTGCTCTTGTGCTGAATGCTTTCGGAAAGCTGCGCAAGTTTGAGAAAGCAGATGCTTTATATAAACAGATGTATGAAGAAGGGTGTGTTTTCCCGGATGAAGTTCATTTTCAGATGCTCAGTCTATACGGTGCAAGAATGGATTTCACGAGGGTGGAATCGTTGTTTGAGAAGCTAGATTCCCATCCCAATATCAACAAGAAAGAGTTGTATTTTGTTGTTGCCAACATTTATGAAAGAGCAGATAGATTTAACGATGCTTCCAGAATCATGAACAGGACGAATCACAAAGCAATTAGAAGTCGTGATAATGCTTAGAACATAGAAGTTTGAATCTGCCTTTTCAATGTAACTTGTATTGATTGACATTCTTTGGCTACTGATCATCCATGAACACTGTATAAAGAAAATATCTCTTATTCCCCAACTAAGTGTCCAAAACTCTCATGTACATGTATATGATATATACTGAGCAACAATACACATTCCCAAATGCAGCATCCATGTAATTAATCATTACAGTTCTTTAATTGAGGCTTATCTGCACTATCCCTTTTTAACATGTACATTATGCATATTTACAGAAAATGGAGCCATTTTTTCATCAATATGATAGCTGTGTAACTGCTGAGAATTTCAATTGAGTCGAATTTAAAAACATTTAAATATCGTGGTTCTTTGTTGTAATTCTCTTTGAAAATCAATACTGTGCCGAGGAAAACTCTCTGCGGTTTTATGTCACCCACTCAAACTTTGTTATGTGCAAGCAGTACTCAATGGTTTTTTTGTGCACTTCACATAGCTATCATTTTATTGAGATTCATAGTAATAATTTATTATGAGTTTAATTGCAGTTTAGATTCTTTTATTTTCACCAATTCAGTTATTTAAAACTTGACAATTTAAGTCTTTTTGTATTTTTGAACTAAAAAAATGACAATACGATATATTTTAAATAATATTGCATACGATTTCATGATATAAAAATATTCATATGTCATGACTTAAATTACAAAAAATGAATTTTTTTTGAAGTTACCAGTTAAATTTTTAGAGTTTTATTGTGATTTTATAAGTGTGTTAATCATTCTACATATAAATACCGTAATAATACCTACATAACCAAATTAAAAAAATATTATCGGTGAAAAATAGTAATTATACCCATAGATACTGTTTCTTTTGATATTAAGATAGAACTTGTCGTATTTTAGTCATATTTTTGTTTGAAAGAGAGAATCGGAGAGTTATTTACGTATTTTGTTCTCCCTCCTAAAAAAATCTAAAATGAAAAATAGGAAAAAAAATGAATAAAAATGGAATTTCAGGGTTTGATACTGTGCGATCTTGAAAGAGAAAAAACAAAAACAAACAAAACAGGGTTTTATGAGAAGACAGAAAAGATAGTGAAGGGTTTTAGTTTTGACTTTGGTCAATTCCATTGAAATAAAAAAAGATGATGAACATAATAAAAAATGGCGTGCTTCCATTGACGAAGCTCCAATACCAATGGCGTGGAATAGCAAAAGTACGTCTAAAATGGGTAAAAAATCGAAGCTTCGATCACATAATCGACAAAGAAACCGATCTCAAAGCCGCTTCACTTCTCAAAGACGCAATCAAACGTTCCTCCACCGGTTTCCTCACTGCCAAATCATTCTCCGATTGGCAAAAGCTTCTCGGATTAACCGTCCCCGTTCTCCGTTTTATGCGTCGGTATCCAACTCTCTTCCATGAATTCCCTCACCCTCGTTGGAACTCTCTTCCGTGTTTTCGTTTAACCGAAACCGCACAGTTATTAGATTCACAAGAACAAAAGATTTACACGCTTCACGAAAACGACACCGTTGAGAGACTCTCCAAATTACTAATGATGACCAAAACTCGCACCGTTCCTCTTCAGTCTCTTTATCCTCTCAAATTTGACCTAGGTTTTCCCGATTCGTTTGAGAAAACCCTAATTCCTAAATATCCTAATCAATTTCAATTTATTAAGGCTCCTAATGGTGTTTCCGCTCTTCGCCTTACGGATTGGTGCGAAGAATTCGCGGTTTCGGCTTTGCAGAAGAGTAATCAATGTGAGAGTGATCAGTATAGAGAGTTTAAGAGAGGGAAAACTGCGTTGGTTTTTCCGATGAGGTTTCCGAGGGGTTATGGTGCTCAGAAGAAGGTTAAGGTGTGGATGGAGGAGTTTCAGAAATTGCCTTATATTTCGCCTTATGCTGATTCATCTAAGATTGATCCTAAAAGTGATTTGATGGAGAAGCGCGTTGTTGGGGTTTTACATGAGATTTTGAGTTTAACTTTGCATAAGAAAACTAAGAGGAATTACTTGAGAAGTTTGAGGGAAGAGTTGAATCTTCCACATAAGTTTACTAGGATTTTCACTAGATATCCTGGGATATTTTACCTCTCTTTGAAGTGTAAAACTACTACTGTTACTCTTAGAGAAGGGTATGCAAGGGGAAAGTTGGTGGACCCGCATCCTCTTGCTCGCCATAGAGATAAGTTTTACCATGTGATGAAGACGGGGCTTCTTTATCGCGGTGATGGCTCTAACTTGAAACTTGTGGAGGATGATTTGATGGTTGATTCTGTGGAGAATGATGAAATGGGAGATGAGAATTTTGAGGATGAAGAAGTTGAAACAAGTGATGAATTCTGTGAGGATGAAGTTTCAGACTCAGATGATAGTGAATGAGGTTCTGTTTTCAATGATGTGGAATTGTAATTTGTATTCACTTTGATAGCTGCAACTGGATGATCACTTGGAAGAAATTATTTGATCTCCACCCACCTGGTTAGTTGCAAGCTCTAATCCAAAATAGCAATTACCTTTGAATTTGATGGCTCTCAAATTGTAACCAAACTCTATTGGCTATATTATTTTATTTGTCTTGCTAGGATCGGTGTAAGATCATCAAAGTTTGGTATTTATATTTTGATTTTTAATATTATTCTCCAGTGTATGTGGATTTGGGGAGTGTTTCTTATAATTACTATGAACCTTGAAAAATTGTGTTGTGAAGTCATGGAAAAATGTAGTAAAAGTACAGTCTGTGGAGTGAAAATCTAATTCTCTTTTCTGACAATGTAAATAAGTGGGACATATTTGGCTATATATAAAGATTAAGGGAAGCTAGATAATGATTTGCATCTGTTTTGTCTACTTTATATTGATAAATAAATAATTGAACGTGTGATTTGCCAAAATTTCGAACTCTGATATCTGTTGTGTGATGTTATACCGGTTCACATATGTTGGATGATTGGCTACAATGTTACTGTGAGCTAATTAGTGTGTTTTCAGTAAATATTCACATTAGTCACACCAACTAGGAATACCCGTATTCTTAAAGTTTGGATCCATGCCAACCAAGAACCAACTATGAAAATTATTCGCTACTACATCACTTGCCTCGCCATTTTCAATAAATGACTGTAATATATGTAATTGTCTTTACTCTTTAGACATGATTCACACTAAGACATTGGCATAATTTGATTCATATATCCGATATCACATTGAGAAAAGGCTTTTGTTGTTGTGGTGGTATGAATGGGTGTCAATTTAAAGAGTAGCCAATTTAATTAATTTGCTCCAATAGTTGTTTAATGTCAGCACAAGTGAATACTTCTTTTTGGCATTTTGTCATGTTCAATTATAAAAGGAGCATAGGTACTACATTTCTGTTATAGATTTCCTGTGATTTGTTGTTTTCTTTTGAGAAGTAAATCATGTCATATAATGGAGAATGTTCTATTCTAATTTTCGAATAGCAACCAGCGCATACAATTATCTGCTACATTCTTATCTGTAAATATATACCAGCCCATATAACCACCTGCTACATTCTTTTTTGTAAATATATACCGGGGGTGGGAGGAAGAAATGGTTAGATCATAAGGTCTTGTATAAACAAATCTAATGAAATGAAATTCTGTTTCAGGTTGGCGAGGTATCATGGAAATACGAAGATCAGTCTTCTTTGTGTAGAGTAGCGAATAGAAAGGTTATGTATTGGTGTGAGTGGCATTAATTTATCTTGTTTGAGGTCTGCTTGTTGAAAGTTTTTGTAATTTTATGTTGTGTTTGAGGAAAGTTATAGCAAGCATGGACCACACTTCTATAGGTGATCCATGCAAGGCCATCGGTTTAAATAAATTTCCATCCTTAGATTTATCTATTCTTTGCAACCTTATTATATGCCCTTTGTACCAAAATAACATTTCATCTGTCTTCTCTCTTTTTCTCTTCCATTCAGCCTTCAACCCTTCAACCCATCCAGCACACAAGCTTGCAATGCTTTACCTCTGCATTATATAGATGGCAAATAGAGTATTAAGGAGGAAGATTTTGGTTATTTTTCGCACCAATGATTCCTTTTCCCTCTAGTCCTTTCTCAAATTTCCATTTATCTACCAACAATACTGCCACTTTTAGTTTTTAATGATGCAGTTTTTTGTTTGTTGTGTCAAAAAACATTGCTCTGCATCATTAAAAGCTAAAAAGAGGCAGCATTGCAAATGTACAATGAAAGCAAGCTTTATGGATATGTATAGGTTTGCCAACGATTTTGGAAGGCTGGCGATGATAAGAGTTTGGGATCAATAATAAGGGTTCTTTTAGGGAGAGATAATATGAAGATAAACCACAATAGAATCTTGTGAACGGGTAATCTTATGGTCAAGATATAAAACAAAAGGTGTCCCTAGACTACCTATGGTTGTGGTCCATGCTATTATTTCTGTGTTGATTGTTCCATTGAGATTTTAATCTTCGTCAATTTTGTTCACTTCAGGTCTCAAGGATGCAAAATAAAAAAAATAAATATTAATGAAGAAATAGTTTATCACTATCGTATTAAAAAGTTTGTTTAAGATTATAAAATAAGTATTTGACGAATATTTTGATAAATTATAAAACTTATATAGTAAAAGGTTCTAAAATAATTATATATGAACAAGTTAAATCATGAAGTCTATTTAATCGCCACGGGAATTCATTCATGATCAAACTACAGATACTTTTCCTTCATCACAACACCTTGTAGCCTAAATAAATTTATCAAACAATTTCAATAGAAGAAACTTTCAATATTCCTTGAAAAAGCAAACTCTAACCCAATTACTAAATGGCTTGACAAAAAAGTTTAAGACTTCTGGAATATAAATCATCTCTAAGCATATTAATTATATATCTGCTCTACAATATTGAAATAAATTAGTGCGTGGGTCCGTGCATCACACGAGTAAAATATGTTTCTTTACGACAAAAACAGGTTTTCTTTACAATTTTAAGAAATAATTTTTTATCTATTTGAGCAATCAATATTAATATATTATATAATGTGTCACATATATAATGTAATAGAGTATACCTATGGTTGTTGTCATAATATACAAACTCACAATTGTTTCTAAAGAAAATTCATATAAATAGAGTAAATTTTATCCCATTAAATTGGAACTCCGGTGATTTTAGCGTCCATCATCATCATCTCTAAAAAGATATAATAAGTCTCATTAATTTACCAAACCATGAGAAGATATAGTGCCTAGAAAGAAGAAAAAAAATGTAGTCGGTCTTTTGGAATCATCATGTAAACACACAGTTCAAACTCTTAACGCTTATTATAGAGATGTAGTAAATTAAATTTTAATTGACATTTTTAATAATTAAAAGTTAGATAAAATAAATTTTAGTCCATATATACATATCAATCTACATAATACACGAAAGATCTATACGTAGCAATCTACACGATGCATGTCATTTGATTAGATTAATTCATGTAGCAAGAAAAGATACACAGATAACATGTCACCTTCATATATTAGACTAAAACATACATTTCAGCAACGATAATCCAACAACCACAATTCTACTTATAAAAATAATTTTACTCATATTATACACCACCGTTTATAGAACTCAAAATTACAACAACATACACCACACTATCTATATTTATTAGTATATCTATCTACGTATGTCGTGTCAAGCAATGACAAATCTTCTCAGGGCAGGGGTCATGGCATCCCTATATTTTTTTAATATTTTTTTTATAAATAATAATGATAAAATATTAAAATATCCACCAAGCCTTTATGGTCCGTTTGATGCGCTGGATAAAAAGATACAAGATAGTATATAAAGCTGGATAACGATAGGATAGTACATGATAAGACAGTGACAGGATAAACATTATCATATCATGTGTTTGATACACACATGATAACATTTTATTTTGTCATGTATTTGATACACATCTCATCATGATATTATATAATATATATTATATTTAAATAACAAAATTACCATTGTGAACAATTATATATTAGTTTTTTTTTTAAAATTAACTTATTATATTTTAAATATTATAAATTAACAAAAAAATTAAATAAGTAATGAAATAATTTTATATTAAAACTATCTACTGACACTACTAAATAAACAATTTAAATTTTAAAAACAAAATCATGACTAACAAAATAATTATATTTTATTTGTTACGTTCTATGTAAATGACAAGAATACTTTGTAAACAAATTATATTTATTTTAAAATTTCAAAATTTTCATATTTTTATAATTGTGAATACTAATTTATTAAATTATACAAAAAGACAAAACTACCCTTGTGTAAAATCATAAACATTTTAAAATTAATTATTAATATTTCATTTTTAAGTTTAATATCAAATTCTATTAACTATTTTTTTATTTGATTAGATTTACATTTTTTATATTTTATAAATTGTTGTTATATTTATATTTTATTATATTTTAATTTATATTTTAAATTATATTTTAAAAGGGTAATTGAGTAATCTACCGTTCTTATCCTATCTTGCTGGTTTCTAACCCAGCTCAAGATAAAAATTTCAACTAGAAAGACACGATAGGATATAACTCTTGATTAACTTATCATATCCTAGTTCATCAAACACTAAATTCAGACATGATATGATAATTTATTCCTATACTGTCTCTTATATGTCTATCAAACGGACCTTTAGAGTTAGTTTTGAGAAACTAACATTGCATCTCACGTCTCCGCCTCTCTCCCCCTCTTCTCTCGGTTCTCTGTTCAGATTACTCTCCCTATCTTCTTGGACTCTCCCTCCTAGTCGCAGCGGCTAAGGTCGCTTCTTGGTCTTCATCCTCATATTATCTCAATCTTTTTATATTTTCAGGTTTTTATTTTTTCCCTCTTCTACTTAAGTAATTTTTCTCTATAAATAGAGTAAAAATAAATGTCAATGGTTCTTGGAAGTATTAATCTTTTTCTTTTGTTTAGCATAATGTAAAGGAGATTATTCAAGAGTTCTTAAATTACAACCAAGTCGCTGATATCATATTAAAAATTATGTGATTGAAGAGATAAACGAGAAATGAGGTAGACATTTATTAGAGTTTTTACTAATAAAATTAATACAACAAACTCTATATACAAATAAACTACGACCAACTATAATACCCTACTTAGCAACCAAACCACTACCTATTAACAAACTACAACAAACTTTTACATGCTATTGATATATAATATGATGTGATACTATTTGTTGATTGTGAATTGCTTTAGTTAATTTGTTAATTGTTTTAATTAATTTGTGTATTTTATTAGGAATGACTTAATATTTAAACATAAGAAAATTAATTCATTTTTCAAAAAGAAAGTTTCCGATAAAGATGAAAATTGCAAAGCTTCAATTATGATATTCTAGTTAATATTTGTCGCTCCTCCAATATTTTGTGCAAAATCCGCTAGATATCAGGTCTAGTCGAAATTATCTCAACTGATTAAACCACAATTATCATCATATACTTATATAAATTGATTTTTACAACCTTGTTAATTAATAATTATTTATTTTTCATTTTTTTTAACATAAATATTTTTTTTTATTAAACTTATCTACCTCCACACATTCAGATCACAATTTTACATTTGAGACGACCATTATATATTGATCCACACAAATATTCGAGCCAAGAAGAGATGAAAAAATACATGACCGAGGAGACGAAATAAATGTCTAGTGGAATTATCTAATTGAATTTTGCACAGTCTACTCAAATGTCTCTTAAAAAAATTAAAAGCAGTTCAGTATTTTCTTGTATGTCTCCTAAAAAAACTAAAAGCAATTGAGTATTTCCGTGTGGCCGTGGCCATGTCCCAAGCTCTGCCTCTATTTAAATGGACAAATTTGAATAGAGAAGAGAACTTGATTATCCGCCCCTATCTAAACGGACAAATTTGAATAGAAAAGATAATTGAACAACACAAAAAATTGCAAGTGCAGGTTTTGCAGACTACAAAACAATTTCATATGGAGAAAATAGTTAAGAAATGCAAAATCCTTGAAATCATATTACAATCAGATAAATTCACCCAGGATAGAAGCAGTAACAACGGGAATAAAATTGTGAAGGAAAAACAAAGTAATTAGTTTAATATCAATATTAAAATAATGGAAGAAATATATGTTTTAAAAGAGAGATACTCATCTACTAATAAATTACCATTGATGGCGTTTAAGCATTTTAAGAGAAGTAATATTTGGTTTCAAAAGTGAAATGAAGATACATTTATATACAATTGGTATATTGGGAACATCTACACATAAAATAAACTCATTAAATTTTGCAAACTGTTTTTTTTTTTATTCTTAATTTATATGAAAAAGTCAAACTAAGCTTATAAAAAGAACAATGTGAGTAGATAATGTGAGTAGATAGAACATTGACCCATGAATATGATTTATTGGATTGTTCCTCCAATTCCCACACTAAGTCTCTAAGCATAGCTAGGGGTACACGGGTTGAGTTGGGTCATATTTTGCCAAATCTAATATCTGAACCAATCAATTTTATTTGAGTTGAGTGAGCTCTTAACCCATGATTTTTCTATCAAACCCGAATCAAACCAACCCGATTATGCGCGGGTTGGGTTGGGTTCACGGGTAATTAAAAAAAATATTTTAAAAAAATGTAATTAAATTTAAATATTTGCTCATTTAAAAAATAATAAAATTATATCACAGCATATAATTTAATACTTAAAATACATCCACAAACACACAAAAACACTTAAATTAATTAAATTAACAATAAATTTTCAAACATAGTCCAACAATTAAATTTTAACTATACATCAGTAGTAAAAAAATAAATAAAAATATATATATATCACGTCAATGGATTGAGTTCGCAGGTTCATGGATTCAAAAAGTTACATCCGCTATCCAAACCGAACATAATTGGGTTTCAATAGGTTGGTTCGGGTTAGACTCGAACTTAAATGTGTTGAGTCAAAATGCGGGTTGGATTGAATTGGGTGACCGGATTCGCGGGTTTACCCGTATCCATGAACACCCCTAAGTATAGCTGTGTTGTTTCTATTTACAATAAAGTTTAAAGCTAGAAAAACTTCCTCCTTGCTACTTGGTGATGTCAAGGTTGGGATTGTTGTCATGACATTAAAAAGGCTCAAATGCTGCTGGGAAAATGAGAAAAAAAGACAGTGAAAGTGTTTTTTGAGCCTCCACCTAGATAATGGATCTTGTTTCTTTTCCTACAAATAACATATTAAGCATGAAAAAAAGATGGATTGTTAGCTCCCTCGATTTTTGATACCAGTGCAGCTTAATGGACTCTATTATAACAAAGGATTCTATTATACTCTTGTTCCAATTTCACCAAATATAGTATCCACCTTATGCAAAACCAAGCTTTATGGAATCCTCATTGACTTCATTCAATGCAGAAACAAGCTTACCTTATTTCTTTGCAGCTTATGTGCCATAAATATATTCCTCCAATAATGTGCATATCTTTCAATACACATCTGTTAAGCACTTGAGCAAAGTCATTAGCTCATTGTCATTGGTCTTGTTTTATATTGAAGAAAAAAATTATGAAATGTAAGCTATATCGTATACAAAACAAGTGCTAGATTGTTTTGGTAATATCAACATAGAAAAAGCAATGGATCATTGCAGCAAGAGCAAAGAACCAGTAAGTACATCAATTTAGCAAAAAGACAGTAAAACTATTAGAACATTGGGATTCATGACACCATGACCACCAACTTGTAAGTTGTAACTTACAACTCAGCCAAAACAAATACACACATGCAGTCCAAGTCCAACTTCAAAGCATAAGCAATAGTAATATAACTATATCTCCTTTGAATCACTGTATCCCCTAATATGTAAGCCTAAAAGCACTATTGTTTCCATTACAATTAACATCAGTTGCTTAATAATAATCCCCAATTTTTAACACTTGTGCCATTAGTCCAATCACTTCCCCTACTTAAAAGCAAGGTCCTCTTCCACTGCAGTAAAATCTTTTATGAAAGTGTGAGGTTTAGTCTGTACCAGCAATAAATGCATTCCTCTTCCACTTCTTTCTCTAGATCCCAATTATCTAAACATTCTCTCCAAAATTTGTTACAAAGTTGCATAAATTAGAACACGATTCACATAATCCGAGACAAGCATATCAACACAAGTAGGAGGTTAATCCGAGACAATTCACATTTGCAAAGTCAATTCTTACTATAATGGCAAGATATAGGAATGACAATGGGTAGGGTTTGGATAGAGAAATTTAGTAACTGTCTTCGTACCAACAGTTTAAAAAAATACACGTGTCCGTACCTTCGTTGGTATCAACTTTAATAGCAGTACCCTTGTTAAGTGTCTGTACCCATACCCATTACCCGCACTTTAACAAATATAGATTGATAAATAATCGCTAATGTTGTGATTAAATTTAAAAAAAATTCAAATATTTTAAATCCAAATCATAAAGTGTTACAAATCAAAGTATTTTCTAACTCAAAACATTCAAAACATATCAAATGATCTCACATTACTACACTAAACATCAAAACATGCAAAATAAACTTTTATAAAGTTGTAAATCCTTGGGGAGTATCCTCTGAAATATGTAAAAAAAAAATTGATACGTGTATTATATTAGTTGTTATAAAATTAAATGTTCAATACTATAATGTGTAGATTCCTGAGATGACTCAAACAATAACTTACAAAACATAATTTTCTCTATCACCAAAATACTTGGTAGATGCAGTGTTAATACCAATTATAGACCAGTTATAAATGACAAATCCCGGAGAAGTCTCTTGAAATTGCATAAAGTAAATGTTTGTTTGGGAATTGAAAATGTGGAAAAAAGAAGAGGTGAAAAAAATGAAAACCTATGTAACAACCCGTCTAACAATTTATGAGTAAAAAAAATAAAAAAAATAACAATTGTCAAATATTTTGTAAAAAAAACAATTATGGATACAATTTTTTGCTTTAAGTTGATAATAAAAGAAACTAAATATAATAACGAAACATTAAAACAAATAATAACATGCTAATTACCAAAAATAAAAACATTAAAACTTTATAACATATATATATATATATATATATATATAATAACAAGTGTGTGTTTATTTCTTGCTTTTTGATAAATACGCAGTTATATTGATCAATTTTAAAAAATGTATCTACGAAATAGATTAATAAATTTGGAAGTACTAAATTTGAAATATTTAAATTATTATGTAAATTTCATATGTCTTAGATATTGAAATATGCTTTAGATATTGAAACATACTGTAATGAAACTATGTTGTCATGGTAGCCAGGCTGACTATGCAATAGACTGAAGGATTTCGGTTACGCATAACTACATTAATCTCTTCTCTTCGCTCACGCATAACCACATTAATCTCTCTCATTGTTCTTTACTTTCCCTTTTTTTCTACTTTATGAATCAAAGAAGCTTGTTTTTAATAATTTATCTTGTTAATTTATGAATAAAAGAAGCATGCTAAAACACCTGTATTTTCATTAAGTTCTTTGAATATACAAATTATAATCAAAATCTCTACTTTGTTTTTATTTATATCAAGTTGATATCTTTACTTTATTTTTATTTAAATCAATTTGGTTTACATGTGTTTGTGGTTCACAGCATAGGATATTCATTGTTTTTAATTGTGGAATTGAGTTAATTATTATATTTGTCGATCAGATATGTACTGTGTAATCTACTTAACTCATTGTTAATATACTGAATTTAGTGTATAATATATGTGTCATAATTAATC
Organism: Cicer chorassanicum; assembly: GCA_037974735.1. Classification (NCBI taxonomy): domain Eukaryota; kingdom Viridiplantae; phylum Streptophyta; class Magnoliopsida; order Fabales; family Fabaceae; genus Cicer; species Cicer chorassanicum. The sequence continues at coordinate 55,767,714 of JBBPBP010009777.1, read as the reverse complement.
ATTTTCAGACAAAATAATTATATCTGATTCAAAGAAAACATTTAAATTTTCCATCTGTGTGGAATGTTTCTGAAGTAGAGACTTTGAATAACTAGAAAAATCAAAATCAAAAGCATATTTGTTATTCCATCTGTGTCTGAAATTGAGAATTTGAATAACTAGAAAAATCAAAATCTAAATCCGATCAACCCTCTTTTGAGATTGACATATGGGTTGTTGATACCTAACCTCTAAACATACTATAATAAAACTATCAATGTATAATGGAACTACATTGACATATGGGTTGTTGATACCTAACCTCTAAATATACTATAATAAAACTATCAATGTATAATGGAACTATCAAATTGTTTGATTTAGAAAAATTGGTTAATGTTATGAGAGATGAAAGAATTGTTGCATGAAAGAAATTTGAGTCTAATATATATATATATATATATATGATGTACATTGGTATGCGTAGAACATCATGTAAATTGGTATGGGCAGAGCATCATGTAAATTAGTATGGGTAGATCATCATGTAGATTGGTATGAATAGAGCATCATGTAGCTTGATATGTGTATAGGGACTAAAATTTATTTTTCCAATTTTTTTAACTATTAAAATTATATTTTTTTTACTAAGGGCCCAATTTTTAAGATTTGAATATTACTTTAAAAAATATTTTTAAGACTAGAGAGACATATGTGTATTTAAAAAAATCATGTATTTAAAAAATATTTTTAAAAAAATCAGGTTAAAAATCATTCTTTAAAAAATCTCTAAATTATTTAAAACAAAATAATAATAATAATAATATATAAGTGCGGGTGTGAGGCTAAGTAGGTACTATGGTACCCCTACCCGCACCCATACCTATACCCGTTCTCATATTCATATCCATTATGCGAGTTTTTACCTATCCATTATTTTCATCGCTAGAAAGATGTGACATAAGGTAATAAAAACCATCCCGTAATACAATAAACATTTTAGGGTCATTAATACATCTCACCCCTCACAAAAATCACATAATAAAATATATTCATGTTGGAGAAGATTTAATCTCATCTAAGACTAGGGTCATCCAAGTTCCAAATGTAGCTTATGAATAAAAAAGCAATGACAATACCTTTAATGATCAATTTGAGAAACATAACCAGAATCTCGTCCAAGCATTTTGATCGATTCTGTATGAAAAAATCAAGAACGAGAAATAATCTTACAGTCCAATTCAACAAAAATTTAAAAGAAAAGAGAAAGAACCGAAACCTTTGCTACCGATAATTTAATAGAAACAAACAAGTAATAGATAATTGAGAAACTAATATTTCTTTCTTGAAGAACACAATAAGAAAAGAAACAGAACACGGCTCAGAATATCTGGTGGATTTTGTATTCGGCCTTGTTCCATTATGTAGCTTTTCTTTAACGCACTAATAAGAATTTAGTTAATTGATTTATCATAGTTTCATTGCTAAAAACTAAGTTTTGTAAAAAAAAATCGTACAAATTAATTATCTTTATTTTTAAATTAATCAAATTTTATTATTCTTATCCTAAAAAAAATTATGTATTCCGAAAATATATTTATCATAATCATTAATACATCAACTTATTCAATATTCTATGTGTGTGAGCTCATTGTGCATCATTTATATTTGTTCTAAAAAACTAGCAACAGCTCCCACACTAACTATAGAAAAATTAATGAGATATTATGTGTTGAATTAAGAAGGTAAATTTGAGTAAAAAGATTTCTTATTGAATTAAGAAGGCCAAAATTACATTTAAAACAAAAATAATCAAATAATTAGAATTGAACATTAGGGAGATACAATTTTTGTCCTTTTATATTGTTTTAACTAAAGTACCTTATGATGTACTTCTAAAATGAAAGCTCAATTATATTGTAAATATATAAAATACTTTTTGTTCTTACAAATAAAACACTATAATAGAAATTATAAAGTAGAAAAATAGTTATTTATAAAAAAATCATAAAGTTTAAACAATATTATAATTACAAATAAAACACTATAATAGAAATTCAAGCTATTATAAACAAACAAGCTAGCTTTTAGCTACAAAGTTGCTAGATAAGCCTTGTGAAGGAAGAATTTAATTTGGTTTTGGGAATTGAGAGAGATCTACTATAAGCAAGAGGCAATGACAAAAATTTCTTAGTTCGTCCTACATAAGCACGTTTTGTCAAATTGTCATAATCGTTCTCTTCAATTGCATCCAATATCTTGCGGTACAATATTAATGATGACCAAACCTGAACAAAATTCACACATAAATAAACTTTAATTAATTATGAAATGAATTTAATAATTAATATATACTTTGTAAAATATTTTTACAATGTCAATTAATTACAACCGTTAGATCATTAATAATGTTTGATTTTTGTTATTATTGTTTATAAAGTCACTTACATGATTAATTTAACGGTCTGCATAAATGTTAATATTATTGATGCAGAAAAATAACGTCTAAAAATGTAGGTACCGGCCAACGGCTAGCCTTGTCAAGATGCGAAGCTCCTTCTTCAGCCGAATTGAAGTAGAATCTTGCCCTTGCAATCTGCTGTTTCATAAACTCTTTCCATCTTTCACTCACCTTTCTTGAGAAAACATCTTTGTCACATAAACCAAACTCACCAAGTTCATCTTCTGGAAGGTACACTCTACCTCTTAATGCACTACACTCAAAACAAAATGTTGACAAATTCTTTGATTAATATCATATATCATATACTCCCTCCTGTTCGATCAAAATACAACAACTTTCTTTGACTCGTTTTTGTTTATATTTGAGACCAGACCCAGAGTATAAATTTTACTATATATACAAAATAATTAATGAGAAAAGTGAATGAATTAGAAACTTACTCCTCCCCTACATCTCTAAGAATATTTGTGAGTTGATTTCCAATACCAAGATATAATGCTGATTGATATACATTTTGAGCAGGGATTAGAGACTCAGGGGCTATTCCCATTATTGGAACACTCATCAACCCAACAGTTCCAGCCACATAATAGCAATAAAGATATAATTCTTCGAAATTTTTGTATCGCGATTTCCTTGTATCCATTCTCATACCTTCTATCATGTCCCTAAAAGGCTGTAATCAAACACATAGTGATAGAATAATTAGTGACATAATTCTTTTTTCTTTCGTAGCTATTTCAATTTTTTCTAGTAGTATTAATATGTGATTAACGAGTTTTTGTTGTTACCTTAATATCCAAGGGAAATTTGGAGATTGTATCAGTAAGAGTAGCATCAAGCATATCATAGGGATGTCCATTGAAAATGTCATCTAATCTATCTTCCCATCTGTCAAGAACAGCAGAGGTCATATAGTCAGCATTAGGACCATCAACAAGCTCATCTGTCCTCCTGCACCAAACTGCATACATAAAAACATATGTTTCAATAAATATAAGATATATAATTCACTTGCAACATTAGTTCTATCTTCTTTAATTTCTTACCATATATAGCCCATATTGCCTTCTGTCTTTCTTCAGTCATAAGCAAAGTTCCTGTTTAAGGAAATTCAAATTGTTACATTTATTTATGCAAGAAATTCAATTCTGATACAAATTTTTCAAAGAATTGCCAATTTTATTTACCAATCAAGTTTCAAAGAATTAAAAGCAAATATAAATAGTCATCTATAATATTGGCATAAAGGATAGCCTAATTTGTATCAACACACTACCTCTGGACTGAAATATATAAAAAAAAGTATATGTATCTAGACCAGATACATGTACCTTTTTGCGTATATTTAAGTCCCGACTAGTAAACTTGATTTGTACCTAGATAGAATGTCTTGGCATACTCCGCACATATATTTCTACACATTTCATAGGCGTCATTGAGAAAACTAGGCTCGAACCGCGGCTTGAAACTAGAACAAAGTGTGTCAAAATTGACTGTCTGACACTGTTTGTCAACAACTTCTTGAACATGTAAATCAGCAATAGAAACTCCTTGTTTTGACAACTGAGGAAACATAGTCATTGTTCTATGTTTTGGAGCCATGGTTAATTCTGATCTTATAACATCATATCTTCTACAACATGGTTTCCTTTTACTATTGATGGTGAAAGGCTTTGCTTCCAGAGAAAATGTCAAACTCATCACACTTTTTTTACTCTGAAAGTTTAACAGATACCAAATAAGTGGCTTAACTCAATAGTACTTTTGGGGTATTGATATAATATTTTGCACTCTAGTGTATTGTATCAGGAATAGATTATATTGGATTAGATATATGATTATATACTACATAGAAAGGTGAAATGACCAATGGTTGATCATTTGATTCATTTTAATATATATATTTATCCTAGCATAACAAATTGGGGGTATATATAAAATGTTTTCACATTGATGATGCTTACTTATAACATTTGTTTTTGACAGCTAACAATTAAACAATGGGATTTCTCTAAAAGATTCTATCAAGATTCTAACTTGGCACGAGTTATTTATTAATTCTTCATTGTGAAGTTTCTAAAAAATTATTATAATAATAGATTTAATGAAATTTATATATCTAATTGGAATAACTAACTCATAATTAGAGTAATTAATTTACCTTATGTCCTACGATTATTTAATTTTGTCACAAAAATTTAGGTGAACATTTTTATACCCTTAAACTTATGTGATATTATTAAGAAAAAAAAAACTAATACTTTTTTAAGAGTCTAGTAACGAAACTTACATATACTTAAATGTATAAAAGTTGAGAGCGCATTTTTAAAACTTACATCATGATACCAGGGTCAACCATAGACTTGTGCCGGAGACTGACATCACATGACCCTAAAAATTCACATGTACTAAAAGATTTAAAAACAAAAAGACCAATATTTTTTGTTGTTGATATTATTAATGTTATTTTCAATTTAAATAAAGCATCGTTGTTTTTGAGTTTTCAATATTTTTTTTAATTAAAAATTCAAAGTTTAAGATGCTTGTTTTTGTCTTTTTAGAAGGCCACCTAATATAATTTTGTGTCTTGTTGTTGAGTTCCTTGCAAAGAATCAAAGTTATTTTGATGCCTTTTTTCCTACGTAATGTAATGTCCTTCGATTAAACCATGGTTCGGTGGGGCCCACAATCCATGCCTCGTCCTTTATTGGTTGTCTTTTAGTTCAATTCCGGCCCACATTGCTTATTCGTCCGAGTGGCATGAGTAATTATTCATAGTTTCATACACATGTTGTGCACCATTTTAGTTTTATGTATAAATGTGTCGATCACTCAGTTAATGTTCACTCCTTAAAAGTATAAATCGTTCGGACTATGATGTAATATTATATGTTATCAATACAATACATTTTACTCTAATATCAAAAATAAATCACTACTTTGTCACGCTATTTTATTTTCTAAAATTATTTTAAAATTATTTATACGACCGGTAGCTAACTACTTTAAACTCTCGTTTTCTTTATTTATGAGAAAAGTGTGATTAATGATATATTTTTAACCCAAAATTATCTCTTGGTTCAAAATCGATTCTATTTTTGGAACATAGTAAAAATGAGTTATGCAAATCTATGCTGTCCAAAAATTATGCAAATTGAACATACAAATAATGAATTCCGATTTTGTAAGATGAATAAATCCCGAGATGCAAAATAGGTCTAGAAATTTATATGATAAATTCATAAATTAAATGGTTTTGATATCTGTGATATATAGATTATGGTATCGATATCAAATATAAATATGGATATGAAATACAATATTTAGAAAAATAAAGTACGGGTATGTTAATAAAAAAACATGAAGGTTTTTTATATAATATTATTAAAAGAACTAAATTATTTAATTCACAATGCAAAATGATAATAAAAAATTTAAAAATTAAAAACTTTTGTTCAATTACAATAAATAAACTCAAATATACAAAGTATATTGTATTAATAAATAAATAAATCATCAATTTCACTTACAATAGAATTAATTAAAAAAAAGAGAGCACACACAAATATAATATGAGTAACGATATCGGATAAATACTCGGTAAAAGT
>JBBPBP010009777.1:55667385-55759890 GCA_037974735.1 Cicer chorassanicum | reverse complement strand
ACAATATTTTAATAAATGTTAGCAATATAGTTGATAAAATGTTTAAATACTTTTAAATATTTATTTAGACATTAAAAATAGTCAATATACAACTTTTGTATTTTTTTTTAATTATTGTGTTGTCAAATATATTTACCATAACAAATAACAATTAGTCAATCTAATAAAAAAATTTGTGTTTTGTTTCTCTTTTAGTTATCAATGCATATATTACCGTGAGCATTATTTCAAAAAAAAATTAATATGTGTAGGAAAAAATGATAAATTTTTTAAAATTCCTACATAACTTATATACTTTAATAAAAATAGAATTTACGATTATCAATTATATAATTTATCTTTTAAATCATGGTTAATATTTTATGTCTATAGACCATCAAATGTCAACTAAATGGTACAAATTTGATATTGTAAACATAGTTCAAATCTAACTTGAAACGGTTGTAATTAGACAATCACATTTTTCTCTCCATCTCTTGATTAAATTTAGGGTCATCCAAACATGTTATATCAATTTCATATGAATAAAGTTCATATTGCAAGCCACAAGAAATTTAGGGTCAACATTCCATTTCATAATTAAAAAAATTCAATTTTTATCAACTTTTTTAGACATGAATAATCAAGAATCGTCAAAATTATACATTCTTGATAATCGATAATATTACATTAGTGTTGCAAACAAAAAACTACCCCCAAAACATTCATGTCGAACATGGTTTGGAAGATGGATAATGTTTGCGCAATAGAAAAAAAGAATTGATAGATCAATAATCCAAAGGAGAGTGGATTGAAAATGAAAAGAGAGAGAGATGAACAGGTGAATAAAGATATTAAATTCAGAAGAGATGCACTGCAAAACTTAAGAGGATGGCAATTAAAGATTCAATCAAGAAGCTTTGTACCTACATCTCTCTTTTTCGAATCAAGGCAAATTCCATGGATAACATAAACTTGTATTTGAATAACAAAGCTTGCGACTCTGTGGTTGTCTTTTTCGACACCAATTTAAATATGATTTCGAGGGTTTGCATAATCCAAATTCATGGATCAGATTTCTAGGGTTTAAAAATTCAAGATTCATGGAGTTGAACATTCAAGAACTGTCACAAATGATTTTCTGCGATGACAAGATTTTATGAGTTGTTGTGTTGTGTTTTTTGCTCTTCAGAATTGATCCATTCATATAGCATGAATTAGGGTTTCAATATTGTCTCAAACAAATTCTGAGTATAACTTCCTTGTGCGAGGCCAACAGAGATCTTCATAAAAAACAAGCTTTTATAGATATGGTTTGGGAATATGATCGTTGAAGCTTGATTAACTTCAAAACGAATCTTCAACCGAATTTTATATAGTGATTATGTGCAAGAATGTCCATAATCATTCTTGATTCTTTTGTTATATGTATGTTTAAGAGCATCGGGAACTTATCAGAATATGTTCTTGGATCTTCAGAATCATGTAACAGCTCAGTCACCATCAGAGCGTTAACTTTCCATCAAAGTCGTTGACTTTCTTCATCATAACATAACTTGATCATCGGAGTTAGATGTTGTGTTGCTTGGTTCAAGTAGTTAGAGGAAGAACTGCATGACTTAGAATTAGTGGCATGGGCAACGTCACATTGTTGCATCTTCAGAGCATGTTGCTTATCATATGCATTTGTTGAGGCAAAATCTCAAATCAAGTGTTTTGAGGATAAACAAACAGTTAATTAATCACTAATCATGATTTTGATGATGTTGTTATTTAACTTGTGTTTTTGAGTTATTTATTCAAATATATTCATACAAAAATCAATGATCTTACTATGAAAGAAATCAAGAACATTAGATCTTCCTTGTCAAAATATTGATTAGAAGAACATTCTGGTTATTCCCTATTAAAGAAATAGTTAAGACAAAATCATTTTCCGCAGTACACACCTTGTGTTAAAGAGTATCAAGATTGCTCAAATCAATAGTCAAGCCCAAAACTCGAGCTGAAGGCCCAAATGAGCAAAACAGCCTCCAGGTCGATGACGAGATTGATCTCCAAATTAATGAACTATGAGTCAAGACAGGAAGAACATGAGTACATTGTTGATGCATCCTTTTTCAAAAAAGTTTTGCATGCTTCGGAGTCAAAAGATTGTCGTTTCACAACACATTCAATCATTTATCTACGTTCTCTATAAAACTTAGAAGCAAGAGCATTCTGGTTTTATAAAAGAACATTATGGACCAAATAGCACATGTGTCTAATAGACTTCAATCTGAACAAACAACTTGCAGACGTTCAGTAACGGCTATATTTAGCCTCTTCAATTCTCTCCGCATCTATAAAAGAAATATCAAAGAGAAGACAAAATGGAGAGTTTTAAAGGCAACCATTCCATACTTAAACGTTCATACTCAAGAAAAAAGCTTTTCTCTTAAGCAAAACTTCAGCTCTCTCTCTCTCTCTCTATCATTATATTCAAATATCACTTTATTGAGTTCTTGCTGATAATCAATCTCAAACAAGTGTTCAGTAGATTTTTGATGCTTAATTATTTTATCATACACATCATTTATAAGTCAAGTCTATCTCTTAAGATAGTTTAAATAGTTTGTAAAAATTCTTTCTAGATTGAATGGTAACTGTAAAAATCGTTTCAAAATTGAAAGGTGAATTATGAAACTGATCAAGAGTGATCAAGAAAGATAGTGCGAAAACAAAAATGTTTTAGTGCCAAGCACATTAGTATAAAATCTCAGATTATGAGGACTGCACGTAGCCCACCTTAGGTGAATCAGGATACATCATTGTATGATCTTCTTATTTTTATGCTTATTTATTTTTCATTCATTGATCACATGTCACCTAAAATTAATCTATTTAATTTATCTCTAACTCACCCAGAACGCTTTCAGGCTTTCTGTTTGAAATCAAGATTGATCTTGAGTTAATTTAAATTAAGTTTAGGAATTTTTTTTTTTTAAATGGATCACAATTCAAACCTTCATTCCTTGTGATTGATATTGCTACTTTAGTAGCATCTTGGAGCAAGTTGCAGTGTTCAGAGCGAGCGAAACTTGAGCTTCAGAGGCAACTCAAATAGAAGCTTCAGAGTTACAGAAGTTAATGCTTTATAGACATGTTTTAGTCTTCAGAGGCATACGCGCAGAAGTTTCAAAGGCACATTGAACAAACGCTTTAGAGGCAGATGCGTGCACACAACAACATGTGTAATAACCAGAGTTTGAACGTTGCGTTGACTTCTTTTAACTTCACTTAATTCTGATGTCTTCGCTTCCTTTAATATCTTCGTTTCCTCTTAAGTATTCGTTTCCTCTGACATCTTCACTTCCTCTTAAATAATTTCCTATGACATCTTCACTTCCTCTTAAATTATTTCCTTCGACATATTGACTTCCTCTTAAATCATTTCCTTTGTTTCCTAGTTCTATTTACTGCACACTCAATGAAATTATTAGTGTAATAAATTGTTTTTACAAAGTACATTTTTATCATTAAAACATGAAGAAATTGTTTCTAGAACCAACTTGATTCCAACAATTGAAGGTGTTTTGTGTTTTTATTTTTATCAATTAATATAAAAAATATCAAGAAAAAATGGGTCGGGCAATTGGCCCACACAACCTGGACGAGCTACTCTTGATAAAACATGACACCTTACAAGGTGGGCCAGCCGAATTAACCCATTCATGTTTACGTCTCTTTGGGTCAAAATAGGTCGGGTTGGACTAACCCATTTGCCAGTTTTACTCACACATTTTAATTTTTGACACTTGATTTTTTCTATAGTCTTTACAAATACAAATTTATTTTAGAAGTTGTGCCTATAATATAAAAAATATTCAAAATTAATGTCTCTAATATGAGTGACATAAAAGACTAACATAAATATTACATGAATTACACAAACTAATTTTAATACGAACATATTCAACATAAATTAGGAAAATACCCATTTTGACTGCAAGTGCTTCCTTGTAAGTAGTGTGGTAGTGTTTTTCAGCTTCTTTGAACTGACCACTAGCATGACCACAATAATGCTTTACTCCATTAATTTCTTCTATCAGGACTGCACCCAAATAGTGATCACTGACATCCATTTGTAGGATTTTCTTTCCATCTCCTGAAAGTTTTAGGGCAGGTGGAGTTTGTGCAACCTTTTTTAGAGCTCTGATTGCTTCAGCGTGCTTTGGTTCCCATGGCGGAGGATTTTTCTTGAGTAATTGTGACAAAGGACTTGTATATTTTGCAAGCTTTGGTATGAAATTCCTGATATAATTGATTATACCAAGAAATTGCCGGATTTGTTTAAAGGTGAAATTCTCATTAGGAAAGTTTAACAACTCTTGAGCAATATGAGGTTGAGGTTGATATTTTCCTTCAGAAAAACGCATTCCCAAAAAATCTATTTATGTTTGGGCTAATTGGCTTTTCTTTTCAAAGAGCATCATCCCATGGTTTTGGGCTATTTGGGAAAATTGGCCCAACAACTGTTTATGAGCCTTTTCATCTTTTGAGAATAACAACACATCATCTATGTAGATGAGGATACTATTCAGAATGGGCTCAAAAATTTTTGTCATGGCCTTTTGAAATAATGATGGAGCTACCTTAAGCCCAAATGGCAATACTGTCCATTGGTATTGGGCATTTGGAATGCAGAACGCCATCTTGTAACGGTCCTTAGGGTCAATGCCTAGTTGCCAAAATCCAGACTTCATATCAAACTTTGAAAAAATCTGAGCATCTTGGAGGAAGATGTTTAATGAAGAGGTTTTTGGAATGGGAAATTTATCATGTTTCATGAAATGATTAAGAGGTTTATAATCAATTACTAACCTCTTTTTTCCTCTTATTTTTTCTGACCTATTTTCAACATAAAATGCTTGGCAAGCCCACTCAGATTTTGTGGGTTCTATCAGACCTTGTTTAAGTAACTGATTACATTCTTCCCGGGCCAAAGCTAAATCTGATGGACTCATTCCTGGATGAGTAGCTTTGGTTGGATTAATATCCTCATTAAGCTAGAAGGGAAGTTGGACAAAAAAGTCTTTGTTCGTCCATAAAGGTTTTGGATGGGAGAATTTCTCATGACTGTCTACACAAAGTTTGAGCAACTTAGACTTAATTTCTTCATATCCAACAGGAACTTCAGAAAGGGAATACAACTTTAGTATTCCTGAATATGGCTTAAATTCTCGCTTAAATTTGATTCCTGTGGGGAGAATTTGGAGCATATTTGCTGCAGAATAAACATCCATGCCCACAACAATATCTTTGTTTGGGAGACTGCTACCAATGACCTTTGTCCAAATTATGCATTCAGGGAAGAATCTGATTCCAATTTTTTCTTTTGTCATTAGGTCTATTCTGAAAACCTTTCCATCTGCTGCTACAAAGTATGCAACATCTTTTACCCATGCTTCTGTAGGGAGAATGCTTGGGTTTATCATCGTTATTTGGGCACCAGTATCCATATAGGCTATGACCTTTTTGGGATGAGAAAATTTTGAAGCAAGAACATGGATTTCGACACAAGGCAGAGGAGGAGTAGGTAGTGTACTTCCTACTTCCTTGAATGAGTAAATTGGAAAACTTCTCTCATCTCCAGATTCAGCAAGCGATGTTTCTCCTGAGGAAGAGTCATCTGAGGAAGAGTTTTGAAGAGCAAATATCGTTTCTTCATCGGTAGAGCTTTGTTCAGAATACAAAGATTCTAGATCTCCTTCTAGAGGTTGGAGAGAGTTTATTAACTTTGTGGCTTTTCTGGTTTTGTTGGGACACTTTTTAGAAAAATGTCCTTCTCCGCAAACAAAGCATCTTTGATTTCTCCTTTTTCCTCTGAATGACTTTCTTTTAAAGAACTTCAAAGCTCTCTTTTTCTTTACCTTCTTGAAAATTCTCGAAGGTTTAATGTCCTTTTGCCGATGGTGTTTCTTTTTGGTTGGGCAGCTGCATTTGTTTTCCTTGCATTTGATCTCCAGATATGGTTTTTTACATGCTTTGGAGAACTTGGATTTTTGTTCTATTATTTATGAGAAATGTTGGTGCAATCTACACAGTTTATCCAATGCCTCCAATATTATTTGGTGTATCTTGCTAAGGCTCATGGCTTTGATGTCTTTCTGGGCTGTTGCTATCATCTTATGAATTTCTGGTTGGAGTTCTTGGGGGTAGTGAGGAGTTGTATGTATTTTTTAGGCTATGATCATTAAATCCATTGAGGACATAATATCTATGAGCCATTCTTTGGTAATGTTTATCAAGATCTTTGACCCTGAGCGAACAACATCTCATCTCAAAGAACTCTTGTCTGCTTTTTCTATCGACTATCTCCATATCACCGATGAATTCATTGTGAAGAGTTCCAAGGATAGCAGCAGTGGTTCCCAATCTGTGCAATTCATCCTGTCTGAACGTACCAAGATTATGGTACCATTCTTTCATCGTGCCAGTCATTCTGCAACAAAACTCTTCAATGACCTTATATGAGTCTGCCCCTGTTTTCATCATCTGGGTATCCAGCCAAGCGCCAAAATCAACGAATCTTTTCCTCCAGCGACTGGGTGGTATATCATCAAGTGTGAACCATGGTCCACTGTTTATCTTTGCTTTCCCAGAGACTGGACTTTCTTCAAATGATTCTTCATAAAATGATCCTTCCTCTTTTATGTTTACCATAAAGAGTCTGGATACATTCATGTAATTCTTTTTCGATTCTGATTCCTGCTCGGATGCTGTTGAAAAAGATTCAGAATTTTCATCAACTGGTGTATTCTTGGAGGGATCCTCCTTTTTAGAGGAGGAGGAATCGGACTCAGGTTCTTCTTCTGAAGTTTGTACAGAATCATCTTTTTCAAAGGAGGAGTCGGTCTCAGATTCTTCTTTTGAAATTTGTGCAGGAGAGTCATGGTTTGTGGTGATTGTCATGGCTTGGAAATTTTTGTTGGGAATTTCTTCCCTTTCGAATTCTGAACGAGGCGTTTCTGGAACGTCTTGAGTGTCAGAGGATGACTCACTCAAACAAGTGGTTTTTTCTCTGGTCTTGGAGGTTGAGGGTTTTGTATCTCTGGCAGGCTTTGGTCTATAAGCTGTAGGTATATATTTGGCATAATCTAGTGGAGATGAAGCATAAGTAGGATATAAAGTAGGATAGAAAGGAGATGGCTTTTGTGGTCTTGCGAAGTAACTAGGAAAAGTAGGAGGGTTGAAGATAGGGTCTTCAACAGGTTTATGTTTTTCGTATTCTTTGGAAGCTCTCAAGAAATCATCGATTTCTTTTACTTGGCCTTGTAACCTTCTGATTTCTCTTTCCTTATCGTCAAAAACTTGACCAAAAGTTCTGTCTTCCAACATCTTTCTCAAGTCACGATCCAGCTGAGAGACTTGAGCTTTTAAAGTCTTGTAGTGCTTCTGCATTTTTTGGGACAGAAATTTGAGATCTTCATCTGTTTCGTCCATCTTCTCTGTGATTTTATCCATTTTCATGTCTAGGTTCTGGAGAAGGTCATTTTAAGCAACCATGTTCTCTGATTGCCAATTTAGAACTTCTTCCGCCTGGGTTAAATGTTTAAGTCTTCCATCAGGGTTTACTTTATTGGGTTGTATGAAAGGTTTGGATGATCTATTTGTGATTGGAATAGTCTTTCTTTCTAAAGCAGGAAAATGTTGATCATACTCTGAGGCTGGTGTTGTCATCATGAAACAAGGAATTGGTTCAATGTTTCTGGGAGGTTTTATTGGGTCATAATGGTCTGAGGGAGACCATGAGACAAGGTCAGGATCATCTGGTGGAATAAGGTTTTCTTCTCTGAGGATTCTAAGAGCTTCCTCGTAAATTGGGAGTGGAGGAGCTTTTTTGCGAATTCCTACCCAAGGGCCATTATCCGGATCAGTCCTTCTTTGTGGAGGTGGTGGTGGTTTACACCTACCTTTGTTTTTTCTTTTAGGGCTGATTTCTTCCTCACCTGTCTCGTCGTCATGCATCCAGCAATCGCAGTCTGGGTCACACTTACTGGGATCTACGTCCCATATGAAATGTCCATCTATCTTGTCTGTGTATATGGGTTTTCCTTCTGCTGTAACTGCGTGAATAGGACACCAATCTTCTTCGAGTATTGGTTAAATCATCAAGGTTTGGAAGATCGGAGAAGGTGAGCTAGTTCCTTCGTCTGGTTTTTTGAACATCGTCTTGACTGCCTTGTCAACAGATGATCTCCTGAAGGTAGCTTCCTGAGACTGGATTGGCTTTCTGTCTTGGTGTATCTTTTCGTAGTTGGTGATCCACTCAAGAGGAATCAACTGTGCCAGTTCTTCTCTTGATATTCTTCTAGGAATTTGGACAATAAAGGGTGTCTCTTATTCTTTATTGGTGATTACCAATAGCGAGTCTGAAGAGCATCTTGTGAGTGGTAGATCTATCGAATGATATTGAAGTCGATAGATTATCTGGAGATGGAGAATGGCCGACATGGCTTCTGGCACTTGGTCAGTTCCGGTGATTTGAACTTGGACCTTCAGTCTTGTGGACAAAGTACTGTCATTAAGACTTACGTTGTAGTTTGGGAAGATAGTGAGAACTACACTTCCTGCATGTAATGAAGTCAGGACGGTTCCGATCACGGTGTTTTCATAGTGAAGATAGCTAGAGTCTAACAATGCTATCTTACAGAAAACAGGGAGATTTTTCCTTCCATGGAGAGAAAGGATCAATCTGACAGCTCCAAAGTGTAGAGCCATGTATCCTTCACTTTTCCAATGATTTATAAGATTTTGAGGAATCTCTAAATCAACATACTGCTCTTGATTCGTAGCTCTAAGACTACACTGATCAAGTCGTGAGGACTGGACCTATTCTTTCATGTGAGGACGGTGAGTTGTGATTAGGTTTCTGATAGATCTGGTGAAAGATCTTTGTCTTTTAAAGATATTATAAGGGCTCAAAAGAGGTGGTATAGTTTCTGCAATTTGGGCATCTTCAGGAACATAAGAGTACTCTACAAGGTTTTCTATTTTGTGGGAATTAGTCTTTTTACAAGATTTAGGAAGAGATAATGAAGATGTGAGTGTAATGGGTTGTTGGCTAGGTTCTGGTGTTTCCATGATTAACTGGTTTCCTTCCGTACTCACTCTCTCTATCATATTCATACCATATGCACCCCCTCTCTTAGCAACACAGCAGGCTCTGATACCAAGCTGATGAAAACAGGGGCAGACTCATATAAGGTCATTGAAGACTCTGATACAAATTGTATATTTAAACCATAAGTTTATAATAATTTTATTTATATAAAATATAATTAAAATTTGTATAAATGCATATATAAAAAACAAAGAAACAATTTTTTAATATTTATTAAAGGTGAGCAAAAAATATTGAAATATGTCTACTAATTAACATAACAGTGTGGTGTAATCTATTCTTTTGGGTGGCCATATCTTATACCTCAATGATAGAAGAGGAACCACCCCTTTATAAGTGCTTTAATTTATTTGGTATAAAAATAAAAGGAACAAAAAAAAAAGATAAAAAATAAAGTAAAAGAAAATAAAGATGATAGGAAGTGAGATATTTTTTTGTTAATAAATGTAAAATTTTATTTCTCTAGTTTGGTTGAAAAGAAAATGAGAAGAAGTGATTATAAAATGATACAAGAACTATAAGTATAAACTAAATAGGATAGAAAATTTATTTGATTTGGTTGATAAAAATTTAATTCATATGAAAAAAGTAAAAATCAAATGGAAAGTTGGTCTTTAATTAATGATATACACATACACATACATGTGTGTAATTTATTATTGTCAAAACATATTGCATATGGTCTGGATCTATTAAAAAAACACACTGCATGGTCAAGACTCGAAAAAGCAAAGTATATGTAATCAAATCAAAGAAATAAAAAACTATCCATCATGTCTGATTCACTAATTTGGTCGTCATGCATATATTCTTATTTAAGTGAAGTGATGACGATGCATATGATATGCTTGAAATAATTTTATCATGTGTTGTGAAAACCTCTCAAACAGCAAAAGGTTTCACTTCCTCCTACTAGTAATCATCTCACAAATTTCAAATAACCATCAAACAGCAAAATGTTTCACTTCCTCCTACTAGTAATCATCTCACAAATTTCAAATAACCATAACTTCACGCAACTTGGTATGTTCTTCTGCTGAGCACAAGGGCCAAACAACAAAAATTAGAGTTTTAGGCTTCAAAATTTTGGATTAAAAAATTCAATTTAATTATGAATATATAATATTATAAATTAATCAGAGCAATTCACCTAACTTAGTCAAGATAAGGGCTACATATTCGTTCTAACCTAGGTTCGAACGTGAATGCTGCAAAACTTGATTTCTTTTTATAAGCATTATGTTATTTTTTTATTTATTTAAAAAAAGTCTCCTTATAATATTTGTTTTAGACATCTAACCAACCATGTTGGGCCAAACCTGATATTTAAGATAGTAATACAGCATCCACTGCTTGCCAATATCATTTTCCTAAAGTCACAAAGAAATCAAGTTTATGATATATTGTTTTATCTCTTTTTTTCTAAACGTTGTAATTTAATAAGCAAACAAGCATGAAAGCTCAAAATCAAAGAACCACTTTCTCACCGCATGTTGTAGAGTTAAGAACGGTCCCCCAAACCATCAAACCAGTTGGCACAGCTCAGCAGAGAAAGGAGATAAATCTAACATAGCACATTTTTTCAGTAAAGAAAACATCCTGTCATAATGAAAATGAACAAAAACTGAACCATATTATATCAGTTGTATATAAAAAAATTGAACAGATCCATATTATGGAATTTCAACAAAATTATCACCACCTCATTACCCCAACACCAAACAAACTCATACAAAAGGAAATAGATTTGCTTCACCCTGTACAACACCAAATACGTAGCAAATAGATGTTACCTTTGATTCAAATAAATAAATAATAGATTTATTACCTCTCACACAATCAAGAACACAAATCATTTGTAACAAGAATAGAAACAATTTTTTGAGGTGTGTTTCATTTGAAAAGATATTATATCAGTTGAGGACTATTAGAGTTAACATCAAACAGCTATATATGTGAGGATTATCAGCATCCAGGTTTATCTCCCAAGTATATCGTTCCTTAACGACCATATATATCTCCCAAGTATTAGCTGTCCAAATCAAGAACCTGACCCAAGCTCAAAACCCCTCAAAATTGTTTTCAAACTCCAAAGATTACTCCAACTGCCTTTACCCACTAGGATAGTGTCGTCGGCAAATTGCATAATGCTAAAATGGATATCATTTTAGACTTGAAATCCAGAGAATCTCATTTCAACCGCTTTGTTCACCAAGGCTGTGAGCCCTTCAGCAACAATAAGATAAAGGAATGGTGACAGAGGATCGCCTTGTTGCAATCTTTCCCTACTTGAAAGTCAGAAGTAGGACTCCATTCACCAAAATCAACATCGAACTATGAAAAATGCATGCTCGCATGCATTTGATCCAAATAGATGAAAAACCCATTCTTCCAAGCAAATACTCTAAGACACCCCAACTCACTGTATTGTAAGCCTTCTCGAAATCGACTTTTAGTAATAAACAAGCCATCCACATTCGGTCTGTCATGAATACCTTCAGTGAACATTGAATGAAAATGTTCTGTGATCACTTGTTTAACATCATTCAGCCCCATTATCCACCGATTATTACAGTAAAAGGTTTCAATCTGATTCCTTCTTCTACATCTCTTCATAGTAGCATGAAAAAATCTCGTATTTGTGTCCAAAACCGCGTTACTGCAAGAAAATCTCGAATTTCTTGTCACTGTAACATGCATCCAGGTTTATCTCCAGCTTTACTTGCTATACAAATTAAATTTTGAAAAATTAGTACCCCAAAATAGAAACTAAAATCACCAGTACTCATTCTCCATGATAAATTAGTAGAAATCACCATTTAACAGAAGGCATGCATAGAATCACAGAAACAACTAAGCTAGAATTTAGTAGCAAATAATCTTAACTTCAAAACAAACACGCAGATAAAACATTCAACAAAAGAGCAAATCAGTTACAACTTTTATTGAAACTTAAAAATAAGGTATTAGAGAGTTTATGCAAGCAAACTTTTCTCCATAAAGCATGTGTCTAATTATCTTGTATTTCAAAATACTAGTTATAGAATTGTGATCAGGAACTAAAAAATGTAATAAAGCCCTTAGTAGAGGAGGGTTGTTACTCGTGCACTCTAACCAGTGTGCTGTTTTTACATTGGCTTGAGTTGGATGTTAACATTATAATCTTCTTTTAGCTTTAGCACAGATAGGACACTTGTGCCCTCAGGCTGAGTAGGCATCAAATAAACCATTGGTATAGTCAATTTAGGCACAGTCTATCTCCTTAAAATATGCTTGGAAATTATGAAGCAACTGCTTATACATACAACTTGGTGTTGCTTGTTTCTAGAGCTAAGGTAATAACTGGATTGGGACAAGCCAATAATCACTTGTGAATCAAAGGATTTACGTCAATTGTAACTTTGATATTGGATGTACTTTTCGGTGCTGCTCTAGCATTACAACATGTTTGTGGGTTGGTTTTTTCTTTTTGACGGTAGAAAATTGGCTTTCAAATGGTAAACAAGGTTTGAGAAATTTCCAACCCAAATTCTTAGATCCTACATTTTTATCAACTCCTAAAAGACCATGGGCTACACCATTCCTAGACCTTCTAATGATGCTCACTGTGGTGTTTTTCATCTGAAGCAGGGTCTCTTTACAGTCAACTATAATGGGGTCAATTAAAGTAATCTTGCAGTGTTCATAGAGACACTTAACAAACAACTAAGCATCAGTTTCAATAACTAACTTGTCAAAGTTTTGCTCCTTTGCCCAAAGATGGCACCACTCTGGTGAACCCGTAATTTGTATGAAGAAAATCGATATTATTCAATGAAAAGATGAGACAATGGCTTACAAACGGCTAACAAACAACAAAGAAAACTACTGGAGTCAACAACTCCTACCCAAGAGATAAACTCTCCTAACCAATTTTGCTAACAATTTCCTGAATGCCCCCAGTATTATATTATCCCTCTATATAACAAACTTTCCTCCTTGTAACTAACTCTCCCCCTTTCTCTAAGTTCCCTTTTGGGCATTCCTCTATATAACAAACTTTCCTCCTTGTAACTAACTCACTCTCCCCCTTTCTCTAACTTCCCTTTTGGGTGACTTTAAGTGAGCCTTGGACAACTTGGTCTAGAAGTGCATATAAGGTATATATCAATACCACCCCTTAAAATTCTGTTTTGTCCTCAATACAAGAAAAAGGAATCTACACTTTAATAGCTGCTGCCACTTTCCAACCCTCCAAGAAAAAATGAAGGGTTTGTTGCTACTTCATAAAATTTGGTTCCTCCTGCACAACTTCTTCCTCTTGCGAACCTTCTAATCCAAGGGATTAGCCATACAATCATTATTATGCTCATGCACTTGCTTGTTCTGCAGACAAATACTACTTCATTGGCCTTCACCATGAATGGATCTTCATGTTGTTGCATATTCAATTATGCAATTTAAAAATGTATTTTGAAAAACATTTACATTATTTACCGCTGATGTGTGACTCTTGTCATGTAAGCCAAAACCAAACATCAATTTGAACCCAAGAGTTTTAATTTCAGTGGCATGTCCCTTTGCAAAACCAAAGACATCGTTTGATTTCGTTTTCTGCAACCTCAATAGATTAATTACCAGGAAATTGGCCAATGTTTTGACAAGACGATTAATGGCAGCAACGATGTTTACCTCGTAAATAGCCTCCCTAACTACTAGTGTAGCCTTAGCCCCAACCACTTGCAAATCATCAGGGAAAATGAAACATTAGTTCCCATAACAACCGAGCATTATAATCTCAAATCCTCGTGAGCATTATAATGGTGTTTCATAAATTATCCCATTGTAAAATAGCAGTTGAAAACCACACTCCTTCCTAATATAATCATTTCCATATTCATCAGATGTTTGTTTATGAAAGAACAACCCAACAAAGTCTTTAATTAGCCAATCCTCCATTCCTCCTCCTCCTGAAGAGCTACACCAATTTATTACATTTCATATCATTTAGGCTCAAAAGTCAAATTTGCATCCAAGGTTATCAAAGCATAAATCATCATCTTAATTTATCAAATTTAGATTATCTAGACTTAAATATCATATTTTGCATCCAGTGTCATTGAGGAGCAACACCATTCATTCTAATTTATCAAATTTAGGACACTCTAAACTCAAATATCAAATTTTGCATCCAACGTTATCAAGACAATTTATAATCATTCCAATTTATTGAATTTAAGACCATCTAGACTCAAATCAATTTTGTATCCAGTCATTGAGGCACAACATTGTCATTATAATTTATCGAATTTAGAACCATCTAGGCTCAAATATAAATGTTATCAAAATGCAACCCCATCATTCCAATTTATCGAATTTAGGACCGTCTATGCTCTAATATGAAAGTTTGCTTCCAAATTATTGAGGCAGTGTACATCACCCCAATTTATCGAATTTAAGATCATCAAGAATTCAATTATCAAATTTTGCATCCAAGGCACATTACCATCATCTCAATATCAAATTTCACATCTAAGGTGATCGAATCACAATATTATCATCCCGATTTATCAAATTTAGGGCAGTCTATGAGTCTCAAATATCAAATTTAGCATTCTAAGTTATCGAGGCACAATATTGTCATCCCAATTCATCAAATTTAGGATCACCTAAGCTCAAATGTTAAATTTGACGTCCAAAATCATTGAGGCACAATAATCTCATCCAAGGCAAGCTTGCTATTACCATTCCATTCAGGGTCGTCATGACATACATGACATTTCAAGTTATGAATAAATAATATTCAAACTGAAGTTATATAGCCCATCAATTTACATCCATACTATCCAAATTTCATATGATATGACTAAATGGTTCATATTGCAAGCCAAGTTTTTGGTCAAGAATCATTTGTGTGATTAATTTAAGGGTCATCCAACCATACAATCCCAATTTCATAAGAATAAAAATATTCATATTGCAACCAAACTTTGAGTTGAGAATTCATTTCGTGATAAAATGTAGAGTCATCCAAGCATACATCCAATTTCATATGAATACAAAATTCATATTTCAAACCACATTTTGGAATCAAAAATCCATCTTGTGATTAAATGTAGGGTCATCCAAGCATATTTTCCCAAATTCATATTGCAAGCCACATTTTGGGTCAAGTGTTTATCTCGTGATTAAATTTAGAGTCATCAAAGCATACATCTCAATTTCATAGCAATACGAAATTCATATTGCAAGCCACATTATTGGATCAAGAATCCATCCCGTAATTAAATTTAGGGTCATCCAAGCATATTATCCCAATTTCATATGAATATAAAATTCATATTACAAGCCACATTTTTGAGATAAAAAATTTATCTCATGATTAAATTTAGAGTCATCAAAGCATACATCTCAATTTTATAGCAATACGAAATTCATATTGCAAGCCACATTATTGGGTCAAGAATCCATCTCGTTATTAAATTTAGGGTCATCCAAGCATATTATCCCAATTTTATATGAATATAAAATTCATATTACAAGACACCTTTTTTAGATCAAAAAATTATCTCGTGCTTAAATTTAGAGTCATCAAAGCATACATCTCAATTTCATAGCAATACGAAATTCATATTGCAAGCCACATTATTGGGTCAAGAATCCATCTCGTTATTAAATTTAGGGTCATCCAAGTATATTATCCCAATTTCATATGAATATAAAATTCATATTACAAGCCACCCTTTTTGAGATAAAAAATTTATCTCATGATTAAATTTAGAGTCATCAAACAATACATCTCAATTTCATAGCAATACGAAATTCATATTGCAAGCTACATTATTGGGTCAAGAATCCATCTCGTTATTAAATTTAGGGTCATCCAAGCATATTATAACAAATTCATATGAATATAAAATTCATATTACAAGCCACATTTTTGAGATCAAAAATTTATCTCATGATTAAATTTAGAGTCATAAAAGCATACATCTCAATTTTATAGCAATACGAAATTCATATTGCAAGCCACATTATTGGGTCAGGAATCCATCTCGTTATTAAATTTAGGTTCATCCAAGCATATTATCCCAATTTTATATGAATATAAAATTCATATTACAAGCCACATTTTTTAGATCAAAAATTTATCTCGTGCTTAAATTTAGAGTCATCAAAGCATACATCTCAATTTCATAGCAATACGAAATTCATATTGCAAGCCACATCATTGGGTCAAGAATCCATCTCGTTATTAAATTTAGGATCATCCAAGTATATTATCCCAATTTCATATGAATATAAAATTCATATTACAAGCCACGTTTTTGAGATAAAAAATTTATCTCATGATTAAATTTAGAGTCATCAAACAATACATCTCAATTTCATAGAAATACGAAATTCATATTGCAAGCCACATTATTGGGTTAAGAATCCATCTCGTTATTAAATTTAGAGTCATCCAAGCATATTATACCAATTTCATATGAATATAAAATTCAGATTATAAGCCACATTTTTGAGTTCAAAAATTTTTCTCGTGATTAAATTTAGAGTCATCAAAGCATACATCTCAATTTCATAGCAATACGAAATTCATATTGCAAGCCACATTATTGGGTCAAGAATCCATCTCGTTATTAAATTTAGGGTCATCCAAGTATATTATCCCAATTTCATATGAATATAAAATTCATATTACAAGCCACGTTTTTGAGATAAAAAATTTATCTCATGATTAAATTTAGAGTCATGAAACAATACATCTCAATTTCATAGAAATACGAAATTCATATTGCAAGCCACATTATTGGGTCAAGAATCCATCTCATTATTAAATTTAGAGTCATCCAAGCATATGATACCAATTTCATATGAATATAAAATTCATATTATAAGCCACATTTTTGAGATCAAAAATTTATCTCGTGATTAAATTTAGAGTCATCAAAGCATACATCTCAATTTTATAGCAATACGAAATTCATATTGCAAGCCACATTATTGGGTCAAGAATCCATCTCGTTATTAAATTTAGGGTTATCCAAGCATATTATCCCAATTTTATATGAATATAAAATTCATATTACAAGCCACATTTTTTAGATCAAAAATTTATCTCGTGTTTAAATTTAGAGTCATCAAAGCATACATCTCAATTTCATAGCAATACGAAATTCATATTGCAAGCCACATTATTGGGTCAAGAATCCATCTTGTTATTAAATTTAGGGTCATCCAAGTATATTATCCCAATTGCATATGAATATAAAATTCATATTACAAGCCACGTTTTTGAGATAAAATTTTTATCTCATGATTAAATTTAGAGTCATCAAACAATACATCTCAATTTCATAGCAATACGAAATTCATATTGCAAGCCACATTATTGGGTCAAGAATCCATCTCGTTATTAAATTTAGGGTCATCCAAGCATATTATCCCAATTTCATATGAATATGAAATTCATATTACAAGCCACGTTTTTGAGATAAAAAATTTATCTCATGATTAAATTTAGAGTCATCAAACAATACATCTCAATTTCATAGCAATACGAAATTCATATTGCAAGCCACATTATTGGGTCAAGAATCCATCTTGTTATTAAATTTAGGGTCATCCAAGCATATTATCCCAATTTTATATGAATATAAAATTCATATTACAAGCCACATTTTTTAGATCAAAAAATTATCTCGTGCTTAAATTTAGAGTTATCAAAGCATACATCTCAATTTCATAGCAATACGAAATTCATATTGCAAGCCACATTATTGGGTCAAGAATCCATCTCGTTATTAAATTTAGGGTCATCCAAGTATATTATCCCAATTTCATATGAATATAAAATTCATATTACAAGCCATGTTTTTGAGATAAAAAATTTATCTCATGATTAAATTTAGAGTCATCAAACAATACATCTCAATTTCATAGCAATACGAAATTCATATTGCAAACCACACATTATTGGGTCAAGAATCCATCTCGTTATTAAATTTAAGGTCATCCAAGCATATTATACTAATTTCATATGAATATAAAATTCATATTACAAGCCACATTTTTTAGATCAAAAATTTATCTCGTGATTAAATTTAGAGTCATCAAAGCATACATCTCAATTTTATAGCAATACGAAATTCATATTGCAAGCCACATTATTGGGTCAAGAATCCATCTCGTTATTAAATTTAGGGTCATCCAAGCATATGATCCCAATTTTATATGAATATAAAATTCATATTACAAGCCACATTTTTTATATCAAAAATTTATCTCGTGCTTAAATTTAGTGTCATCAAAGCATACATCTCAATTTCATAGCAATACGATATTCATATTGGAAGCCACATTATTAGGTCAAGAATCCATCTCGTTATTAAATTTAGGGTCATCCAAGTATATTATCCCAATTTCATATGAATATAAAATTCATATTACAATCCACGTTTTTGAGATAAAAAATTTATCTCATGATTAAATTTAGAGTCATCAAACAATACTTCTCAATTTCATAGCAATACGAAATTCATATTGCAAGCCACATTATTGGGTCAAGAATCCATCTCGTTATTAAATTTAGTGTTATCCAAGCATATTATACCAATTTCATATGAATATAAAATTCATATTACAAGCCACATTTTTTAGATCAAAAATTTATCTCGTGATTAAATTTAGAGTAATCAAAGCATCAATTTCATAGCAATACAAAATTCATATTGCAAGCTACACATTATTGGGTCTAGAATCCATCTCGTTATTAAATTTAGGGTCATCCAAGCATATTATCCCAATTTCATATGAATATAAAATTCATATTACAAGCCACATTTTTTAGGTCAACAATTTATCTCGTGATTAAATTTAGGGCCTACTATCTGAATTTCATATGAATAAAAATTCATATCGCAAGCCACATCTTTGGGTCAAGAATTCATTTTGTGATTAACTTTAGGGTCATCCAAACATACTATCGCGATTTCATATGAATGAAAATTTATATTGAAGCCACATTTTTGGGTCAAGAATCCAACTTATTATTAAATTTAGAGTCATCTAAGCATATTATCTCAAATTCATATTGAGAGCCAAATTTTAAGTCAAGAATCAATCTCATGATTAAAACTAGGCAATCACATTTTTTTGTCAAGAGTTCATCTCTTAATTAAATTTAGAGTCATCCAAGCATATTATATCAAATTCATTTGAATAAAAATTCATATTGCAAGCCACAGGAAATTTAGAGTCAAGAACCAATCTCATAATTAAAATTTAGGCTATCCAGTCATAGCAACTGACTTGTCTTAAGGGTTCATATTGAAACTATTCAATTTTTATGAATTTTCTCATACGTGAATAATCAAGAATCATCAAGATTATACATTCTTGATAATCGATAATAATACATTTATGTTGCAAAGAAAAAACCACCCCAAAACATTCTTGCCAAACATGATTTTGGGGATGGATAATGTTTGTGCAAAAGAAGAAAAAATTGATAGATCAATAATGTGGTTTTAAAATGGAGAGAGATGAACAGGTGAATAAAGATATCAAATTCAGAAGAGATGCAACGCAAAACTTGAGAGGACGGCATATTAATTGAAGATTCAATCAAGAACCTTTATACCTACATCTCTCTCTTTCAAATCTAGGCAAATTCCAATTTCATGGATAGCATAAACTTCAATCCAAATAACCAAACTTGCGACTCAGTGGTCGTCTTTTTCGGCACCAATTTAAATCAGATTTCAAGGGTTTAAAAATTCAAGATTCATGGAGTTGAACTTCAAGAACGGGATGTAACAAAACAGAAAAAGATGCCTCAAAACATTGATGCCAAACAAGAAGATGCCACAGGTAGAAAATTATAAATAATTCAATTAAAAAATTAAAAAGATTGAAACCTGAATGCGAATCTTGAATTCAGAAAAATAGACTACAGATTCATCGATGATTCAACGATTCAGCGACTGCAGATTCATCGAACTTGAATAAAGAAGCTGAATCTGTTTTTCAGTTTCGTCACACGCCTTAGTTCTAAGTGCTTGCTTGGTGCGTGCTTATTCCTATTTATAACGTTAAATTAATACGAGAGTTTTTTTTTTTACAGCTGGAAAATCGTAGGATAATTTATTGACCCAAAATAACGTGTTTTTTTCTAAAACCAAAAATAACGTTAAGTGTTTATAATATTTTTTATGAAAGGTTTATAATATTTTTTTGAAACAAAGCATTTATAGTATTTTATTGATACACATGCCAATTTTTTTTTTTACTGGATACAGAATATGTGAAAAATAATGAAACTTTTGCTTTTTCATTATTATTATAATTGTTTTTCATTACACGGGCTAAAATTTTTTCACAGAATTTTTAATAAAATATGAATAATTAAAATTATAAATTGATAAATTTGAGTGACAAAATATATATTAATACTAACAACAAAAGTATTTTCTATAACTTTTTATTTATCTTCTCTTCTTATATTTGTTTTTATTAATAAAGTATTTTGTACACTATACAGTTATAATTATAATTAAATATAAATCATCTTTCATATTATTTTCTGCATTTACTATTTTTGTTTTCAAAAATATTTTTTATTAATAGTACCTAAAAAATCTTAAAAGATGAAACTTCAAAGTTAAATATATTTAAATGGCTGGATAATTATTATTCTTCTCAAAATATGTTTGACAATCCAATTGGTCAGCTTTATATGATTCAGATGTATTATTATGCGAGATGATATGTTAAACATATTGTTTATCTTTTTGGTAAAGTTCCTTTTAAAACAAAAAAAAAAAACATAGGAACAGATGTAAACCTTAATTAGAATTATAAAACAGATGTGGATTCTTCAAAATTAAGAACACAACCATATCTTACTCGCAATGCTACAACATTATGAATTGTATTGTGCCACCTTGGCTTTTCTAATGTTTTACACTTTTTGTCAAAATCCCTTTCTTTCCCTTTGATATTTTCCTCGCTTTCATGGATGTGATTTCAAATAACGTTTTTATAAATTGTATTTGTATGCAATTAATAAGATTGTAAAAATGCTTACAAAAGCAATATAAAATCATTGAGTTGAAATTAATGAGTTCCTCAAACGTTACATATTCGATTTTGACAAACCTAGCAGACAAAACCGCACAGGTCTGTTTTGATAAGACAACATCCCATGGTTCGGCACTTTGGATTGAAAATTCATTAGAAACAACATTGCCTGCTTTTGTTCTTCAATTTGCTCTGATCTTAGCACTCAATCGAATTTTCCTCTTTCTTTCTGAATCATGCAATATACCTCGTATTGTTACCAACATGTTTGTAAGTATATACCTTCTAACTCTTTTATTTTATGATCATTGGCTAACTGAGTAATGGTTGGTTTTTTTAATTTATTCTTGTTAAAATGACTATAATTAGCAAAATTAAATACTAGAAAAATAATTAATATGTGAGAGTGGTTTGCTTGTATCGGCTCTGGGCTCGACAAAATAACGGGGGCAGCATAATCTTGTAAAAGCTCCAAAGCTTTTGTAAAAAAAAACGCATAACTCACATGATGAGGTTTTTGTGTTTGTATTTGTAGAAATATATAAGATAGATAATATGTAGGGACACTATTCTAAATTGTAATTTATGGCTCTATATAAACATAAATTGTAATACACAAACAAATCTTTAAAAAAGAACAAATGCTAATGCACAAAAACATCACCGTGATTCCATCAATTTTACCGGCAATCCAAACGTGCACTAAATAACGGCAGCCACAATCGCGTGGTCGCATTGTGACATCAATTTTTTTGATATTGTATTGCAAATCCCAGTCCCACGGTGTATGTTTAGATGAACGGTGAGTTTGGCAAAATTAGTGCGTCACCGTGATTTTATAAAAGCTTCCAAAGTGTAGTTTTTGTCATAAATGCGGTGACTCACCGTAATTCTATCAATTTCATTGTTAATCCAACATGCACGAAATAACGGAAGTCACAATCGCGATCGCATTGTGACACCAATTTTTTTATGCTGTTGTCCACGAGACTTTCATTTTAAAATAATTTGTTTATTACTAATCAACATGCATCAACTAATTAATTTGGTCCATCTGCTCTGGGAAAATGGAAAGATTTCTTCACAACCATATTCCCTTACAACAATATGTTACCTTTAGAGACAGTGGGAGCATTGACACTTGTTTACTATGTGTTCTTGGTTGGCTTAGAAATGGACTTGAAACCAATTAAAAGGGGTTACTACAATAAGAAAGCAATGATTGTTGCAATTGTTGGCATAGTCTTCACTTTACCAATTGGGATTGGCTTATACTATCTTCTTGTAACAGACATGGGTTACCAATTGGAGTTGGCTTATACTATCTTCTTGTAACAGACATGGGTCAAAAATCATTGTCACATTCAGATAGTGGTAAACACATGAGGGGTGCAATATTTTGGGGAATCACTCTTTAAAGCTTTCGTTGAAGGAGAATGGACAATTGGCTTTAACTTCTTCTTTGATTAATGACTTGTTCTCTTGGACACTCATTTTGTTGGTTCTAACACAACTATATTATGCTTCTTTCACTACTAGAAAAACTGGATTTAGCGTTGGGATTGGGCCTAGTCTAAAATGGTCGAAGCTAATACATAGCGTCGCCCAAAAGCCATCCGACGCTATCTTAGCGTCGGCATGACCCACGCTAAACTGACGCTACCAACAAAAATAAAACATCCGACGCTAGTTAAGTTTGTTGACACGTCATCTGAAAAAATTTAACTACATCGGCTGGGCGACGCTAAAGTCAACCTTTTGTAGTCAACTAACATCAAAGAAGGCTGATAAATTTCAACTAAAGTCTCTTAATTGTTATCACTAAGCAGCTTTGCCATCAATTTTGCAACCTTTTTGTCTAAAAAAAACATAACATGAAGATATTTTCCAGCGAATCTAGATTTTGAGAAATTATATAAATAAGGATCTCAAAAGCGATCAATTAAGGACATACCATTGGTACAAGAATGCCCTTACTGACATTCAGGAATGAAGCATTTTTTTTAAGCTGCGCAATAATCATCTCATTTAGATCAAGCATTCTTAGTCCAAGCCAAGGGCGAATTGCTCTCCTGAAAAATAATCATCTCATTTAGGTCAAGCATTCTTGGTACAAGCCAAGGGTGAATGTCCCTCTTGATTTACAAAACCTGATACCAGGGTTACAAATGTCAACAAATCACCAAGGAGTTGCACAAGGAAATCAAGTAAATTTACCTTAAAGAAGACATTTTCTTATCTCACCTAGTATTGTGGGCGGGTTCTACACTAGACCATTCCTTTAATAGTTATCTGAAACTTTAACAATGTTCCACAATACCTCTAGGAAGTATCGTAATCATCCATACGACCGAGAGAATGACCTGATCGATGCTGGTTTGGTATAAATAAGGAAAAATGAACATGACGTAAGTTTTAAGTCATGCATATTCGTTTTCTCTAGCTTTTATCAAACCGGTCAAGTCAGCGTCTCATTCGTGAAAGCGAGGTGGACTGTGAACTATTTTAATTACAGAACACGACGTCTATTGTCACTGGAGTTTCAACCGGTTTAAAAGTATTGGTCTATGCCACTTATCAAAATGGTCTAGCATAGAACTCGCCGATGATGCATGCTAATTGAATAATTCTTGTGATTGACTCAATCTACTTTAAACTGCCTAATGTTTGTTTTCAGAATCTTGGTGAAGATCGGACTGATGAGCCACAACCTAAGCCTATGGACGTGTCTACTTCTGAATCAGGAGAAAAACAAGATTTTGCTCCTAAAAAAAAGCACAGGGGAAGATCTTCTCTGAAGGCCCCGAATCCTAATACTAGAACTTATTATGCAGGAAGAAAGCCAAATTTTTGATTACATGGAATCACAGCCAGAAATCAATATGAAAATGAGGACTATTCTTGTGGACTAGCTTGTTGAGGTTCATTTGCATTTGAAATTATTTCAGAATTTTTCAATAATATTTAATCGATTTTTAAGATATATTTTTGAAAACTTCTATAATACTTTCTCTAATATCAGTGAAAATAAAAATAGAAAACACACCACCACACACAGAAGTAAAAGGACTGTAAATTTGCCAAGTAAATTGAGATTGTTTATAGAGCTTACCAGGAGAACTCCAGCTCATAAGAAGGTTGAAAGTATATGAAACAATCCAAGCTCCTAGCCAGTTTATCAAAACTACCAAGCTCCCAGCAGCTCCCTTCACATGTATGGGAAATATCTGCAAAATGAAAACTAGTACACATCAACACTGCTTTTACCTTCCTACAAGCACAAAGGAGGAAAATAAAATAATCATTCATAATCTATGAAACACTAACACAGACGCCAAACATGACCATGACACATGATAATAATTTGAAAAATAGAAATAGTTTAATGTAACTATATATGTCGGTACTGATACGTCTAACATCATACATATCTTCAATTTGAAGTGTCTGTTGCATATAGTTCATAAGGGTTACACTACAAGATCCTCAAAACAAGTCAAGTGTGCTTTGCCAAATGATACTTACCTCAGACATTATCACCCAAGGAACAGGTCCCAATCCAATTGAAAATGCTGCTATGTATATCTAATTACAAGCGTGCCAAAAAAATATGATTCAATTTCATGTCAAATAGGACCTTGAGTTTGTTTAAAAATTGTGTAATTAAATATTCATTTCCAGACAATTGACTTACCAGAACACCAGCAACTGCTAATATTGGTATCCATTCAAGCATTAAATTTTGATCTTGATCCATGGAATACTACAGCAAAGATTTAAAATTTGACTAATTGAGATATACACCATAATATATCTACGGATAAAATATGAATATTAAAAACTTGCCTTGAGAAAGAAAGCAATTCCGGTCATAAAGCAGCCTAAAAATGTTCCACTCGCTGAAACCTAAATATGCATATGAGAAAACTTAAAAATTTCAATATTTGTCAATGATATATATATATATATATATATATATATATATATATATATATCATCTTATTTATATATTGATCAACATTCACTTTTTCAATCAATGTAAAACTTCTAACTTATACTTGACACTAACACTTAATAGATCTAAACAATTAGTTATTATA
This sequence comes from Cicer chorassanicum, assembly GCA_037974735.1. Lineage (NCBI taxonomy): Eukaryota > Viridiplantae > Streptophyta > Magnoliopsida > Fabales > Fabaceae > Cicer > Cicer chorassanicum. Next base: position 55,734,582 of record JBBPBP010009777.1, on the reverse strand, counting down.
AAGCAATCAAAAAACACTTTCTAATTATCCTTAATTAATGTCTAAATGCCCCAAATATCTAACAAATAATACATAGATCCTAAAATCAAATAAACAAAAACTTGGGAGGTTACATTCTTAAGGCCGTACAATCCTTAGTTGTGGGATACGGTAGAAGAAGGGTATATTCATCTCAAAGATGTTGAAGGGGTTAAAATTTTATGAAGTATGACCACAAAGCAAAAGAAGAAATTATATCTTAATAACAAATCAAGGTATTACCTATGTGGCATAAACAAGACTTGAGTATGACAAATGTGATAAGAATACCACTGTCAGTGATCAAAGAATCCAAAGAACAATCTATTTAATGGAAAATGATGGCTCGTGGTAAAAGTCCTGGACCAAGTGAAAAAAATACTAAGGAAAGTTCAAAACAATAGAAACTTAAAGTAACAACCATACCAGAAGCCAAACAACTCAACAAACTTAAATTCAAAGAGTTGCTTAGCTCTCTGATCTAATGAGATAGAACTAAAAAAGATGAAACAACAAAAAAGGAAAAATCAATTGCCTTCAAGTAAACAAAAAAGACATCTGAAGAGTGTTCATAGTGTAAAAACTGAATCGAATTGAACCTATTTATTGGTTTGGTTCAATTTTTAAAAACTACATTCAAATCAAGTTCAGTACAGTTTTGAACTATAAATCAGTTTAATATTTTGAACAAGATTTTATTTTAATAGATTTCGAATTAGTTTTTTGGAAAAAGAATAGATGTAAAAAATTTCCCGATAAAAAAAGTTTATTTTAAAAAAAAAATTCAAAATTCTTTTGGCAAAATTTATTCGATTTATTTTGAGAAGAAAAGATATAAAAAAAATTCAAGAAAAAAGTTTCGATTAGTTTTCGAAAAAAAATCAAAATATTTTACAAAAAAAAATGTTTTCAATTTTTTTCTCAAAAATTTTTGAAAAAAAAAATGATTTAAAAAATATTTTTGATTTTTTCAAAAAAATGTATTTCGATACTTTCTATATTTTTTGTTGCAAAAAAACAAATTTAAAAAAATTTCTAACAGAAAAAAAATTTAATTGAAGTTTTAAAAGTTTTAAAATTATTGAAATGGTTTTAAAATTAAGTTTAGTTAACTGAATTGTTTTAATTATATGGTTCAATTCTTAAACTATTTAATTGATTTAATTTTTTTTCTGATAGATTACAATCAAATTTATCAATATAGTTCAATTAATCATATATTTTACACACCTCTGCTGACAACATCCAAAGCTCAACATGTAAAATCAGACCATGATCAACTTAATTAAAAGTTAATTTTACCATGATAAAAAGTTAACTTTTCTTATTGAAAAAATACATAATCAAAAGCACATCATACATTAAACTGGATCTTCTTACGTAAGATTTTCAAATGAAAATGTTAATAATTGTACGCCAATTTGTCCAAATGACAAATAATTTATTATTTTAAATTAAAAACTTTTATTAATAGAAAATTCTAAAGCATAAACACAATAATGTTCTCTTTTTATTTTGGTTCTTTATAATTTTAACTTCACTATTTCACAATTTTGATAATACAATACGTGAGATGTTTAATAATGTGACTTCTAAATTGATATATCATGAAAAGAAGTTGGTATTGGAGAACCCACCTATATAATATTTTGTATTACATAATGAGTTTAATTGATTTTCAGTCTTATTTTTTTTATAATATCATGACATCATAACTATTTATGCATAGAATTTTAAAGATAATTTTAATAAACATTAAATATCTTTAATAATTTAAAAATTATAATTGACTGAAAATATAATTTGGTGGAACATGAGAATCCACCTATAAGATATCTTGTATTACATAATGAGTTTAATTGATTTCTAGTTTAATTTTTTAGACTATCGTTACATCACAACTATTTATGTGTATAACTTTAAAAATAATTTTGGTAAAAATTAAATATTTTTAATAATTTAACGATAGTGATTGACTGATAATATTTTTTTTACACCGATAGTGTATAAAAATTAATTTTTTTCGTCCTAATAGTGTATTTTTTTCGTTTTCGTTTTGGCTAATATACACTTATTGGTATTCTGAATTCAGGCTGAGAAACCAAAACTAAATTTTAAGGATAGGTATCCCGAATGGTATCAAAATTCACATCCATCTGCATCGGTGATTGTTCCATGGGTCTCTGGAGTTGTTGGTGCTTGAGATAAAAAATCGACAGAAGGTATAGTAGTATAAAAACCCGAGTCCGGAGCTACCTTGTAGATTACATTACAGGCACTCAAAGCGAGCTTTGGCAAAGCCTTTGTCATGCTTTGTGGATTATACCATTGTTGTTCAACATGATATATACGAAACAAACAATTACATGCACCGTTTCTAAAATATTTTTTCTATGCTCTTTGCTCAAGATATGAACCCGCAAGTCCAGAAGTTCCGAGAACCGTAACCTGCACAACATAAAACACCAGATATGACAAGGGATCAGGAATTGGTATGTAATTATTAATAGAACAACATAAACTCATATATTAGTTTGAACAAAAACTATTCCACATCGAAAATAATGATCAATCAAGCTGGGATAGAGAACAAAGAAAAAAAAAACTGAAAAATTACAGAATGCAACAAATTTCTTTTACTTTTTTTCTCTCATGAGTTATTTGACCATTTAATGTTTTCTTATTATTAACTACATGGAGCAGACTACCAACCAAAAATGTCTGAAAAAATATTTCAAGGAGGAATTTGAGAAAGGGCATGTAAAAGTTAAATTTGATTTTCCAGCATACAAAATCATTTAACTAGTATTTTCAAGGTCTTAATGCAATTGAATGATACAACTTGCAAGTGCACAAAAAAATTTGAAATTGTCAAAATGAGGTTTCACCATAAACACTCAGTGTCTTCAACTGGCGGTGTCAAGGGGTAAGTCATGGGGAGGGTCAGTCATCAATTATCATGCTATGGCAAATGACAGAGGAAAGTGGTAGATTGTTTTGCATTTTTCATTCAATCAACTAATTAGCTTGAGATTTTATGAGTAGGCCTCTTGAGTCAAAATAACAAGAACTCTAAAAACTAAGACATAACTACAGCTTTGAAGCTCTTCTCTTCTATCCTTTCATCAAGAGAATTGCTAGCAGCACAATATCTAATACACTTTTTCTCTATACGTTCTCCCCTATTGATTGAAATTCAAATGAGTCTTACTAAAATCATTGGCCCACATAATTTTGATATAACTCTATAAATTTCAACCAATAGAAAAATGTGTGTTCCTAGCAAAATTCTTAGTAGAAATATATTCCAGTTTATAATATTCTTCACATTTTAAGAAAACAATAGATTTTAACAGCAAAAGAACTTGGCACCGCACATAACTCAGCAGCAATCACACTATCTGTCACACTGCCATAGAGGTTTAGAAACTTGCCCCATTGGCAGCCCTAAACCATTGATAAAAACATTTTAAACTCAAAATACTATCAGATAAACATAAATAGGTAGTAATGAGTGAAATATATATGATACCTTTCCCCACTCAGAACCAAGGCCACTGCATCTCATTTTTAAGTGTATCATCTTTGTACCCAACTCCTGCTCCACCTTCTTTCGCAGATAGTTCTCCTCAGGCCCAAAAGCATTCAAATAGGTAGTGTATCGATCAAAAATGGTATACAGAGCTTTGTTCATATCTTCAGGCAAAGGCTTTACATCCTAAATAGAAATAAAAACTCAAATCAGCAACCAAATGTCTCTAATAAATCGGTCTCTAATAAATCGGACCAGAATTTGCTACCGTAAAAAATTGATATAGTTATTACAACCAGCATATTGGAATCGTCGAATGAAGATCAAACAGGTCAATATTAAGAAAGAGTGCTTGTTTCGAACCCATTATCTCCATCCAACAATCTCAATTTACTGATGCAGTGACTCCATTTTTTAGAACTAAACACGTGTGTGAAATCAAAATACCTCGCCGCTCATTCCAAGGCTGTCATCGATTTCCATTTTCAAGGTGACAAGAATCCCACCAAACTCCTCAACAGCCTCGGCAGCACGGAACACATTAGTCACAACCTCCTTGCCATTTTTGTCCTCGGTATTTTTAGAAATCGCATACTTAGCATCAGAAACGACAGCATCTGAAATATCACTCCAATTTTCAGCCAGCAAATCCTTGAAAACACAATCGAGTTCAGGGTCTTTTATGTCAGGCATGTGGCTCACTTCTTCACTATAAAATCTCAAGCTCCCTACACTCAACGAGAAGGGCGACTTGCATTCTGTGAATGTTTGAAAAAAACACAGATTCAGCAAATAATAGATAGTCACATTTAGCTCCTCTAAAGTGAGGATTTCACTTTATATAAACTCTTGATACAAAAATCAAAATCAACAGTTGATTTTTCAAGCACATGCATAACAATATGTACTGGAATATCAATTGTTAAATTGTTAATTTTTTATAAAGCACTTAAAACAAATACAAATACCAAACACAACACTAACACTGAAACATACACATCGGTAATACCCTGAAACATAGACATCGGAATTTCAAACAACAGACACACCTTCAAGTTTTAGCACAAATTTTCAAGCATTAATAATAAGAACTAATACAAACTCGGACACCAGACACGCCTTTGATTGAGTGCCTAAGTTTTAAGTTTTAACCATTAATAATAAGAAGTAATACAAACTCGGACATCAGACACGCCTTTGATTGAGTGCCTAATGCTACATATTAATCATCAAACGTTCATATTACGTGCTAGCAAAATTAAAATCCATAATAGACATACCCTAGCTTAATTTAATAATACACCATTAATAGATTAGAAAGCCATCGACTCAATAGATGGGATCAAAATATGTATAATAAATAAAGTGTTGTAAAATTGAAATAGAGAAAATAAGTAGGTAGAGAGTAGGTTCCTTTGCTATGGAGAGGGTAAGGCTTTGCAGATCTTCAATATTGTTATAGTTTCTAACTTACAATGATTGTTATGTTTAACGTGAGCAGGACTGGATATAATATTTTTTTAATTTTATGAATTTGAAGAAAAGGAAGGATTCATAAGATATTAAAATCAACATTTCCCTGCCAAAACTATCATTTTTTCTCAAATTGGGGGAGGGAGGGAGAGGGTTAGTTTGAGTTTTGAGAAGCTGAAATTCAATTCAAATTGTGTTTTTGCAATGTATTGCATGTGGGTTTTAGTTTAACATTCCAAATGCATGAATGTGTTTCAGAAAATGGCTTTAGGCGGAGACAGCCGGTAGCGGGGCCTCTGGAGGAGCTGCAGGGACTATGCTTCAGTTTTACCCTGATGATGCCCCTGGACTCAAGATTAGAGAATACACAATGTTAATCTAAATTCTTGACATTGTGTAAATATTAAAATCCCTAAAACGAACCTAACTTTGAATTGTATTCTCTAAGCCTCCCGACGCACAAAGTACAACTTGCCCATCACATGAAGGATGGCAACAAATGCTATAAAACCACATTTGGGGCGATCATGAAGCATGTGTTTCAAACTAACCCTTCCCTCCCCCAATTTGAGAAAAAATGATAGTTTTGGCAGGGAAATATTGATTTTAATAAATGAAGTGTTGTAAAATTGAAATAGAGAAAATAAGTAGGTAGAGAGTACCAGAGGAGAGAGAGAAAAAGCGAGGGGAAGAAAGAGTTCGGAGGGTGTTATTTGCGGATGCAGCGGCGGCGAAGGTAGTAGAATACGATTTGGAAGAGGTGAGTGATCGGAAGAATAAGGATCTGAATATCATCATCCTCTTCGTCTTCAGTTTTCGGTTTCGGAAAGCGTGTTTTCGCCTTGATTTCTTCTGATCTCGTGAAAATGATGTAATTACTTACTTGTAACATTATTTAAGTTTAAACAAGTGGAGTTAAAAAATAATTTTAAGTTTTTTTTAAATCAAATTATTTATTAAGTTGATTGTTAATAAGTTGGACTTATAAAACATACATTTGTTTTTATTTTAAAAGTTTTGTTGAAAAAACTATTATTATAAATAAAATATAATATTAAAAACATTATTTTTTTTGTACGGATGTCAACTGTTATTTACATTTCACAATGATTAAAAATTTAAATTAAGCAAATATTAAATTTTCCTAATAGAAAAAAAAAATCAACAATTTTATACTTTTTCTATCATTTATATATATGTGGATAAATTTTGAAATATATAATTTTCTAATTTATTATTATTATTATTATTATTATTATTGAATAGAAAAAATAAAAGAGTGTAGAAAGGATTAAATAAACTAAGAAAACAGTCTAATAATATTGGCAACATTGCATGATATATATATATATATAGATAAATATTTTATAAGTTTAAACTGAAGTTTAAAAGAAAATATTAATTTTTTTCAAAAAAAAAATTTCCATTAACAAATTGAATTTGGAATCGATTTAAAATATCAAATCTAACCCATGTAACTAATTTTTTCCTTTTTGGTCTTTAGAAACAAGGGCAATGGTGGTGGAATGAGGCGAAAACAAGAAGAAAAAGAAGAAGAAAAGGGACATGGCAAGAAGTGATTGGGGGATTCAACTTCAATCAAGAAGTGGTGGTGGAAAGTGGATTTGTTCTTACAAGAAAATCACTATCTTAGTTTGTCTTTTCAACATTGCCATTGCTCTCTATTGTCTTCGTTCTCTTTATGCTTCTCTTTATATCTACTCCGGTATTGTTGGAAGAAACAGTAAGTTTTTGTTTGTTTGTTTGTTTGTTTTTTTCTCCCTTTTTTAAGGTTGTTTTATGTTCATGTCTCTCTTTCTGTCTTTTATTTTTTAGTAAGGATCTTAGGGCACTTGTTAAGGATTTTGGAGTGTTTTTGTTGAAAAAAACAAATTTTGAACTTTGAAGATAAAATTTCTATATTTGATACCTTGAAATGTGCCCTTGTGGCATAGGTTAACATTCGCTACAGAAAAGACTAAAACAAACCAAAGGGTATAAAAAAATTATGCTTTATGTTTTGTGGTAAATTTTTGAAACACCCCAAAATGGAAAGATGATTGCTTTGCATGTTTCTAACTAACTAAGCCTGATGTGTTTTTCAGTTGTAGTTTATAAACCAGATAAGTTTCGGAAAATGGAAGAGTCAAATCAAATTAGGAAGTCGTATAAACTGGTGGAGTTAATGAAATTGGTAAGAAGAAGCAATTACTTTTTGTTGTTGAGCTGGTTTTCAAGTTTGTTAATTAATGTTATGTAATGAAAAATTTGTGCAAAAAAGGCGAAGGTATTAGAAGGGGAGTTTTCGAGCGAAAATGTGGAGGTTGAGTTGCCTCAGCACTTGAAACAGAAAATAATTGATGAGGTCTTGGAGAGACTAGGGAGCTTGAATAGCAGAAGCACAAATGGATCTCACTCACAGGGCATTGCTATGGAGCGAGGTGAGTGTATGCTGATAGATTGTACTGATAAGAATATCTGGTTCCTTCTATGATTAAACACTGAGAAGATTTTTATATATTCACATTTAACAACAATCTTTACTTAAAAACTCGAGTTAGCAAATGGGATGGTTGGAGCTATCATATCTACCTGTTCGGTTTCATTTGTAGGAGATGGAAAAGTGCACAGTTTTACTGTTGCTTGTTTATCAAGTTTTACATGGCCAACTTGGTTTTTATGCAGAACAAAGTATATGTGAAATATGTCCATTATGAACTTGATGATTGGAATCTTATTTATGTGAATTGGTGTTAGCATCAAAGACATCATTGTATTGAGCAAGGGGATTGGTATTTCATACATGACCATGGATCCTTGGAAGATTTGATTTTTTACTGACCTTAAGAGCACACTGGTTATTTTGTTCCTTGTACTGTTGTGCAACTGATCCATAGTTATAAAGTCTGAAACATACCTGAACTTGCTTAGATATAATGTATTCTTAGATACATGAACTAGTTCTATTTTTATGTAGGTGTTGCTTGCTGTCTGGTCATTATATTTTTTCTTCCAGAGTGAACTTGTTTCATTTTTCAATCATAGATTGGGCAAAATAGTCGCTTGATGTATTGTAGGACCAAGTCACAATTAGAAGCATAATCCTCAATCTGTTTTCTTTTTGTCGAGGAATTCCGTTTAATACGGTGTTCTTCTTTTTTTGAATAGTATTAATTGGTTTTGATCCTGATTCAAATATCTAGGATGCATAATTTGATCGACCTAAACTGCTTCTAGGTATATTTGTTTGATTGAATTATTATAAAATAAAAACTAAATATTAACCTGATGTTAAAGTAGGATGACATAGAAGTTTATTGCGTGATTGGTTTTTATCATGATGTAAAGGAACAAGAACTTCAAAGTTATGAAACATGTAATGATAAATATAATGCACGAAGCTGGAAATCACTTACCTATTCTCCTTGAGGATCACTTTATATAACTTTGAAGGGAAAGGCTTACTATGGCAAAATGGCTTAACCGCTTAATTCATTTGGATTGTATGCAAGACCGATGTATTTTAAAATTTGACTTTCTTTATGTTTTAGTTGAATTGCGAAAAATACGCGGCAGTATGCTGTTTAAGATCCACCTTGACTAGAGATGTTACGGTCAAAGTAGTCCTTATAAGACTAGAGTAGTCATCACCTCACAACCGGTTTTGTGGCGTTGAGTTAGGCCTTAAGTCCAAATTATAAGATAATATTAACTCTCCTTATAAATATGTTATTGAGCCACAAGTATTTGTCCAATTGTCCATGCTCTAGATGTTCGATAATAAGCTTGAGGAGGTGTGGTTATTGAGCCACCGGCCACCTGCATTTGTCCATGCTCTTGTTGTCCAATTAATCCTAGGCGTGCTGAGATCCCATATCAACTAGAGCCATAATTCCTGTGGATAGTCCTCACCTTATGATAGGGGTCTAGATGCAGGCCCGAATGTTTGGCCCACTGTTTTGAGGGTCTATGAGAGGAAGAATAGAAGAGAGAAGAGGAATGATGAGGTGGCAGCTAGCACAACAGAATTGTCAAACGCTTGAGTGTGAGGGAGAGAGCCTATTATAGGAGAGTAGTGGAGAATGTGGAGGTCATGCAAAAAGTTAGTTATTGGACAAGAGTGTTTATTCTCTGTAAGGAGCAGTGCTCTTGGCAGCTTTGGAATATTCATTCCTAGCTGAGTTTACCTTCCATTCAATAATATACAACTATTTCCCTCAATTACTGTTCTATTGTTTATCTGCAATTTCTGTTTTCTATTACCTTACAATCTCATTTTCTGGGGGTTAAGTTAAGCTTAAAGCCATAATTCTAAGATATGCCTCGTGTATGCTTTCTTTTGGAAATAGGTATTAATGTAAGTGTAGAATACTTAAATAAAATTGAAGTGTGAGAGAAGGGAGACTAAGCAGATATGTAGAATTATGGAGGAGCCAAACTCACATGTGGTTTGAACACATTTTTTGATTGAATATATCATATCTAATCTAGTATCAGTAATTGATGGTGCCACATTTGTTCATTATGAACTCAAGAAATGTGTAGAGAGAGAGGACAATCGTTGATCAATTGAAGGATGAAACCTCAAGATGGAAGACAAAAGCGGTGAATCGCTTTGGCAGAGGAAGACAGTGGTGGCAACCTACAAAACACTCCAACGCTCAAAACAGTCTAAGATTAAGGTGGATGCAAGATTTAGAATGAGACATGCTTGAATGTGAGGCAAACTTTGCCATTTTATATCTTTGTTTGCCATGATTGCTATGTAACTATTTTAGTTATTCTTTGTTGTATACAACTATCTTGGGCTTGAGGCCATTTGGTTTGATTTGGGTCTTTAGGAACTTAAAATCTAGTTCAGAATAGATGCCCCCAATGTGACGTAGGCATGATTATTTACAGTACAACAACCTATATTTGCTTCCCCCTAGCATTCACACAAGTTGAAGTGCATTCACAAAGGGATTTTCTCTCAAACTGTTCAAGTTCGAAAGATGAGTCAGATGTGGAATGAAGAATGCAACCATCTCAGATTTAGCTTGTACATTTCTCACCCTCAAGGACAAACTTGAGGTTGAGTTTCAAAAGTTGCATTAGATCCATGACATTGTCAAATTGCATCCAAGATTGTTCAACTTCTCTCGACCTTGCCTTTGGTGTGTGGATTCAACAGCTCACCAGACCTGATAACTCAACACAAGGGGCAAGGCAATGAAAAGCACGCATGTGCGTGTTGTGTATATTGACAATCCTGTAGGTTGTAGACCTCAGCTAACCTTGTCGGTTGATAACCTTTTAGAAGTCAGACTTGTTTATCAGTCGGCTCTGCATGAGCAAGTGACTCGAGGCCATCTATTCTCGACTGAATTTGGAGTCCCTCAAGGTCCCAATCAAACCACATGGGAGTCCCCCCAAGTGTGGGCCTCATGCCTAAAACTATACACAACAATGAATAACAGAAACAATGAATAACATAGCAATCATGGCCAACAAGGCTATAAAATGGGTAGTTTGCCTTACATTTACGTAGACATCATTCTGAATCTCACACCCACCTCAATCTTAGATTGACTTGAGCTTTGAAGCGTTTTGCAAATGGCCACTGCCATCTTCCTTTCCCGAGGCAGTTCGCCATCTCCCATCCTACGTTTTCATCCCTCGATTGATCTACCACTGTGAGTTCCTCTCTCTGCATATTTCTTGAGTTTATACTAAACACATTTTTTTTCTCTCATTGAATATGGATATGTAATTGAGAATTATAATTTAGTATGATGTGTAGGACTGAAGTGAACTTTTCCTCACGACTGTCCAAAATGCTCTTTATGTATCTGATTTGTTAAAGGACAAAATTATTACTCCCTCGGTCTCACAATGAGTGTCATTTAAGGTTTTTGCACACATATTAAGAAATGCAATAATTACAAGAAAGAGAGAAGGTATTTTACTAAATTGCCCATCTTAACCATTGTTGGGTTTTTCACTATTATCAATGCAAAATATAATAATGATTTGAAATAGTGAAAAAATATAAATTGCCCATCTTAACCATTGTTGGGTTTTTCCCCATACAATTGTTTTAGCATGTAGATTTCTACAAGTTAACCTGTTTCAAAATCATTGTGCTCTCAGTGTCCAATGTGAAGAAATCTCTTTTGGTTTTCTAGCCTACACAACACATTTGGATGTTACAACAGCAATAACCTAAGCCTTCTGCCACTAAGTGAGATTAATTAAATGATCAATCAACATCACAACTATCCATTATGAATCGCACTAGAAATTTTCACCGCTAATCATCTTTTCTGTGTTTCTTACAAAACATACATTTTATCTATTCTGTTTTAATCTTGGGAGAAACTCATGTTCTTCAAAGACATTTATCCAAATTTTTAGCTTTCTATTTCTTTAAAGTACAAAAATTTAGATTAAGGGAGACACCCTCATGCAAGGTCAACGAACCACCAACCTCGATGAGGGCTTGAGATGGAATGTACGTATAGCTTACTAGTGGGGGAATTTCATATCCGAACCAAGTCATACATAGTGAGTGGATGGTATCTGTGTCAACCCCTATTGGCTAATGATCAGAAGGCATAAAAAAAATTGTATATATTCAAAAGCAAGCATCGTGGCGCCACCTCTTGTTTATATTCAATAAGCATGTCTAGAACCAAAATGAGGGCTCAAAGTTGGCTATTGGTTTACATTTACAGTTACAGGAAGATCTTCTATTTTCTTTAATGTCAAGTCACTCGCGTGTGTGGCGCCAAATTTGTGTTAGAATGAGACTCATCTTTTGCAACTAATACTTAATCATTCTATTTTCGACACTAAAGTTGGTAGTGTTATGTAAATGGTAATTTTGTGCAATCTGGAAGATATTTTGTAGCATAATTTTTAACATTTGACTTGTTCTTTACAGAAGCTGTTGAAAATTGGCGCAAGGAAAAATAGGAAGAGGTTAAGTTAGTTTCTGTGGGAGGGATTTCCAACTCTACTGTTTCTGATAAAGAGGCAGGTATGGAGAATGGTAAATGATTTTTTATTTTGCAGTGTTGCTAACATTTGAGTTGATTGCTTGGCACTTTCAGATGAAGTTTGTGTCCTTGCATGCTAACAATGCATGCTTTATAAATCTTTGACACTTTGTATCTAATATTTATTTCAACTTACTAGGGATGCTAGTAAAAGCCTTGGAGTCTGATTGGGCGGTGCTTGTTAAAGAAATTGGCCTTTGGATACCAGTTGAAGTTGTGAATGAAGAACATAATGACAAACCTGATGGTCTAGAGGATTCAGGTAATGGTTTCTCCTGTCAAAATTACTTTGTAATCTTTCATCACTAAAGTGGTTTGCTAGAATTGATTTATTATAGGAAATTAATTTATGACGCCTTTTGATATGTTGAGAAGTACTAGCAACACCCTTTTTGGCACTCTCATTTTAACACTTTCTCTATTATTGAAATTTATGTGAGTGCTACTATTTTAAATATTGGTCCCAAATAAATTCCTAGGGCCCTTGTCTGGTAAGTGCAGCTGATACTGATATGATAAATGGTTGCGGGGACATTTCATGTGTTGGACGTGGGTTCGAACCCGTACTACTCCTCTTCTCCGCTCTTAGTGTGTTTGAGTTTTACCACTAAACTCTTTAGAATCCAATAATAATAATTCATAAGACCCTCATGAATTTCAGTGAATAATGGAGACTGGAGAGTGTTAAAAAGAGTGTCAAAAAGACATCTTGTTGGTGTGGTAGTTATTTTCTGGAATCTGTAAGCTACTCAGCGTTCATGCATTGTGTTAGAATCTTGAACTGTGAACATAATTTTCCATGCTAAACTTGATATTTGTATTTACTGATTGAGTATACATTTCTCCAGAGGAGGAAATTCTTCCTGGCAGGCCCCTTCCTCCTGAGTGCAAACCTGAACTTCATACGGATTATGATGGTTCTGCCGTAAGATGGGGTCTTACTCACCACAAAGATAGTGCAGCTGATTGCTGTCAAGCTTGCTTGGACCATGCCAAACACGCCAAAGAAGGTGAAAAGAAATGCAATATTTGGGTTTATTGCCCTTCAGAATTTGGATGCCATTCACCAGATATTTATCAGCACAAACATCAAGAATGCTGGCTGAAATATGTAAGCAGTACCCTGATGAATGTGATTCCTCTTTATATATAACGCTTGATAAACTTTTAAGAGTAAACAATCATTTGGGTCATTGAATATGTAAGCAGTACCCTGATGAATGTGATTCCTCTCCCATGATTCTTCACATATGTCAAGAGATTTTCACGTATTCTAATGAATTCCATGTTAAACTTTGGAGGTCAAATTGTTATTGTTCTTTTGTGCTATTTCGTCAGGTGATTGTCTCAGCCGTTAGGAGTCGAGCCATGGAGAAACAAAAGCACAAGCCAAGCCAATTGAGGGAGATTTTTTCCTGGGTATATATTCCTGCAACAAAAGAATTGTGTGTAACAGGGAAAATGGAGCCACAAGCAAAGGAGGGAGGTGATGAAGAACAAGGCGAAAGAGAAGAGTTTTTATCAGTTAAAAGCTTATTCTCATGCTATTCTTCTTCAAGTGCTAATGGGGAACCATTTTATTCTGTGGAGACTAATCTTTCAAGATGTTCAAGCTTGAATGAACTTGACTTGTCAGAATATTGGAGGCGTTCTATAATTCATGAGTTTTGTCACTGTGAGGGATGGCCTTTTGGTCTCTGTCGTAAAGCTGTGTTACTTCCACCACTGCCAAAGTCACCATCTGAGTCATGGTTGTATCGCAAAATACAATCAAGTACCAAAGTTACTTGAATTATGTAGCTGTACTTATTTTTGTTTCATGTTCTGATAAAAATCAGAACTGGTTGAACATTATTGAATAAGGACTAGCACAGGCTTTGAAAACATACTATTGTTATTATCTTGCAACAAACAATCGAAAGTTGACTTGTAATAAAATACATTCATATTCAATTTGATCGTTGGCAAGGTCAAAAAATGGGGGAAAATGAAAACTAGCATCACCCTTTTTGCTTGCCCATTGTAACATTTCATTCAATTGTCTGACACAAATGTCTTCACATTCATGAAGTCATGGGCATTTCAATGAAACATGGTGTGTGCTTTTCCAAGTTACATACGTATTGTTTCCTGTGATTCGTGCTAGCAGATAATGGGTGTAGATTAGTAGATACAAACGAGGGTAGCTCATTATAAATAACCATACAAATACAAAGTACTTCAAATTTCACCAGCATTTTCAGCTTATGGAAAATGATGGAAAACATTCTCAGTTGACAAAGTTAGAAGCTATTATTTCCTTGCGATCAATCGCATGAGAACAAACAAGTCAGGAGAAAATGAATTTAAAAACAATTACATGCACCGTTTCTAAAATATTTCTTCTATGCTCTTTGCTCAACATATGAACCCGCAAGTCCAGAAGTTCCAAGAACCGTAACCTGCACAACATAAAACACCAGATATGACAAGGGATCAGGAATTGGTATGTAATTATTAATAGAACAACATAAACTCATATATTAGTTTGAACAAAAACTATTCCACATGGAAAATAATGATCAATCAAGCTGGGATAGAGAACAACGAAAAAAAAAACTGAAAAATTAAAGAATGCAACAAATTTCTTTTACTTTTTTCCTCTCATGAGTTATTTTACCATTTAATGTTTTTTTATTATTGACTACATGGGGCAGACTACCAACCAAAAATGTCTGAAAAAATATTTCAAGGAGGAATTTGAGAAACGGCATGTAAAAGTTAAATTTGATCTTCCAACATACAAAATCATTTAACTAGTATTTTCAAGGTCTTAATGCAATTGAATGATACAACTTGCAAGTGCACAAAAAAATTTGAAATTGTCAAAACGAGGTTTCACCATAAACACTCAGTGTCTTCAACTGGCGGTGTTAAGGGGTAAGTCATGGGGAGGGTCAGTCATCAATTATCATGCTATGGCAAATGACAGAGGAAAGTGGTAGATTGTTTTGCATTTTTCATTCAATCAACTAATTAGCTTGAGATTTTATGAGTAGGCCTCTTGAGTCAAAATAACAAGAACTCTAAAAACTAACACATAACTACAACTTTGAAGCTATTCTCTTCTATCCTTCAGTCATCAATGTTTTAGTATTAGTTGAAGAGAAGTGCTAGCAGCATACTATCTAATACACTTTTTCTGTATAGGTTCTCTCCTATTGATTGAAATTCAATTGAGTCTTACTAAATCATTGGCCCACATAATTTTGATAGAACCATATGAATTTCAACCAATAGAAAAATGTGTGTTCATAGCAAAATTCTTAGTAGAAATATATTCCAGTTTGTAATATTCTTCACATTTTAAGAAAACAAGAGATTTTAACAGCAAAAGAACTTGGCACCGCACATCAACTCAGCAGCAATCAGACTAATACTATCAGATAAATAGGCAGTAATGAGTGAAATATATATAGTAGAATGAGATTTAATTTTAATTTTAATGTCTCTTAAAATTAGTCGTTTAGTTATAATGTACACTAGAGTATACAACAATTTCTCAAATATATATATATATATATATATATATATATATATATATATATATATATATATTTCTATAATTTTTTTGTGTACATAAATAAAACAAAGGTATGCATTTTTATAAATAGTGACATTATGAGATAGAAGATTTAATCAAGTGGTTTCATCAAACAAAGTTGTAATATAAATGAAAATGTATGTGACATTTTAACAATAGTTGACTCGTTATTAACAAATTAAAAATATTTGAGAGTACAATCAACTAGGGTTGAACAAACAGTCGGGTCTGGACGGATTCAGGTCTAAATATCCAATCCAGCCCAATCCGCGGTTGGTAATCTCATACCCAATTTCGATCCATTTTGAAATAAGATTTGTCGGTTTTCGGGTTACAGTTTGGGCAGTTTTACGGGTCGGGTAAACCGGTTTCAATTTGTATGGGCTTTGAAAACTTTGCAATCCAATTAACAACAATTTTATCTATAAAAATTTCTCATAAAACACTAGTTTACATTTTTATTTGTATGGACCAGGCCCATTTTTTGAAACACTAGTTTACATCAAACATCCTTCAAAATAAAATTTGACCTATAAACATTAGTGATCAATAGAACATATTAACAGGGTCATCAATTAAGAACATATTGGACCTTCATCTTTGGTAACAAACCTAAATAATATATAACAAATTCATGTTCAGGATTTCATCCAAATCAAAAACTTGCCAACATCGTCCAGAATAAGTCAAACTTTATAATTACAGTCATCCAGAAGTATTTAAATAATTATATATTACAGTCATCTAGAAGTATTTAAATAATTATATATTCCAACTCAAATCTATTAATAAACATAGTAAAGCAATATTTTGGAACTTGATGAGAAGTATGCATATGGTTGATGCTGCAGCAGCTGTACGTATAACAAAAATGGAATTAATTTCATAAGAATATCAAGAATATAACCTAATGATAAAATAAAGTAGAATACATCAACATAAATATATAAAGTTTAAACTATAACCTTGAAAATCTACTCCCGAAATGTGAAATAACCAATTTGAGGTTGAAAATGAACCACTGTCAAGTCTCTTGCCACTAATTTATTGGTAAAATAAAAGTTTGAGTACAACATAATCAATTCATAGCCAATTAAGTTCTCCTTATATCAGTTTAAATACTAAATACAACCTAACAAGTTCATAACCAATTAAGTTCTCATTCTATCTTTAAATACAACATAATAAGTTCATATTATAATCTAAACTACTAAGTAGGGCTGAACAATAATACTAATTACTAAGTTAACAATAATACAAGTTTCCATAAGTTAAAAATAATATCAAATTAATACTAAGTATTAAGTTAATAATAAAAGTTTCAATTACAAACTTAACTAAAATTTAATGATACATAAAATATATATATATATATATATATATATATATATATATATATATATATATATATCAAGACAGTAACTTATTCTTTCACGTGACATGAGTAAATTTGTGTAGTTCCCAATAGTGATGTTCATTTAAAAGCTGGTGACGATCAAACACAAAATTAGTACCCAATAATTCAAAAATTTCAGTAAATATAACTCAATAACTCCAACATACAGAAACCTACCAATTATCAAGCATGAACCACACAGAAATTGTTGGCAGCAATATATGACTTCAAAAACTCAAAAAGCCTGAAATCTGAAACCTAGAGGTAATTAAATAAAACTGAATTAGTATAATTCTTAGGTTCATTATTAAAGCTCACTTACATACTTTATAAATAAAACATAAGTATAATTTTTCTTACTTACAAAACTTAAGCAGGCCCAGGAGCAGCTGTTCCGCCAATAATAGACTCTTGCCTTCCACCACTAGTTATTGATTGTTGAAGTTCTACAATGAATAAACAGTTTAAATTAAAAGTTAATTTACAATAACAAGAAATAATCTAATTAAACAAGTACTTATACAAATTACACAGCCTGTTACAACATTCTCGGATATCTCAAAATCTTCTGTCAAAATCAGGTTTTTAAAGTATGAGAAAGAGGGCTTCAACCAATTCTGAGTGCAGATCAAAGCTTCTGCCATTTTTGGGCTCAAGGAGCTCCTATAAGTGTCTAAAACTCTTCCACCTGTGCTGAATGCACTCTCTGAAGCTACAGTTGACACTGGTGTAGCCAAAATTTCTCTTACCATTGCTACCAAAATAGGGTGACGAGCACTGTTTTGCTTCCACCAAATCAAAATGTCAAATTTCTCACAATCTACTGAACAAGTTCACTTAAGTACCTCTCAAGTTCGTTTTGTTTATCAATATAATCTTTTTCTTTCAAGTGTTATTTAAAGGCATCTACCCGTGCAAAAAATGATGGATTTTTAGGGGGGCAGATTGTTCAACAGATCGGACAACAACAGATACAACACTACGATCATGGGAAGATTATCAAGTGTACAATTTCATTAAACTATCCTTAACATTTTCAGTTTTCACCTTATCAACGTCCTCACCATACATGTTATCAAAAGTCCACTAAATACACCTTAATTTATAACGAGGGTCACATATCACTCCAAAATAAAGAAAATGGTTGATTTTTTCAATGTCACCCCAATATTTATCATATTTTCCCTTCATATATGAACCCATTACAGCCACAATAGTATTCAAGTGTATTGTTGTTTTGTCAAGCTCACATTGAATAGAAGCCAAGTTATGAAAAGCTGTGTGAAGAGACACTTGTTGCAACGATGAAAAAACCTTTGTCGCTTCAAAGAAAATCTTTAAAAATCCCACAAATGCTCGAACTCTTTCCCAATCATCAGAAGTAGGAGGACCAGCAACCCCAAACCAAGTCAAATACCCAGAATCCTCACCCTCTAATTTATCAAAAGTTGTTTGATACTTTTCAGCAGCTTCCAGCATCATGTATGTTGAATTCCACCTTGTGGAAACATCAAGACTAAGAAGTTTTTTTACATGTTATATTACAAATATCAATGCATTCCTTAAACTTCATCAGTCCATTCTTGTTTTTAAGTCTCTTGTTCAAATAAGATACAGCCACATCATTGGATGATGCGTTGTCAACAGTAATTGTAATTATGCTATTTTTGTGATATTGATTAATATATATTTTAATAATAAGTAAAAGAATTGTTAAGTGAAAATTCATCTACATAGTTGTCGCATAAGTATTCGGTTATGACATCTTCAAAGTTTAGTCCTAATTAATGTATAGGTGAGAAAAATGTTAAACACATTTTAAAAAGTAAAATAACATTTCTTAAGTTGTAACTCAAGAAAAATGATATTGTTAAGTTGGATGTGATGTCTTGAATTGAATTTAAAACTTTGCAGTTGTATGAATTAATTATAGTATAATATTTACTATCTCTTTTAAAAACAAAAACAAAACAAGGTCACATATATAGAAATGAAGGATCAAAATAATGAAAATCACGAAGGTGAGGAGACAAAAGTTGTATTTAAATAAATAAAAGGATCCACGTTATAAAGGTGATCAGTGATATATTAATTTATAAAAAGAAAAAGTGATCCACGATATGTTGCTAATTTCTATTTCTATAAATGAAGGTTTCTAGTTTAAACCAAAATCACCACCATTCACTACTATAGTAATTAAAAAAAATATCATTTCATCCAAATATGGGAGAAATACAAAGTGAGATTATAACATGGGAGAAGGAGGAAGAAGAAAAAGAAGAAGCAGAAGCTCAAGTAGAAATATGGAAATACATATTTGGTTTTGTTGAATTAGCTGTGGTGAAATGTGCAATTCAACTTGGCATAGCTGAAGCCATTGAAAATCACAAAAAACCAATTTCACTATTAGAACTATCATCAACTCTAAAATGTGACCCTTCATATCTTAACCGCATCATGAGATTCCTAACACATAGGAAAATATTCAAAACCATACCTAGCGACCATGTCGACTATCCTAACTATGTTCAAACCCCGCTTTCTCGCCGTTTGATTTCAAACAGCGAAAAAAGTATGTCTGCTTTCCTTTTATTAGAGAGCAGTCATGTAATGGTTGCACCTTGGCTTAGTCTAAGTGATCGCGTTTTGGTTAATGGAAATCCTTCGTTTGAGAAGGTTAATGGCGAAGATATTTGGCGCTTCGCTGCGGCGAATCTTGATCATAGCAATCTTATTAATGATGCCATGGCATGTGATGCTAGGGTTGTTGTGCCGGCTATTGTTGAAGGTTGTAGTGAGGTGTTTGATGGTGTTAATTCCTTAGTGGATGTTGGTGGAGGGAATGGTACTACCATGTCCATCCTAGCTAAGGCTTTTCCTAGGATTCAAAGATTAATCAACTTTGATCTTCCTCATGTTATTGTTGTGGCGCCAAAGTGTGATAGAGTGGAACATGTGGCTGGTGATATGTTTACAAGTGTTCCCAAAGCTGATGTTGCATTTGTTAAGGTATGTTTATAAAAACATAAAACCTAATCTAAAGACTAGTGTTAATTTTGTTGTTATTAATTATTAATTTATGACGAGAAAAGTGATTTATAGGGGATTTAATTTACCTCTCAATCAAGTTATTTTTATATCTACAAGACTCGAATCCTATACTTTTACCAAGGGATTTACTTTGGTAAATTACTAGTGTCAATTTGGTATAATTTGCCATGCAAAGTATAGGACATTTTTTCTTTAGAGTTAGAGCTTAAATATTTGGTATGGCCAAAATTTTCAAATTAGATTAGAATAAGTATTTGTTTTAATTTGTCTCTTACTCGCCTATATTTATTTTACTTTTTTTTGTATTGAGTATTTTAATAACAAAATATCTAAGTTAAAATTCATGTTGTAGTAACTGTTATAAGAGATATATTTTTGGTTTGAGCACATAGTAAAGTATTCAATTTTATAATTTTTAATTTACTTTTAGTCCAATTCAATAATATTATAATTTTATATTAATTATATATTTTTCAAGCCAATTCGTCTTACATAAGTTATGTCTTAATTTAACATGTAGAGCAAGAGATCTATTTGAGTCTCAGAATGAATTATTATATTTTAATAGAGTTGATTTGATAAAAAAAAAATTAGGAGGAATTAAAAGAGTATAACTCTTCCCACTTGTGTGTATACAAACACCAAATACTTTAATTACTAAATATGTTGTCCACCGTCTAGCATTAACTATTTTTACTAATAAAGTTAAATATTTTTAATAAATTTATGATTATAATTATTCGATAATCTAAAAAATATTTAGATTAACTATGTATATAATCCTATATGCATGGATCCAATACTAATTAATTGGAGCGTCCTTTATCTTTTCTTTTCATTTGTCTCTTATTCTATACGCTTTGTTGTATTGGATTTAAGTACACCTTATACTCACGATTCAACAATATATACATATTTCTTTGTCATTAAAATAAAATTAATTGGAGTGTGTGTGTGGTATGCGTGGTTTATTAAAAATTGAGATTTGAATCACTGGCAGAGCATAAAATTAATCGTTAAAATAGTAATTTTTATTTATAATAATAATCGAAAATAGTATTTAATAATTGGTTCGCCACCGGAGATGTGATCATGATACGATTGACTTTTTACATGCAGTGGGTTTTGCATGATTGGAGTGATGAAGAGTGCATCAATATCTTAAAGAAGTGCAGGGAAGCTATTCCAAAAGAAAGTGGAAAAGTTATTATTGTTGAAGCAGTGATTGAAGAAGGAGAAAAAAACAAAAACAAGTATAAAGATGTTGGGTTAATGTTAGACATGGTGATGATGGCACACACAAACTTTGGCAAAGAACGAACAATGAAAGAGTGGGAATATGTTATCAAAATGGCTGGATTCAATTCATTCAATGTGAAATCCATCAATGCCGTACAGTGTGTCATTGTTGCTTCTTGCTAAAATTATGACCGAAGCAAATTAACATCTTAACCCTTTGGTCTTAAATATAAATAAAAAGAAAATATGTCGGTTTCATCGTACTTTTGCTTATATTTAAAAATAAAGAGTGTATCACTTTGTCAAAATGTCATCAAAACTTGCTTCGAGTGGACTTTGTCACTTAGCTTTATTTTAGAAGTTATGTTGGTCTAATAAACATGATCTTCGGTTTTCATAGGTTTTGGTCTTAGTGCAACCACATGTTTGTTTATTTTATTTTTCTTAGTGTATGCGGTGTGTCAATTTGGGTTACTGATTCCAGCTGAAATGGTCGACTTTTTCTAAAGCCACTTGTTTCTTTTCTAAAAAATAAGAGTAAACAATAAAAACATGTTAAATAATACGAAGAGTTTTTCGGTACACTATTTTTATAAATGATTTACTATGAATCAATATTTACAAATTATTGAATATTTTAACGACGATCGGTATTAGTCTTTATAATTAATAACTCATAACATATGTGATTATTAGAGTTTAATCATTTTTTAAAATTTACTAGAGGTAGTTAAAAATACTTATAATTAGGTGGAATTTGTTAGGTTAGTTACATTAACAATACTATATAAAAGTGCATTATACTTTAATTATATAATAATTTTTCAAAATAATCATTTCAAATTTTATTTTTCTCTTTAATTATTTCTCTTTTTCTTAGGGCTCAACCATGAATCTTAACAAAATTAATCTATGATAGACCGTGATCCATATTAGAATTTGTCCAATTATATATATTATATTTACTAGTAAATTTTATATTGTCATTAGAAAATTATAAATAAATTATTTACAATTAATTAAAATCACGCACGTATATTTCACTTTTTTTTATTTTAAAAAAACTAAATATCATAAAAATTAACACCATATCCTCAACACAAAAAATATTAAAAATAAGAACAAAATTACAAACATAACCCACGCATAGATAATATGAAATAATTTCACGTGTTTACTATATTGGTGTGAAAGTGAAAGGTCGATCGTGAAAGTGTGATAAAGTGAAAATCACTATTATAATTCAATGATCGATTGTGTTTGATCCATATCTGGTATATACGATAAAACTCTCTCTCTTTTTCTTTTCCCTATATACACAGTAGTAATAGTACTCAAATGGACTTGAAACCAAAATTCTAAGAGAAATCTAAAATTCGTTTGGAGTAACGCTTGAACTTAAGGTGGCTTAATTTATTTATATTCAAATGGTCGCTATAAAATTTTACATCCTTTAATATCTGTATAAGTTAAAGGATATAGATAACAACAAATCAACAAAAACAAAAGATATATTAATTAATAATATAATTAAGGATAAAATAATTGCAACCTTGTACAATACCATGTATTGTTAGACAAATAACCTACAATATACTAGTTGTATTTAAAAATAAAATTATATTATTATATATCCCTAAAAAAAAGGGGTCAATGATCTGGCTATTGTTTATTAGTATAAATTAGGCCAGGTTATTGGTATATGGATCATTGATAAAGGATTGATAAAATAACTAAAATCATTGATAAAGGTTACTGATAAAGGATCATTTTTTATAAAGCGGAGCTAATCAACAACAACTGAGAATGACAAGTGAGTATAATTAAAATTTGATAAATTATATCCTGCTCTCTTAACTTAATTTTAGATAATTTAAATTTTATTTTTTTTTTAAATTTTTTATATCTTAAAATATAGATAATATTATCAATTTTTTTATAGAAATTCAAAAAAAAATTCATCACATTCATACAAATTCATAAAATTCATTATTAATTTCAAGAAAACTCATATATTTATCAAATCTATAACTCAAAATTTTTAAATAAATTCATATCTTTATCTCTAACAATATCAAATCTATCAAACAAAAAACTCACTTTAAAATTTAGTCCCCAAACTTTTTTTTCTATTCTTCTCCAAATCAAATCCCTAACCTAAATCTTAAAACGTAAGTTCTTTATTTGATGGATTTGACATTGTTGATGAAGATGAAAATATGAATTTATTTGAATATTTGAGTTATGAATTTGATGAAAATATGATTTTTGTTAAAAATAATTACTCATTTTTTGAGTTTTGTGAATTTGATGGTGATGAATTTTTTAAATTTTTATAAAAAGAAAATAACATTATCGACGTTTTAAGACATAAAAAATCAAATCAATACTTCAAATTAAATAAAAATAAATAAAATAAAAAATTAAATTATTACTTAAAATTAAGAAATTAAGATAAGTGGTGGTGTCAAGTATTTTACCTTAAAATTATACGTCTAAAAGGGGTGGGGGGTCAATGATTTGTTACATATATAAAATTGGGCTAGGTTATTGCCATATTGAATATGCATATATCATTAAAAAAGGATCATCATCACAAGAAACATGTGTTGCTATATTGCTATATGGATCATCGTCACCATCATCTCAGCTCAGACAAAAATAATTATGGGATGATAATAAACAAATGTAGATCACGTGAAAAATCCTTAGTTGTAAATTCATTCGATAAGTTGAAACCTGATTTCGAATTTAAAATCCACTCCCACACCTATATCTGCCACCCCTCAAAATATATGAAAATACAATTTTATCCTTTTAACAATTTATAATAAGTTTTAAAAATGATTGTTTTGAAAGTCTTAAATTTTCGAAACTTTCGGAAGTTTCAAATTTTCGAAACAAGGATTATATTTCGAAAATTTGGAAAGTTTCGAAAGTTTCCAAATCTGGAAAAATTTCGAAAGTTTCCAAATCTGAAAATTTTCGAAATAAGGATTACATTTCGAAAATTTGAAAAGTTTCGAAAATTTCCAAATCTGAAAAAATTTCGAAAGTTTCCAAATCTGGAAATTTTCGAAATAAGGATTACATTTCGAAAATTTTGAAATTTTCGAAAATTTCCAAATCTGAAAAATTTCGAAAGTTTCCAAATCTAGAAATTTTTGAAATAAGGATTACATTTCGAAAATTTGGAAAGTTTCGAAACATACAAACTCGAACTTTTTGAAACCTTCGAAGCAAACCATTTCGAAACTTTGATGTTCATCCAAACTTTCGAATTTTCTGGAAAAATCTGGGAAACATCATTTCGAAGGTTGCGAATTCATCGTTTCGAAAGTTTATTTAATTTCTGGAAAACACGTTTCGGAAGTTTCAAGTTAATCAAAAGCTTCGAAATTTCAGGTTATTTCCTGGAAATTGCATTTCGAAGGTTTAGAGAAAAAACAATTTCGAAGGTTTTGTTTTAGGCAAAGTTCCGAAAATATTAAAAATTCTTACTTTTTTTATTTCGAATTTATCAAATATTCGAATATTTTAAAAAATTTTATAATTTCAATTGAGGGTGGGGACTGGTAACTTTTTTTTTTGTTTTTTATAAATAGTAAAAACATGGTATTTTGGCCTTTCCATTAAAATGGGGGGTGGGAGGTATAGGAGGGGGGTGCACGGTACATTTATAAGTGGTGAGAGTCCCACATTGGATGAGATAAGACATGACAAAATATTTATAAGCGGTGAGTAGTCATTACTCTACAAACTAGTTTTATAGGATTGTGTTAAGTCCAATTTAAATTTCTAAGAGTTTCCATTGTCTTTTTTGTTCACCTATTTCAACTCTCCTATGTTGCATCCAACTGAGTCTTCGTCATAGTGTGGCCAAGTTAAATTTGAACTTGCATACTTTTTTTAATTATTATTTATTTATATATACTTATTTGATATATTAATGATTATTATGTATATACAAATTTCCACCACCAATTTCATATGATATGAATAATTGCCACATGAATCATTGCCCCCCACAACCATGTGCAATGGAGAAACAATAAATTCGGTGGAGCAAAAGATGTTCTTCCATGTCAGCAATATAGAGCTGAAGGTTCTCCAAGGTTATTCATAGATTAAATTTGAAATGACATACGGTTGGTTGGTTCTTTAGATTCGCAGCCCTACATTTTTAGGGATGGTATCCAACATGTTTCTTCACTAAACAAAAGTTCGCAATCAAAACAAGCAAGTTTGTATGAAAAAAAAAATGTTTTTGTTTTTATTGTATTATTTTGCGCTAAAATTTGAATTTATTGTATTAAAAATTGTTGAATTTATATTCCAAAGACAATTTTTTTTATTAATTCTTTAATTAATTAATTAATTAATTAATCAATACTTTTCAGACATTTATTAGTAAGACTCATCGCTTACCACCCATAAATTCTAGTCAATAGTGAAGCATTAAAAATAAAATAATCTTATATATTATATTTTTTATCTTAAAACTTTTATTTTTTTTAAGCTTGTCTTAGACATGAAATTGGAGCAATCATCTAGCTGTTCAATTTGTTAAACACAATCTTCATTCCCATATGATAATGATGTTTCTCTAATCTCATCATTAGTTCAAGATCGCATCCAACTACTTTTTTTTTTGGAAGAATCAATATTAATATTATTAGTAATATATTGAGGTCATGTCAAGATTCAACTTTTGACCTCCCTCATCATTCCACTCATTAACTATCCCCTAACACAATCAACTACTTATATACAACAAAAAGAAAGAAATCCAATGTGTAAATGTAAGATTATATACTAAGTGTCGATTTTCATATTAGAAGATCACATTCTTAGAAGATTGCCATCAATTTAGGGTGATGCTCTCCTAATCTCTAAAAATCTCGACATTTTTTCTTTTAAAATCCAATAATGTAAAACGTCAATTTTGTAGTAAAAAATGAGATTAATGATCATTGAAAACTCTAATTTGATAGTATTTTTTATATATTTTAAGTAAACACGGATGGTGGGGTGAGTGACCCCATCAATTTAATAGGAATATACCATGCACCCCCACACCTATACCTGCCACCCCCTCACGACACATAAAAATACAATTTTATCCTTTTAACAATTTATAATAAATTTTAAAATTGAAAGTTTCGGAAGTTTTAAATTTTCGAAATAAGAATTACATTTCGAAAATTTGAAAAGTTTTCAAAAGTTTCCAAATCTGAAAAGTTTCGAAAATTTCCAAATCTGGAAAATTTCGAAAGTTTCCAAATTTGAAAATTTTCGAAATAAGTATTACATTTCGAAAATTTGAAAAGTTTCGAAATTTTCCAAATATAGAAAGTTTAAAATCGAACACACTTCTAGAAAATTCCGAAATAGAAAGTTTTAGAATTTTCGAAACTTTCAAATAATTCAAAACTTTCGAAACTTCCGAAATAGAAAATTTTAGAATTTTCGAAACTTTCAAATAATTCAAAACTTTCGAAATAATAAAATCGAACATTTCCATATTTGAAAAATTTCGAAACTTTCCAAATTTTCGAAATGTAATACTTATTTCGAAAATTTTCAGATTTGGAAACTTTCAAAATTTTCCAGATTTGGAAATTTTTGAAACTTTCCAGATTTGGAAACTTTCGAACCTTTCCAAATTTTCGAAATGTAATTCTTATTTCGAAAATTTGAAACTTTCGAAAGTTTCGAAAATTTAAAACTTCTGAAACTTTCAGTTTTAAAATTTATTATTAATTGTTAAAAGGATAAAATTGTATTTTTATGTGTCGTGAGGGGGTAGCAGATATAGGTGTGGGGGTGCATGGTATATTCCTCTTTCTTTCTTTATATTTAATGTATGAATTGATTCTTTTTTTTTTTTTTGTCATCAGTTGAATTAGAATTTAAGAATTCTTCGTTCGACTATTTAAAAAAATATTTTATATAGATGAATAAACTATATTTAATAATTGATTTTTCTTAATCATATTTAAATATAATATATTTTTATTAGAAACTTTAATTAGTTGTTGGACAGTAAAAATATTATAATATATTTTATTATATATTGATTACAAACTAAGCTAGTGGTGGGTTGTTTTGCAAGTTATGTATCTTTTCTGTTGGTCGATATTTTTCTATAAGCAAATGATATCAACGAGAATACAAGAGATACTTTTATCCTTTACAAAAACACAAATTATCCACTTTGGAGACAAATCAAAGAGTTGGAGTACTATTTTGCAAGAATAAAACTAGAATTTCTACAAAGTTTGCCAATAAACCATGTCCAAGATACATTTTTAATGCTAAATTTTGACACCCGAACTTGGATTAATAGTATATATCTTGATCTAATGTGAAATTTAGCTGCACTGGTTGGTTGCAGACAATGGTATTCTTGAGTAAGGTTGAGATGATCGACCGTTTCTGGTATCAATTTTTGAATAGTATTAAAGTATTTTTTGTGAAATTATAAATATTAAAAAAAGAAAAAGGACTATGTAATGTTAGTATAAATCAATTTAGCAATGCATGATCATTAAATCAATATTAAAATTAAAAATAAATAGAGTATCATTATAAAAGAAAGGAAACATGATTGATGAGTTTTTTATAAATAAAAGGGCAAGCATCAAGCAAAACAAGAACAAACTGAAAACTAAAAGTCTCCAAGGAAAACAACCGATCTAAGATCCACAACAAGGGCCAGAGAAATAAATTCAGGAACAACAACCTGATTAACCTCACAATGAACGTGAACTACAGAGAAAGTAGAAAGCTGACGAAGAATATCCTTAATTTGAGAAACCAAAGAGAAGCATTGATGTCGAGAATTACAACCATTATAACTTGTTGAACATGTGATTTCATACACAAGAGAGGGTGAATTGTATCCTTTTAAAAACTTTGAAAAATAAGCACGTGAAGCTAGAAACAATTAAAACAAATTGTAAAGAGTAAATTAAATTCAGTAAAATAACACTAAATAAATGATAGAAGAATTAAATAACTGAATATAAAATAGCAAGAAATTAAATGGCAACAAATAAATGACAGAAAATAAAACGCACGAGATATTTATTCTTGTTCAGCCACAAAAGCTCGGTGGCCTACGTTTAATCCCCAAGACAAATCACCAAGGGATTTCAAACAATAAAAGGTTATAAAAAGGGTTAAATTTGAAACATTTACAACCAAAGAGTACTCTCCACACAAATAGGGGATGTCACCCAATAAAACAAGAAAAATAAATAACATTCCACCCAATACCAAAGTGTGGACAAAATAAATCGAAGTATATAAAACTACAACTCAAACTATGCAGTACAAAAAAGCTTTAAAGAAAAATACTTAAGTGATTAAATGATAATTAGAATGAGAGTCGAGAGAAATATTGATAGAGTTTTTCTAAGCCAAGTGAGTTGTGAAAATCACATAGTGGTGCCTCCTATTAATTTATAGAAAAAGTCAATGGTTTGGGCCAAAGGTTCATGCGTGGAAGACAACACCATTTTGCTACGTTAACCTATTCATAATCGATTATGTATGTAAGTTCAATAATCGGCTATTCATGATGTGCAGCTCAAATTCAAAGATAATGAAGCCCATCACATTATAATTTGCAGCACCTTAAAACTCCTCTCAATCCAAACTTGGTGAATTTTGTTAAGTCTATTCATGCACATCTTAAACTTTTTATGAAAATGTATATACTTGGCAAGCTGAGGAGAATGGTTGCAGGTGCTAGTTAAATAGTGCACTGTGCACAACAATTTGGCTCTTGGTCCGGGTAATATTTGCCCACGTTGAAATTTATATTTATTTCTAATCAACATTTTTTGAAATGTTTAAAATGAAGATCACCTAACTTTTTTGAAAATTTTCTCTCCTTTCTCTGATTCCAATGACAAAAGGGATAGTATCATTCAGAAGTGCTATCTCTTATGCTCTTTCTAGCTCATCTATGAAACCTTGCCGACCTGAGACTAGAGCAAACGAACAACAATGATTAGAATAGATAATGCAAAAATATTGGATTGAAATTAAATATTTCAGAACAATCCCCTAGTGAGCAGTGACTCGAAATTCTAACATAAAACGCACCCTTCTCCAAGCCTCATATAGGTCTTACAAATTCCCATGCAATAACCCCCAAAGAAATGAATAAATATCTCATAATATTTTTAGAAAAATAATGAAAATACCCATAACACAAATGTTGTCATGTTAAAGGTCAGGAATTTTGAAGCATTTACAATCAAACTGAACTGAGTGCATAATGGACAATCCTGTCCCACAAATTTAAACAAAGCACAACAGCTAAATGGGCTTTGGCCACAAAAGATTGTAAGGATGAAAATTTGACATTTGATTGTATGATACCGCATTGTACATTCAATACCTCGTTACGTGTTGGAAAAATGGTATACAATATGTGGCAATTGCTTTAAATTCACCTGCAATGATGTATCTCTCCCTCTTCTAAATTTAGTAAACCTTTATATCTAACTCAAATATAAATAAATACCTAAAAAGTAGATGGTCCACTCAATTTTCTTTCATAGAACAAAATGTATGCCTCACAGCGAAGAACTTCATCAAGAGAAACTTCACGCACATATGCATCACTCGCATGATACCATGTGGAAGTCTCATATTCTTTATCATCAACCTTCCCTCTGTTTCTCTGGGCCCCTCTCACATAGGCAACATAGTGACCCCCTCTCATGGTTCCTGAGTGCTCCACTACACCAACCAAGTTGTATCCATACTTCTCTTCATTTATACACCTTTTTGAAACAGATTTGAAGTGAATCACATGTCGGCGGACCAATACAAAGTATAAAAGTATAAAGAAAGGAAGAAAAAAAGTAAAATCTACAACAAAAGGTAAAAACTGAATTCAGAAATCTGAATTGTATGCGATGATTTTCAATCAGTTCCAAAATATTTCCCTATGATTAAAACAAGATGATAATTTTTAACACTTGAAAGAAAAAAACAAATTGGAGAAAATAATTGGGTAAATGTATGAAATAGATGCATTAGGAATTGTAAGTTGTTCAAATAGGAATCTAGCAAGAAACAAATTACCTGGGATCAATATACGGTCTAAGATCCATTGTTTCCCTGAAGGTGACATGACCGTTTAACTTACTTAAGCGGCCACGAGCATCTTGGCTGAATCTCTTCAGATGAATGGTCAAGATAGGCGGAGCTTTGTAAATGAGCACCTTCTTAGTTGCATCCCTCTTCACTTTCATACTATCTAAGTCGGCCTCGTTCTCGCTGCATTCTTCTGCGTCATTGTTATCATTACCTAACACTGGAGCATCTTGTTGGACATTTCCAGTATTACAAGAATCAGTGGCAGCTGAATTATTACAGCTTTCTTCATTGCAAGCTTTATGAGAACAAGAAGACTGTGATTCATCATTATTCAGTTTCAGCTCATCTGTTTGACTGTTTTCAAGCTCTGTGCCATGTTGAACATGTGAAACTGAACCTTCTACATTATTTTCATTTTGAAAATCTCCATTTTCTGTGCTACTGACGTTAAAAGAACACGAGTTAGATGCATATGATGATTCTTCATGACTACCAGTTTCATTTCCATTGGATACAGTTCTTGTGTTCTCTTTCGCTTCCTTCTTTTGACGTTGGAGGACTTTTGAACAGTTCTCACAATGCCAAGCATTTTCATCTGAAAGAAGCTCAGGTTTTATAAAATGTGCCAAGCAACTCTCTACAGAGACTGGAGAATCTGTATCATCTACTTCATCTGGATCAGACTCACTGTTGTTCCTAGTGATAATGCCAGCTTCCACATCACCAGATGAAGAAGGTCTGGGAGCAGGCCCAGCAAAAACTTCAGGCTCATTAAATAAGCCACCAAAGCCGTCAAACTCCGCTTCTACTGGACCACCACCCAAAACAGATGAGGAGTCCTCATCTCTTCCAATGTTGTCCCCAGCTGAGGAACTTTCTTCTTTGTATGGAAGTAACAGCACTTCTGAATTTTGAACTTGTAAAGGAGCCTCATCTTCCCAGCCATTAGCTGAAGAAAAATCGGGTTTTAGGTTTTGATCCTCCTGAAGAAAACAAACAGGACCACTGGTTTCACAACTAGCTTGTTCAGGGAATACATTCAGGCTTTCATCCTTGTTCTCAGTGTCATGTGCATCTGGTTCATCCTCCTTCTGGGAAATGGAAGCATAATCATCATTCATGGTTTCAGCTTCCACATAATCCAACCATACAAAATCATCTGATAATTCTGACGTTTTATTTGCAACATTGTCAAGCACTTGGATTTGTAGAGACTCTCCAACAGTAACCAAATTAGGTGGCGATAAGTCCTCTTTATTGGCCACACTGCTTATTTCTTCAGAACCTAATACTGTAGAATCACCAGAAGAAGCAACCATTTCTTCAGCATTTGATACGACAGACTGATCAGGGCAGGATGATTCATGGCTGGAAGATTGGTTTGGTACATTTTCAACAGGTAAGAGATCAGCATCCTTGCTAACTTTGACTCGAGACTTTCCTCCTTTCTTTGGTGGAAGTTTTGTCTTTTTGGTTCGGGATACTTGTTGAGCCTTCCGAGGTGGAGGTTTTTTAGTTGGAACAGGGAGGGAAAGATCTAAAAAAGGTTCATACACTGTTGAGGAGTGCCCACATTCATTGCAACATACAGTACTAGATATCTGACCCCCAAATAAAGCATCAACTAAAGTATGGGAAGAGGCCTTATCTGTCTTGAGAGAACCATTCTGCTTCCTTCCAGCTAGTTCTTCAGTACTTAACCCATCCAGTAAACAACGGAGTAATTCGTGACTGTCATGTTGTTGATATCCTCGAAATTGGGGAGACTTAGAACATACTAAACCAAAAAAGGATCTTGGATTTATAGTGTTTTTGAATCCTAATTCTGGGTTTGTTTCAGCGAACAACTTCTTCAACGAACTAATGAGTGGCCCAACAGGAGCATCTAGCTCTAGAAAATTGTCCCGCAATTTATTCATAGCAAGCAGATTTTGCATAATTGAATTAAAGAAACATGTATTCCCAAGATTAACCATGCCTCGAACTACATAACAACCTTGTCCATGTGAATCACTTGTGATCAGAGATTTTGACTTAATTTCTGAAGTAACACTGCCATCCCCAATGGAAACATCCTCAATATCCACAGACGATTTTTCCGATGACCGTCCTTTAAACAATTTCACAACATCAGATATAGAATGACTTGCTTCATCAGTTTTTTCAATTTTATCAACTTGGATAAGCATATTGCAAGGAAAGCACCAACACAGTTGAGGTTTTTCAAAATGAACCACTAATGGGTGTCGAGTTTTCCTCGCATGCCCAACTGCATGACAATGAGGGGTTATTGGTAACCCTACACCTCCACAGGTATGTTGACCACACTCCAAGCAGACCCATATAGACTTCAAATCAGATTTTGAGTCTAATGATGCACTGCCTTTCTTCTTCCCATGTTTACCTTTCCCTCTTCCACCCCTCCTATCAACAGCCCCTTGTCTACAATCTTCACACCTTATGGAGCCAGAAGACTTAATCTTATCAGACAACTTATCTAAATTAACACCTTTAACAAGATGAGGGCAAGAATTTGTCTCTTTTGCAACTGAAACCCCCTCATCAACAGACTCCATAGCTGGGTTGCAGGATTCCGTAACATTTTTTGGCAATGAGCCGATAGCAACCACCTTCTCTTTAACAGCACTTCGAGTCTTCCTATTCACTTTTTTCCCCATCGTTCCTATAATCCAAAACAAATCAATGAACTACGCCATCAAACAACAGACAGGAATGAAATCGGATATCCAGTCCCTCTTATACCAACATATGTTGCTGGTTATACACACAAACAGCCTAAACAAAAAAAATGGGGGAATTAAAAAACACCGTTCAAATAATTTTACCTGCAAAATCAGGAGGGGCAAGAGGAAGATTTGAAACAAGAGTCTTGAAGCTTCAAAGAATTGCCAGTTCACTAGAATTTACAATAAGCAATATTCAATAAAAGGGTCAATACAATCCAGCTAATAATATAATGTAAATGGTTAGGTTAAGAAGTGTGCAAGCAAGAGTATAAGTTTTGCATCGAAATGCAATTTAATTAGTGATGAGTGCAAACATATATTGGTTAGTGATCCGTAGTGATTTGATTGCGTGTATAATAATGTAGAGAGTATGAGAATGAGATCGATAAGTGAAAGAAGAAAAATAGGGAAACGAAGCAATTGATGAATCAAGAATGATGGGTGAATGATAAAGAAAGAAGACATAAGTAGAGTACCTGTATGTGGAAGTGGAAGGAGGATGAAGAGAATCGAAAATCAGAGTGAGTGAGTGAAGAGGAAGAGCCCCTCTCTCCCCTGTCCGCTGTGAGGAGAGAGAGAGAGAGAGAGACGTACAAGGTTTGTTTTACCGCTCTGGTCGGGTCTCTGCCCGATCCACCTTCTTTCAAGATTTAATATACCCTAATTGCTTTCACTCTCTTCTCTTCACAATCACCACTACATTACTTCTAAAACATTCATTTAATGGACGGACATATTAACAAATTATCAAGAATAATCAAAATGTTATTCACGTTTCAAAATATTCATACAAAACTAAAGTGGTACGCTAAAATCATGAAGAGACAAAAGATTGGTGTTAGATAGCTTCTATAGGAATGTATTAGAGAGGTTAGTTATTTGTTTCATTAAAAACAAAGTTAAATATTTTTATTTTATTAAAGGATATGGTTAGAGGGAAGAAGTTTTGTAGGGTTGTAAGTATTTAAGCACAAATTTAGACATATATTTAAAAAGGATCGAAAGAAAAAATATTAAATAATTTGTATTTTTAAAATAAATAAATTATATGTATTTTTGTATGTATGTCTAAATAATTATGTTCAATCAAGTTTTTTTGTTAGAAGTTTAATTCTAATATAGGATCTATAAGATTGAAATTTTAAAATATCATTTTGGTGATAAAAAATTAAGATTTCAAAAGATAATACAAAAATATATTGACTTTTTTGAAAGATTTTTTAGATTTAGGATATTGTACTTCCAACATATAACACATATATTTTTATACTTTTTAAGATTGTCTTTTTTTTTAAAATCTCGATCTAATATCACATGATTTTTGTATTGACAAAAAACTCTTTTTTTTTACAGATAAAAAACCTCTTAAAACTTTAAAAATTCTAATTAAATATTACATGCCTACATGGTACTTTGATTTATAAAAATAAATATATATATATATAATTGATGCATAACTTGATAGTTGGAGGTTATTACATAAATATTTTTTAATTAGGTTTTATAACTTAAAAATAAAATAAATTTTCACTTAAAAAATCATAATTAAAATTTAACTCTATAAAATTTAAATCCTAGATACAAAACCATAATCATACAAAGTCTAATTCATCACACCTTACTTTTTTTCATCTTATTTATTGTTTCAATTGGAGTGTAAATTTGAACTATTCTAAATATGCAAACTCCCAAACGCCCACATGGTTCATGAAGTTAATACCTTCACAAGACACTACCAGAAAAATTATGACTATTTAAATGAAACACTTCATTTGTATTTGTATCTCTTTACATATAAGAAATGCTACGTTTGATTTTTACTACTACTTAGCAGAAGCTATGGTGCTTATGACTATTACAAGTTGGTCCAACAATGGCCAACAACCTATTGTGGACAGCCAATTTTAAAGATAAAGTTCTCATGCAAACCCAATATACCCATCAAATTCACCCTTCATGGATTATGGTCTTCCAATCACAGTGGATCTCAACCATCTTCTTGCTCCCAAACTATCATATATATATATATATATATAATTGATGCATAACTGGATTGTTGGAGGTTATTACCTAAATATTTTAATTAGGTTTTATAACTTAAAAATAAAATAAATTTTCACTTAAAAAATAATAATTAAAATTTAACTCAATAAATTTTAAATCCTAAATAACTATAATAGACTAATGCCACTACAAAATCGAAAAAATATAAATAATATCAAATTTTGTAAAATCACATAATGATGTAAAGTTTGTTTATCAATAAGTCAAATTACAACTAATATGTCCCTTTTTAAAAGAATGATCTAAATTTGTTCAATAATTTGTAGAATAAGAAGAGAGATAATCTCTTAAAGAAGAGGTTGGAGGACAATATTATTAATAACCCAAAACTTCACCATATTGACAACAACAATGCAAATATCTCTCAAATCATCTTTAGAGATCAAACAAGATTGATACTAATTACTCAAACATAAAATATAATGTTCAACTCAAACTAAAGAACAAGAACCCAAACTACTGTAGAAAGATTTGACAGAAATATCATTCTCATTTCTAATAAGACCACCCCAATATAAACTTCCCAAAGATCCCTTGTGAGACCCATCAACATTCACCTTATATCAACTGGAAGGAGGGGGCTACCTATAAACTTCAATAAGATGTTTTGAGTTGAGTGACTAACATTAATCACTCACACTTTTGAACAGAAGAGTTGGTATTACAAAGATCTGTTCTAATAAAAAAAACATTACATAAGATATTAACTCCAAAAAAAGTTACAAAAATTGTTATACCCCGTTTGAGAGTGTAAATTACATTCACACCCAAATACACCACACAAATCTGAAGAACAAATCTATCAGAAAAACTTTGAAAAGAAAGAAAAATTAATGAAAACTACATTCCAATGACCATTGAATTGCAAGCTAAAAGGGCATCAACTTTCTGGTCATAACAACATCATACCCAAAAGTAGAATAGTAGAAGAGAATGCATAGTGAAGGTTGGACACTTGCATCTTCAAACCTACACCAACAGGACCTACAGGTCCAAGTGCCATAGAAGGCAAGCTCCCATCACCAGTGCTTAAATTAGAACTGATATCAAAATATTCAATGCCAAGATTAGTTAGATAAGAATATATAAATAAATATTACAAGTAATTATAATTCATAATGGATATACAAGAGAGTCATTCTCACCTTCCTGCATATATACATGATCCATAACCTGTATAACATAGTAAACAATAGTAGTTGCTTAATTATCTACACAAATCTTCAACATTGGCATGTCATTAATCAGAAACAAACATTTCAGTGATAACGACTGAAATTACTTACTTTACTCTCTGTTACAAAGTTCTCTAAATTATGCAATGAGTGCATAATTTGAAAAACATGTGATTATATGACAGTACAAATTAAGGAATGACTTGACATGTTTCAAAAGTAACAACTTACAAGAACATTGAAGTTAAAACACAATGCAAGAAGTTACATTAACTTACTTGGATCCTCAGTAGTTATTATCGCGGTATCATCGAAATCACATGTTCCA
This sequence comes from Cicer chorassanicum, assembly GCA_037974735.1. Classification (NCBI taxonomy): domain Eukaryota; kingdom Viridiplantae; phylum Streptophyta; class Magnoliopsida; order Fabales; family Fabaceae; genus Cicer; species Cicer chorassanicum. The sequence continues at coordinate 55,697,816 of JBBPBP010009777.1, read as the reverse complement.
CCAGCACTATGCATTTTCTGATAATAATCATTATAAGCATAAGAGGCATGACTTTTCACATTATTAGGGAAAAAGCAAGGTCTCCCTGCTTGAATAGCTGCACAGTTAGCCCTGCCTTGTCCACAAGCCCAGTCCAAACCAGCTTCGATCTTTTCAGCGTCCGCGCCATCTTTAGCCACACAAAAAGACATTGAAGAGTTTCCAAAAATCTTGTTAGAACCAGTAAAACTCAAAGGGTAAACAGAACTTCCATTAGAATAAAAAAGTCCCCAATGTCTTTCAGATATAGGTCCTTTCCTCTTGTCTTCATCAAACAATTCATATATAAAGGTATTAATCGCTATCTTTGGCTGACTAGGAGGACCTGAATCGTTGAGTACTCGGCGAATCAAATTATTAACATAGGTCTCAGCATTTTGTACATTAGCATCTTGTTCATTTGATCCACCTAAAGATGGCCAGCCAGATTCCGTGACAACAATCGGTATATCATTGAAATTTAAGGCATGTATAGAATAATAAGTAGCATCGACCATAGCATCAAACATACTATCATAATGTAACAATGTGTTTGGATCAACAATTTTGTTAACCAAAGGAAGGGAACTAAGTAAAGCATATTCAATTGGGAAAATGCCATCACCTTTAGTATATCCATAATAAGGATAAGCATTTAACATATAAGAAGAATTAGTGTTCTTCAAAAACTGAAGGAGTTGGTGAATTGTGGAGTTCCAAGACGAGTTAAAAGTTGCAGTTGAAGGAGGAAAAGGCTTAGGGATTAAATCCATGGAGTGAGGAGTGGAAACTTTAACACGAAAGTGAAGATTTGAAGCAACCAAGGCACTGTGAAGATGATTCATTGCAGGAAGAAGAACAGGAGCAACATTTGGGATTGAGGTAAGAACTTGACTACCAACTGCTATTGATGTGATATTTGTATGAGGCATGTATGCAGCTACATTTTTGGTGATCCATGATGCAGCAACAGATGGAGATTCTCCAATTGTTAGTATCTCCTCATCGGTGACGCCTACAATGACTTCAATGCCTGTGTTTGAAAGTGCTTGTAGCATGTGAGCATTGGCATCATAGAGACGCACATGAGTAATTTTATGAGATTTTAGAATAGTAACCACATTTGAAGCTGATGGTAGATCAGAAACATCACTGCCTATGTTTACCCCCACAAATGCACCTACATCATACATAATTAATCACAACAATACATCACTAGACTATCCAATATTTTATCAGTCTTTACAAATGAAAAGGCAATTAAAATTACCTAATACGTTGTTTAGAGTAGTAACAGTGAGCAACAAAACAGTGGTGAGCAATTTTTGAAGCTTCATATCATCGAAGAACAGCAATGGCAGGTTCAGTTGGGTGAGTGGAGGGTTGTCCTTTTCTTTTGTATAACACTAGATTTGAGAATCGAGACTTTTATGCCATCAGTGTCCTTGTGTTTTCCCTCCAATCCCAAAACAAAACCAAAAAGTCATCACATACTATCACACTGCTCAAAACAAAAGTGAAAACGGACCCCAAAGGTCAAACACGCGTTACTATATATATATATATATATATCATTATTATTATTATGTATATGTACCACTCTTCATTGGTTTCTGTGATCGTCTTTGAGGTGGTATCAAAATCAACGTTGCTAGAGCCTACAGCTACTACATTGCATTCACTTTTTTATATAAAACAATCACTTTTAAAACTTATCATCCATTGTTACTAAACATTTTAAAAAATATATATAAATATTATTTCTTGTTTTTTAGTGGCTTCTTTAAAAAATCATATTTTTAGACTAAAATAAACTTTTATCTGTTAAATTTCAAAATTTGGAGATGTTGATTCTCTTAATTTAAAAATAATAATTTTAGCCTTTTAATTTTATCCTCTTTTATAAATGTCTGACTCGCTTTATTTTGATTCAATTACGACATTGACTTTTTTATTATTATTTTTAATTATTACATAGACTCATTTTTTAAATAAAAGTATAACTTCATTTCTTTTAAAAAAAATCAAATTGAAATATAGGATCAAAAAGTGTATTTTCATCCTTTTTTTTAAATTATATATTATTGTGATTCTTCATACACTTTTTAGTTGTTTTTATTGTAATATCTATATTTATTAAAACTTTTGCTGGTTTTTAAAAAAATGATTTTAAGTACAACTGACAAAAGAAAATCTAATTTAAAAGATCATTTTCTACAACTTTATAATTTACCCGAAAAGAACAAAATTACAAGGACCGAAAGTTATGGAGCCACCGTAACCTTTCCTTTATTTTGAGAGAAAATAAACATATAGAACCTATGCATCAAGTCCCCACATACACAAATATGTTTCATAGGGGGTGTGAAACTGAAAAGCTTGTTGATGGTCAAAAGCCACTTTTGACCTGCTGCAATATATGAGATTTTGTTGTTGTTGACCCAAAATAGTACTAGTATAAGTTAAACTCAGCCTGTGCGAGATTATAATACATGAAAAAATTATAATTACATATATAAAAATTATAAGACCAATTCACTAGGTTATATAATATGTTAGGAGTGGTTAGTCTTGTTGGACCAAAAAATAAATATGCTTGGCGCTAAAGTTATACGTAACCACTTACGCGGAGGTACGAGACTACTTCTAGTTACAATTCTCTTGCATGACGTAAGCAGTGACAAAATTGGATTCCACTTTTACCTTCAAAACTCATAACAAGAATAATAATAAAATTTCATTCATAAGACGGAGACAAATAGAAAATACTAGTAGGTCAGTAGTTACCATGACCAAAACCAATCATTCAAACTAAACTAAAACTTATGTCATGTCGTGCGTCCAAAGTATTAGGAATTTATGTTTTTTACCAACAAAAAAAAGTCAACAGCAACGTGGTTGAGAAAATGGAACATTGTCTTTCTCTGTCTCTCACAACTTCACCTTCACTTTCATTCATGCTCTGCTATATATAAATAAATGAAGCTACAAAGTAACCTCATCTGTAATTTTAACAATCACAAACAGCTACTTGAGTAAACACTCTTATTTCCTACCTGATAATTTCTAACTTCTTTGTTGTCGTATGGGGGTTTCTTTTTCATTTCCATTTGCTAATTGCAGTCATTTGGAAGATAGTTTTGACTCAATTATTGCAAATTCTTTAACCTTTGCTTTTGATCAAATCAAAACTCCATTACATTCAGCCAATTTCAACTATGAAGCTAAAAAGACAAAAGAGATGGATGATCAGTCCCTTGAATCAACACTTCTGACTCAAGAGGACAATCCCAAACACATGGCTGCAATTAAATTGCAGAAAGTATACAAGAGTTTTCGCACGCGAAGAAAGCTAGCAGATTATGCAATTCTTATTGAACAAAGCTGGTACATAACATACATGTTTACTTATAAATATTGAAAACTTTCTTTTTCTTCTTGCACACACAAATTTCATGTGTTTTAATTTAGTTTTTTTGTTTTAACTATAGGTGGAAGCTTTTAGATTTTGCGGAACTAAAGCGCAGTTCGATATCTTTCTTCGATATTGAGAAACATGAAACTGCAATTTCGCGTTGGTCTAGAGCTAAAACAAGAGTTGCCAAGGTAAAATACTTTTAACATTAATTTGGAGGGTTTTATTTTATTCCTTTATTTGAGAAGGTACTTTAAATTTTTTCAAGTTTTAAGCAAATGATCAATTTATGCATCATTTTGTCATTATAGGTTGGTAAAGGTTTATCAAAAGATGTTAAAGCTAGGAAACTTGCTTTGCTGCATTGGCTTGAAGCAGTAAGTCAAAACACTTGATCATACTATTTCTTTATATGTACTTGTAAATTGATATGTCTGTTATCTTATCTATCAATCATTATTTACTCGAAACAGATCGATCCACGGCATCGGTATGGACATAATCTACACTTTTATTATGATAAATGGCTCAAGTGTCAGAGTAGAGAACCCTTTTTCTATTGGTAATATTCTTTAGCAAAATACATTACTACAATTCATTATGCATATATATATGTTTGTAAAATCACCAAGGTTGGAATTAATCTTATTCTTTGAAATTGTAGGCTAGATATAGGAGAAGGAAAGGAAATAAATCTTGAGAAATGCACTCGAGCTAAACTTCAACAGCAGTGTGTTAAATATCTTAGTCCTGTAAGTTTCCATTTTCCATTTATATGAACATTAACTTTGTGCTATTTTTTATGTAAAATAATAGTATTCATTATCATTATTTTCATTCTTCTTTCTTGTAGATGGAGAGGCTAGCTTATGAAGTTGTTGTGGAGGATGGAAGGTTATTGTACAAGCAATCAGGAGAACTCCTTCACACTATAAGAGAAGGGTCACGTGCCAAGTGGATTTTTGTTCTTAGCACATCTAAGACATTATATGTTGCAAAAAAGAAAAAAGGTTCATTTCAGCATTCTAGTTTTTTGGCTGGAGGAGCTACATCTTGTGCTGGAAGACTAGTTGTTGATAATGGTGTCTTGAAGGTATAAATCTAACACAAGGCTTGTAAATTTTTTCCTATATTTTAGCTTGATTCGTATTACCGTTAGTTGCAAGTAATAATTTTAATTGACAAATGTTAGTTGTTATTATGTTATGTGAGTAGTTAGAATTTAACCTGCTTCAAGTGTCGCAGCTCAACCACTTGAACTATGCATAATTAAAAATGATTTTTTTTTCAACAGGCTGTTTGGCCTCACAGTGGTCATTATCGTCCTACAGAAGAGAATTTTAAGGAATTTATTTCATTCCTTGAGGAGAACAATGTGAACCTGTCCAATGTCAAGGTATGAGAATTTAAAGGGTTTATAGAATTCTTTTTTAGTGGTTTGAAACTTTGCATTTACTTAAAAGATAATGAGAACATATTCTAAAGAGATTCTATTTGCTATATATATATATATATTCAGATGGCTTCAGTTGATGATGGTCATCATGGAGTCCACTCATCTGAAGAGGACTTAACTGGGAACATGAGTGGCTTGGAGGATGAAGAAGAGGCTAGTGTTGAAAACTCAATTACAGAGAAGGTTAATTTGATTAAAACTGTGAGTGAGTTTGCACCTAAGTCAAGGAAGTTCAATAATTTTGGAAGAGCACTTACCAAACTTGAAATGACCAAAAGGGATCAAGTGTTTGGAGGACTAGAAAATGAGAAAGATGGTGTTGAGCTGAATAGTGAGAGTTTCCAAATAGATTCTCCTACAACAATTGGTCAAAAAACATCACAAGCTTTTGCATTAGAGCTAGATCACACTGATGAAAAACATGATGACAGATATGTAGGCACTATTCCAAAAGTGTCAACATTTAAAAGGATGTCCTCTCATAAAGAAAATAAGTCATATGATCCACTAGGAAAGCTGGATCTCGTATTAGCTGTATAAGAAACACCTTGTAGATAGGTTTTACAAAATCATAATAGTTTACTGTGATTATGAGGCATAATTGATACAATTCTTATGCCATTTGTGAATAGAATAGCAAATTCATTTGTTCTTTTGTGTAAATACAAAAGTATAGGATTTTTTAATGGTAAAGCATAGGAGTTTTGGTCTCACTCTCCATTATTTCATGTAGTTTTTTTTCCTAAAAAGATGTAGGTAATTGTTTATTCATTTTCCCACTCATGTATATATTGAACAAGATATTTGACCAATTTTGAGGTATGCGCAATTGTAATTTATAAAGGAAACAAATTAATTATCTCCTTATGGAGACAAATCAATTATTATTTCAACATATTCATGATTTATTAATTATCATACATGTAAATATACTATTCACCCTAATTAATAATTAATGAGAAATGGAAATACTACTTTCTCACAAAATCAACTCTCAAAGCATTAACCTCCAAAAGAGTAGGAAGCCTGTGCGGAGGAAAAGCCCAAGATTTAAACTTTTTTGTATTGCGGAAACCAATATTCTTTGCGATATCATCACATTAATAATTAAATAGGAACATATTTCTTCCCAGCACATATGACATTTCTAGATCTCTAGTTTCACCATAAACGTGCAAGAAAAATATTGGAATTTAGATAGAGCTATGAAACTTGATATGAGAAATCACTTCGAGAAGAAATTTATATCATAAAAACTAATATATTGGCAAATTTTGAAACATGCACACAAATCTTAAAAACATTATAAACAAATGATGATTACGACTCTTTTTAGAGATGGTCATATTATATATAATAAGAGAATCTACTTCTACAAAAAATAAGTAGTACTGATGTCGCACGCCAATCTCAGATCATAACTAGATTTTAAAAACTCGACCGTATATTTTTATTAAGTGGAGTATAAAAAATAAGTATTTATATTATCATGTTTTATACCGCTTTATCACCTTATTTTAAACCAATTCAAAACAACCCAATTTATTTTGTTCAATTTTTCATATACTCATTATTTTTTCAAATCAAACTGCATACTATTGGAAAAAAAATTGAAAACACTAATAGAAGTGATCATCAACCCTTCAAAATTTTCAATAAGGTAAAATAGAGTGAACGGCCCAAAGTGTATTATAAGCAATTGGGCCGGGTCGGAACTATCCATAACACTACAAGTTGATCGGTAAGGTAACCCTAGCGTAGGAGAAGGAAAATTGAAAGAAAAGAATCTTATATAATCCGGCGCCGGTGTTAACGTTGTCCTCGCAACCACTGCAGTAACTTCTCAAGAGATGTAAGTTATCTTTCAACTGAAACGCTATCGCGATGAATCAATTCGATGACTGAGTTCAGTTATTGATCGTTTAATTGCAATTGCAGTTGCAGATTAAGAGAAGATGAGAGGAAGAAGCTACACTCCATCACCTCCACCACGTTACAACAGAAGAGGAGGAGGAGGAAGAAGAAGTCCAAGTCCGCGTGGTCGTTACGCGCCTCGTGAAAGAGATCTACCTACCAGTCTTCTTGTTCGTAACCTTCGCCATGACTGTAGGCATGTTTCTTCACTTCTCCTCTTTTCCATCAAACTTTTTATTTTATTTTATTTCTTGAAAATTATATTAAATTTTGCAGTTTTTTTTAATCTTTCAGGCCTGAAGATCTTCGTAGACCTTTTGGTCAATTTGGTCCTCTTAAGGATATTTATCTCCCTAAGGATTATTACACTGGGTGAGTACAATTTAGCAATTATCACTGTGTTCTTTTGTGATTTAATTTTTTTTTATTTGTTTGTTTTGAAATATACAAAATGATGTTATTTAGGGCTATATTATTAGGGTTTTTTTTTTAATTATTATGAGACTGCTATATTGTAATAGTCAGTTTCTTAGGTTTTTATCAGTGATTTAGAGTTTTGAAGACATGTATCAAGTAAGTAGAAGATGTTATTGGTAGTGAAGATTTCAATGATTATGAAGATCTTATTAGTAGAAGACATTATGAAGATCTTCCAAGTCTTGAAGATTTTTCCAATGATCTTAATTTCACACGAAAGGTCAGCAGCCTAGTGCTTGCTTGCTTTTATTATACTGTCCATATGATTCGGGACTATTTCGACAACTTCTTAGTACCAAACTATTAATCCCTGCACGTGGTTCTCGATCCCATTTTAGTCTACTACCTGTGTTGATGATGTTTTGGGTTTTCCGTTTTTTTGGGATTTCTTTTTACAGGCAACCTCGTGGTTTTGGTTTTGTCCAATTTGTGGATCCTGCTGATGCTGCCGATGCTAAATATCATATGGATGGTTCAGTTCTTCTTGGAAGGGAGCTCACTGTTGTGTTTGCTGAGGAAAACAGAAAGAAGCCAACTGAGATGAGGACCAGAGAAAGAAGGTTAGATTTGCGTCTTCATATACTTTGTCGATTTTGGATTTTACTTTGAGTTAATCCATTTAGGACATATGCATTTGTCATATTTCATCTTTGCATATGATCAGTAATAAGTTGAGCTCTGATTAGGTTCTTTAACTTCTGTTGATTATGGATCTCAAAGTTTGTATTTATAATTTATAAAAATAACATTTCATAAGATAATTTAAAATAACATTTGATGAGTGTGTAATGTTGTTAAATAGTGGCTATAGTTACTGATGAGTAGTGAAATTTAATTGAGCAGCAATTGCTCTAGGATACGCTATTTAGTACAAAATGTTGTCAAATAGCTGTAGCACTGTTGCGTATTGGAATTTGAACAAATTGCTATTTTTCAAGATCCTTATTTGACAACACTGTGAGTACCCTTTTTAGGGAAATGCTCAGCCTGAATTTGTTGTTTGAAATGTAATGCAGGCTGTTTTATTTCTCGAAAATATAACTATCAATGGCTGCAATGCAACTAATTTATTCTAGGAAAATTTATGGGTCCAAATATTGTTTTGATGAGATATTAGAATGTCCTTGTTTCTGCTATGTTCGTTGAATTCCTTTGTTGTTTATTTATTTTCAATACCGAAGCATGCTGTTTTACCTTCATTAAGATGCTCTATATTTTTATGATTCTGCTTTTTGCAGCTAAGATTCTGATTATCTATTCTTATTGTTTGTGTTTTTTTAGTGGTCGGTCTTCTGACCGACGGAGGTCCCCCCAGCGTTATTCTCGTTCGCCCCGCTATTCCAGATCACCACCACGTCACAGATCTCGCTATGATTCCCCTCCTCCTAAACGAAGGGAATATTCAAGGTACTGTCCCATGCTAATTCATTTTTATTTTTGCATGTATTTGCATTTGTTTCAACTTTCAAGTAATGCCATTTCTTTTAATTTGATTCTTATTTAATGCACACATATGCTCAGAAAGAGCCAGGTATTATTCGTTGGTTATAGTGTTGGCATATACGTTCTGTTGTGGAATGTGTTTGTAACTTGACTCATTATGGATGGGTTTGTTCTGTGCTCATTTCTTTCATTATATGGTCTTTTAATACATTGCTTGTTTTGTAGATCTGTATCACCTGAGGATAGAAGGCGAGAAAGATCATATTCCCAGCCCAGAGAGAGGTCATACTCACACTCTCCACCCAATAATGGGGATGTGAGAAGCCGTAGTCAGAGTCCAGCCAAAGACCCAGGTCAGAGCAGAAGTCCAAGTCCGGTTCGCGATGTCAGGGGATCAGCTCGCAGTAGGTCTCCCAGTCAGTGAAGAGAATAATTGGACAATTAGATGTTTGGTTTTGTTTGAATATTCAGCTAATACTTGTTTTTGGTGTTTCTTCTGCTCTGATACAATGGAGTTGGATCTTTTTTGTCATTGTCATGTCATATATCAGAGTTGTTTGTTGCTTGACTTTAAATGTTGCATTAGTGTTAGCAGGATGTTGATTTCGAAATGAAAAAGTCGCAAGACCCACATGTTTATTTCTCCCTAGATATGTCCATAAATATATATCCTGATGGTTCCCGAATTGGGTTTTGCGACCTTTTTCATATCCTACTGATGCCCTTTCCTAAAAGCTGCGAAAGTAATTTGGGTTTGGCAACGTTAATACTTGATACGCGAAGCAATAATTTTAGAGGATAAATTCTATCAACCGGTTTTAGTGCATTGTTTGAACTAGATATTTTACCTTGAGCAATTTCATCCTATTATATGTCATTGTACTATTTACAGGTGTAAGGTTGTAACTATTTAGGTTTCAATTTTTTATAAATTTGTAACCTAAGATTAATTTTAAAATGTTAGTGTTGTTGAGAAAAGTTACTTTTTCCTTCCAAATAAATTATAACAGAAAAATTATAATCTTGTTAAAAAAGATAAAAATAAATGCATATTGAAAGGGAAGTAAAGTAGGTCATATTTAAAAAGAAAAAAATGCTTAATTTATTAAATAAGGATGGATGGTAACTACACATAAAATTACTTTAGAAGGGTAAAGTGTATTTCACCCTATGTTTATTTTAGTTTAAAATGTTTAAATCAATTATTTTCCAATATTTTTATTCACTTGCCGTAATTTTAGTTTTGGAAGGGACATGGTCTACCTCGTCCTAAGAATGTTGATGGTGGTAAAGATCCCATTACATATTGAATAGTCATGTAGAAAAGTTGGTGGAGCCGTGGGGTTTTGACATTGCTTTAATCAAATATATTAATTACTCTCTTCGATTTCGAATATAAACAAAACAAAAATTAATCATGGTCTAATATATAAACAACTTTCAATAATTATTATTATAATAAATATTATTTTTTTCTAAAATACTTTTCATTTAATTTAAACTTTTTTACTTATATTTTCAATATCATAATTAATGCATTATGTTTACAAAATAGAGTAACAGTAACTTTAAAAATTTATTTATTTATTTTTCAATAGCAATAAAAATTAGTTGATTCCTTAATATATATATATATATATATATAAAATAGAGAACCCGAGGGAGTATAAAAAATGAATGAATAAAATGATGCGACAATAACAGACAAAAAAAATGGTGTGACAATATGTTACCTAGTTGTATGAATCGGCATCATATGCATATAAAACTACTAGTTCGAATTGGAGAAGAATGATGTTGGAGCGAAGAATGAGGTTGTTGATTTCATAGACAAGGAACGTTGGTTTGGTTTGGTTGGTCCAAAGAACGTTTGGTTGGTCATACTCATAGTCACTGCCGTGGTGAATCAATCTTACATTCCTAGTTTGAGACTTCCAAATCTAACGGTCAAATCTAACATTACAGCCCCATACATACATATTTTATTTTTTTCTACTTCTTGGAGTTTACTACAACATCTCAAATTGTTGCTTGGAACATTCGGAGATTAAGTTTTTCTGTCTCCACAATTTGATCTCACCCACACAGGTACCCTCTATGACAACTTTTAAATTATATATAAGATTGAATAATACTATTTTCTATGATGCTACTTAACTGAAATTGTTGTTTAGTGTTTTGGCATCTGGTTAATTATTAAATATGTATTATGTGTAAACAATCATATTTTGTTCTATATCGATCACAACCTACTAGTAGTAAAGTATATAACAACGAGTTTATGAAATCAAATCAAATGCTTGTGAAACAGGGTGGAGCTCAATCTCATCCATTGGTGAAATTGAAGGGAAAAAAAAAGACATGATTAAGAATTATGGTAAGGATACATTCCTCATTTCAATGTTGTGTTGTTCCACTTGCTTGGGAGTTTTGACTAATTGAGTTATTTGTATAAACATCTATCTATTTCTTTTTATTGGAAATAGTCTAAAGAGAGCGAGTTTTTTTTTTGTTGTTGAAATTTTTAGAAACCATGGACCTCAGAGTTTGGTGAGACATAAGAATGAATGTGTTAGGCCAAAAGGGACGAAAGGTACGCACCATTTCATTGTGTATTTTGAAATTATCTGAATAAATTGTAAAGAGCTATGATCTAATTGTTTTTTAAGTGATTACTCAAAAAACAATTGAAGTTACTTTTTTTTATAGTTGTGATTTAACTTAGTTTTAGTTGAACATATGACCTCAAATTTAAGGATTTTGGCCAATTTTCTTCTCCTCAAATGCTTTTAAATTTTCCCCCTTTCCTTTGGATACTCTGATCCCAGACCCCCACTCTCCATGGTTCTACAATTCAGCCATCGCATCACTGCCAATCAGACCCATTGATTCAATTGGGCCATGAATCATTATATTGTAGAGAGTTTCATTTCACGCCCCACGTTTCTAAAACAATCACACACGCGTTTGGAAGTTTACATTTTTGGAAGAAAAATAAAAATGGTTTTGGAAGTAGACTTCCTGAGATATGAAAACTGTGTTTCTTCAAAGGAAAATGTTTTGTATCGATTGAATAGGAAAAATAATGTGATAGATGTTTTATGTTGATGATATAATAGAAAGAGAGAAAAGGAAAGAAAAAAAATAATGTGTTGAATGGGTATATAAATTTTTTGAATTTTCAAATATAAGAGTTGTTTTACAAAACTATACTTTAGTAATAATTTTTGAAGGTACGAGAAGAAGTTTTAATATTGTAACATTCAATAATTTTGGGTCTTGTGAATGTAAAGGTAAGAGTATAAATGTTGGAGTATACGGTAAAATTTTTTAATTGTTATATATCATTTTTGAAGAATCTATCGTATACTCTAATTTATATCTATTATCGCCAAAAACACATACAAATATCATCCCCATCATTCGACAGAGTCAAAATTTTCGAACCTTTTAACATTTAAAAAATTTCAAATTTTTAAGTTTTTTTTAAAATTTAAAAAATTTGCATTTTCGAAAATTTCATCTCCATTCAAATATTTAAAATTATAAAACAAATATGTATCTCATTTAAAAAATATTTATTTTTTTCTATAAATGAGATGGTATAAAACTTGAGACATGATAAACTTACACGTAAGTCTGAGTTCGAACTTGAAACATAATGTCAAAACCTAACAATATTGAAACTTAAGGACGAAATATGAATTATATTAAAAAAATTATCTATATATAAAAAATTTATCTATATTATTCAATCAATATATTCTATCTATATTATTTAATCAATATTGGGTTCACTTGATTTAGTGGTATTAAATTTTAATCAGTGCCCTATATGGTTCAATTACCATTCCAACATTTTTTGAAGAAAGGAATTATCAGGCCAATTTTGATTACTTTTATTTTAAAATTGATTAATCATAATTTACACTTCATAAAATAGTGATTATTCATCTATGTCTAATGTTTATTCACAAATTCAAAAAATACTATTGAAATCATGTTTTCAATAATATTTTCCATTCAATTTTTAACAACCCGGAAATGACTTCCGGAAAATTACTGTACAGAACATCTGCCTTGAAAAATAAGCGGCCTGAGATGACCAAGCCCCAAGCCTTAAGCCACCAAGGCGGGTCATTGGGCCTAAAATAATTATTATAGTATATCTCGTTTTTTTATACTTTGTAGAAGTATAACTTTCAAGTTTTCAAGTATAGGTCCCTTTGGAAGAATAAACTATTGACCCTTTAGTAAAAAAAAAATAAAAACATCTTTGTATTCCACTAATTAGCATAGATAGTCTGAAAAACCGTATGTCTAAGTCACTCAATTGATATAAAAACGTTAATATATAGAGGTTTAAATTTGAACAGGAGACTCCCTACTTCTCAAACGTGTAATTTTAATTATTAGGCTACTACAAAAAGTAGAATAGAATGTCTTTTGTTTTTTTTTGACTAAGTTCCCTCATAAAAAAAAATTAGTTACAAAAGATATCACATATTGCTCATTACCTTTTTGTTAAATAAAACTAAGGTTTAAATATGTTTTTATCCTTGCAAATGTGATTCGTTTTGATTTTAGTCCCTTTAATTTTTTTGTTTGATTTATACCTTGTAAATTCTAACAAGTTTTAAAAAAGTCCTTATTGAATTTTTTTAGTAAAAAAATTGCGACATGACTAATTTTGGATGAAGTGAGTAATTACAAAATTAAATTACATGTGTCACTTCATCCCAAATTAGCCATGTAACCATTTTTTTACTAAAAAAGATTCATAAAAGGTTTTTTTAAAACTTGTTAGAATTTGCAAGAGTATAAATCAAACAAAAAAAATTACAAAGACTAAAATCAAAACGAAGCATATTTGCAAAGACCAAAAACATATTTAAACTTAAAACTAATTACAATAATTTAATGTATAAATTTGGCTTTAAACAAAATTGAAAGATAAATTTGAAATAATATAATAATAAATTAAATAAGGTGTTATTATGAGCTTAAAAGGATTCACCTAAAATTGATTCAATTAGTAAATAATTGTATTCCCACTACTTATCTAAACTTTTCTTTATATAAAAAAAAAAATTACGTCAAAGTTCCCTTAAACTTGTAATATTTGTTGGACTCGTCGAAAATGACCAACATTCACCGACATAAAGATGTTTTCAGAGGAAAAAATATTCTTCAAATTCTAAATTTATTTTTATTTTTTACAAAATCTAAATTTATTTTTATTTTTATTTTTATTTTTATTTTTTTACAAACTCCAAATTTCTTAATTTTTTTTTGTTAACTGATTTCTTAAACCTTCAAAACCCACAAATAATGAAGAGAATGTAGTTCAATAAATATCATCTACACTCTGGTGATAGAAAATCACCATATCATATATATTTTTCACACACTAAAGCAGCTGATGAATATTTATTGAAACAACATTGCGAACTACACAACTCAAACCCTGTACCATGAATAAGCAAAGGTACTCCAACCAAATAAAATAAAGAAAAAACTTAACTAGACATTCCAATCGAAAGAACCTCATCTGAAATGAAACTATATATAAAAGCAAAGGAAATAAAAGAAACAATCAGTTAACACTTACGCAATACTAGAAGACCATTTTCTACAAATGATCCACAAACCACTCATAGTAGAGACAAGGCCACACTTTTCTCTTGACATGAACCACTTAATTATGTTCTTAATACTATTATCATTATGCTCTATATTATGGCGTCCACAAAGATATATAACATGCGTTGAGCGATTAATGCAAGTTTATTCTAGATAGTTTATTTACTAAAAAATAAGTATTACCTTGTGTATCAATAACAGAAAGGTTAACTGACAATTTAATTAGTAAATAATTTCTCTATCTCACACTTCTAATTATCACGTCATTAATATAACTCTCTTTTTTGTTCTTTCTCAAAGTATTTATGGGATGTATGCGTTTAGGCATGTAATTTTCCTTAGGTAAACTATAACATACTCGTCTCTTGTCGTGCGGAAATTGTCAGAGAAGCAATATTTAGAAATCGACGAGTTGACTGGATATATATAGCCATGCAAATGTATATATAACATGCATGTAGTATATAGTTAAAAGAAAGCACAAGTGTTCAGGCCTTCAGGCGCAGGCTGTTTTTAACTCTCCAGATTTTCTTACATATATAAATTTGGCTTTTTCTGCCTTTGTATCAAGTGTGTACAAAAATATAATAAGCAGAAGGAGTTGTGTAATATCTACTTCATCTTGAACCTCGTTATTTTTAATAAATTTTAATAAAATATTTATTCTTCATTTATTATTATAAAATTTAATTATCACTCAAAATACTTAATTCATGAACTATTTTTAAGATATTTATGTTAGACCGACTTTAAGTCCACTATAAAGTGTAAGCTTAATAGTAAGAATTGAAAGTTATATCATTTTTTGTAAAAAGCAACATTTTTGTAAAAAGCAATGCTTTAATCTTATTAGACAGAAATAAAAAAGTTAATTATATCTCAATTAGATTTAAATTTATCTCTGTTTAAAATATCTTTTGAGAGTCTTCTTTATTTATAGAGGTTCTCTTTTCCGTGAGAGGTATATATATACTACCTATATATATTATAAGCACCATTTGAAAGGAAATAAATTTGTTCTTAAATATGAGAACATTTTCAATTTTTATTAGATGCATCATGTTATTATTTTTTCTAAACATACCTTTTATTAATACTACTAATTTATCTTAGAATATGTTGATGAATTAATTATGGCCAATAATTAGAAACATATACATCTTCTTGTACTCTCTCTTGTTTGTTGTAGTAAATTTGAGTACCCTTCTACTCATCTTCAATATTATATATCTATCTTTGTCTTTTAAAAAAATTATGTCCAATTTTATACATATAGTTCGTGCTTTTCTTTTTCCAAAAAATACTGTTGATTTATGAATTACATATTGTCAAATTGATAGTATAAACAAACATAATTATATATAAAAAAAAATTACCTAACTGCAAATAATATTTAAGTGTCTTTCATGGAAACTTGTTCAATGAAAATAAAATAAATGAATTATTAAAAATAAAATTTATATTAATTGAGGGGTATCTTTTGACTGTAACAGGTTGTGATTAGCTTAATTAAACTGTTACAATGGACAGTTTGTTTTCCATCCTTTCATATCTTGTGGTTGGGTGGGATTATTTTAGCTGCATGCAAGTGAAACTAAATTATATATGTTTATATTATTTGAGACAAAGTAGAAAACGAGTACTTTTTGTTTATGCATGTATGAGACCAAACGGAGTTTGTGATACATTAAAACATCGGAATCCATAGGAGCTTAATTTGCATGAACAAAATAAAGTAAAACATTATAGTAAATTGAAAAGACAATTATCATAAATAAGAAAATACTAATTGGTTTTGTATATATAAAATTTATAACAACAAGATCAAGCTGCAAGATGCAGCCATGCATAAGATTACAATCTCAAATATTCAAGATACGTGCATATCCACGATTAAAGTATAAAAATTAACATACATATAGAAATTTAGCTAGGAATACAATGCATGACATAATGTCATAATAATACACACATACTATATATATAATTAAATCCCAGCCAGGTGGTAATTACCTAATTAAGAACATGATTTTATGAAGTAAAATGTTGAAGATCCCTGGGGTGTGTATATATATATATAAAAGTAAAAGTATGGTCAAAGAAAATTTGTATATTTAATCCAAATTTTGAATTAGATAAATCAACTTTCTTTGATTTTACTTTTGTTTATATTTGAGAATAAATCGAATATTATTATTGAGAGAAATAGAGAAGCTATATGCATGATGAAGCTCCTTGATCTTGGTTGGGTGAGTTCTCATTTTGGATGAAATTAGAAGACATGAGTGGTGATCCCCAGAAAGCTGGTGTTGGTGCAGATGAGATCAAAGGATCATTCTCAGGTTGAAGAAGAACGTTACGATGTGCAGCAAAAGCCTCTTCATTGATCAAAGAATCAAGAAAAGAACTAAATACATCATCATTATTATTCATATTCATATTCATAGTAGAGTTGTTGTTCGAAGTGGTTATAAGCATATCATCATTATAATTATTATTAACCGCTTGATCGGGATAATAATCATGATATTGACCCAATATTTGATCATCATTACGGCAAGTTTGAGATTCTTTGTTAGTAACAATAAGTTGATCATGATGCTGATGAGGAGTAGAAGATGTAAAATTAGGAGTGGTAATTTGGTGATTATTAATAGTATTTGGTATGATTAACGAAGGAGAAGGTTTGGAAGAAGAAGATGAAGAAGGATTATCAAGAGGCTTATGTGTTCTTGGATCAATCCCTTGACTGATGAGTTTCTTGCTGAGATGTGTGTTCCAATAGTTTTTAATTTCATTATCAGTTCTTCCTGGAATTCTCCCAGCTATCAATGACCACCTAATTAACCATATATATTACTAATTTTGTTAATTTAGATCGATGAATTTAATTAATTGATGAAGCCCTAAATGAACGAAACGAAACCCTAATTGGATATAAATACCTGTTGCCGAGGAGACGGTGGAGACGGAGGATGAGATCTTCTTCATCGGGAGCGATCTGACCGCGTTTGACGGACGGACGAAGATAATTCATCCAACGGAGACGACAGCTTTTGCCGCAACGGAGAAGTCCGGCTCTTTTGGGGAGAGTTCTCCAACGACCTTCACCTTCTTTGTTGATGTATTGTGATAATATCTCGTCTTCTTCTGATGTCCATGGTCCTCTCTTTAACCCTACTTTGCTGCAACATGGTGTAGTAGTAGTAGTTGTTGTTGTTTTTGTGTTGGTACTATTCTTCTTCTTCTTCTTATTTGAATTTGTTTCTGTTGACGAAGGATTCCTCATATGGATTCTTGTTAATCGATTCTTCTGCTTGATAGATAGTAATGTTTGAACTGTAAGGTGAAGAGGTGAGGTTGTAGTTAGTTAATAATAAACACACACACTCTCTCTCTAGTGTTATCCCGATTCTATTATTCTTCTTTCAGCGCTTTTTGCAAACACGACCCAACCAACAATCCACCTTCACGCGCCAAGCCTCCACTCTTAGATCCACGTCGCTCTTACTCAACTCATGCATACTACCACACCTTTCTATTTCATTCAGCTTCTACAGAATAAAGTAAGTTATATTAAATGTTCATAATAATTTTAACTCTTAATTTATTCACTTTATTAATTTCTCAATTTTTACTTTAGAAAAATAAAATTTATATTATTCACTATACTAAAAAAAATAATTACATTATTTTTACAAAAAAAAAAATAATTAATTATTAAATCTCTCTTTTTTTCACAAAAATTATTAAATCTCTCTTTTTTTTCACAAAAATTATTAAATCTCTATATGTACCACAAGTAAAACATTACTACATGATGCTGTAATGCAAGGGTTTATTTTTTTTAGCTTTGTTTTATTGAAGCATTATGTTAACCTGAAAAAACGGTTAATTTATTTCAATTTCACATTCATCTTTGTGTAATTGTCATTTTAATTTAATTAATTTTTGTTCTAAAAAAATAAATAAATAGTATAATTTTTTATAAAATTATTCAAAAAAGAGAATAATACATACAAATAGAGTATTTCACTCATCAAATTTGGTTTGACTATGCAAATGCTTATAATTTGTAAATGTTAACATTATATATTCTTTATCAAATTTCTTTGGTAACTTTAATTAAAAAAAATTATTTGGTAACAGCATTTTTCTTATAAGGAAATTGCTGAATGTTATGTCGGTCATTCCTATGAAAGCAACTGAGTGCAATGTTTTTTTAATTAAATTTTTTATTAATATTGTTTTATTAATTTTTATTTGACTAATGTGCACATGCATGGTCTTTTTCGTGAGCAAGCTAATCTCAAAATTTTGTAATATTCAATTATTTCATTTCATTTTTATTCTTTTTTAATGATATATCTTGGTATGGCCACAAGACCAAAAAAAATAGTATTTAACATACACACAAAAAAATATTTTTTTCAAACAGCAACAAAAAATAAAATTAATTTGGCGTTTTTAATTATTAAAGAAAATTATGTTTTCTATGTCTAAACATTATAGATGTTGAAATATAACTAATCAACTTACAATAGTCATATGAACAACTAGATTAAAATGTTTCCTAAAACTAAACTAGATTATATTATCGATGTTAATCATGTGAATTAATAGGGAAGAAAATATTAAAAATAAAAATAGGATTTTAAAAGAATATATAGTAAGTTCAATAAATATTATCTAACTCTAGGTACAAATTATGGAAGTATGAAATCTTATACAATTTAATAAAAACTTAATTTTAGTTTCGTTAAAGATATTTTATCTCAAATAAAAATCGTAAAGATGTTTCACACAATGGTTCAACTTTTTTTGAAAAATACTAATAATTTTTAATCTAAAATTAAGTTCGGTAAATATAAATAAATAGCAACTCTTAGCTGAATGGTTTAACCGACTTTAGAGTCTATTATTAGAGGGTGCATTTAATTGGATTTGGTGTCAAAATTTGGAGCGACCAGCTAATGAATCGGCGGAGCCCCCTCTAATTTCTCTCGGTTTTATTTTCGTCTTTTTTACGAGATTTCGTCTGTATAATGCGTAGTTTTTTGTTTGTCACGTGCACAGTTATTTTGATTGGTGTATTATTCGTTTGATCGACATTTTGATTTACTGTATTATCGTCTTCAATATTATGTTATTTGTAGAAATTTCAATTTTGGTGTTGCATGTTTGTTTATATATTTTATATTTTTTGTCTTAACGATTTTAAATTTATATTATTTTCAACTATTTATTAAAAAAAACTAATCAATTGGAGTAATATAACATTATTGATCAAAAGAGATGTATATGAATTTTATTGATCAAAGAAAAGGTGTATTAAAAGGGTGTATTACAACATTATTCATGTTTTTAATATCTAAAAAGTAATATAACATTATTTTTTATTTTTTATAATTTTAAATACTAAACTTAAATCTTAACCATTCGATTAAGATCGGCTGGTTCTCAATATTCGACTGCATAATTGCATGCTCCTGTTGACCGCATGAAACTCATGTATTTTTGGGTTGGATTTGAGTTATTTTTTATAGGGGTGGCTTTGATTTAGTTATTGTGTTTGGTATATGTCCTATTATGCTATCACATAGTTCATAAATTAAGTGAACGGCTTAGTTAATTTCCTGACGTACGTGCACTTGCATGGATGTATTATTCTAGTTGTTTTGATTGTGTTTCTACTTATTTTTCTGCAGACTCAAAACGAGGAATCATCTGGGCCCATAAATTAATAACTCATTAGCCGCGACATTTTATGTTGCAGTCGTTGCCAAGTTAATTTCATGAATAAAGGCACTTTTTTATTTACTAATTTTTAAAATTTAACTCCTTTAAAATAAAATAAGTTGATGAAGTGAGTAAATCCTTAGTTGATATTGTATATGTTCATAATTGATTTATTCTACAACGTGTTTGTTTGAAATAGGATTAAAATGGTTTTTCATGTTATTTTGAAACGGTTTTTACTTGTTTCCGTTTTCACACTAACTTCTTTCATACCTTATCATTCCAGTGTGACCTTTTCACCCAAAACTCCAAAACCCTCGTGAGTTGGCCTCTCCCAAAACCACCGTCCTTCCTCCTTTCTCAATTACTTCCGTTCTGGTTCGGTTCTGTTCATCTCTACAAAATTTATTCTCTTTATTCTTCTTTTATGTTGTATCAATGACTGTATTGATTCTTATTTTGAACATTCTAGTTTTGTTATGATTGTGTTTTGTGTATCGTTTCATTAATTTATTGTTCTTCTATTTCTATTATGTTGCTTTTGTAAAAAATCGTGACTTTTAATTGAAGGTAGGAGAAGGGATTCTTGCACTGTAGCTTTGAAAGAGACCATTGTGACTTGCCTTTCTCTCTCTCTCTTGTTCCTTTATGTGGCTCTTGCATTGTAGTATCATTTTTCCTATTAGACATTTTATTGCATGCTGCTCCAGATTCCCTTTGAGATTGAAAGACTTCAAAAGCTCCAAACTCTTCATCTTTCTGACAATTTCTCCACTGGCTAGCTCCAAATATAAGGCTCAAATCATTTTTTTTATTTTTTGTTTATTTAGGTCATGGTTGAAAAGTGATAGTTATTCTTATTGCATTCAAGTAATCAAACTCTGATTATTATTTTTTTACATTTGAAAATTAAAAAGCAAAAACTTACGATCACTCCAAACAAGCCAAGCCTATAAGTTACAATAAGTTGATAAAATATGGAGTTCCCAAATCATTGGATTGAAGAGATGGATTGAGAACATCTCTTGCAGTTAAAAGTCAAAGTATCTTCAGTCAAAAAGAAACAAAGTGTCTTGCCCCTGATCCCACCTGTGAATGAACTCAATGGAACTAATGACTTTTTATCTGAAACTTCAAGAATTGAAATGATTTTTCAACTCTTCTCTACATTGTACATAAACTGAAACAACAACCAAGATACACACCAACATTCAGGTGTAAAAAAACATCTAAATTCATTGCCCACGGATACATTAAAACTGTCAATTAAACATAAAAAAGGGGCTTATTACCAAGAGAAATAAGGGAGGGAGAAAGGACAACATAGGTCATATCTGACTCAAAATTCATGAAAATTATAAAATGGATTTTTGTGCCAGTCTGCTTAAAATTCTGGCTGAACACACCCTACGCCTTAGCCCTGAGAATAAAGAGATAAAACAGCTTTATTGGCAACTATATATAATTATATATACTATTAGCCTGAAAATACACTAAATCACATATTTGATAGATTAAAAAAAATCAAACCCAGAACGACATGGCCACCAGAGCCTACAGTAACAGAGAGACCACAGAGATCAATTCCTCCCTCATGCCCAACTTAGAGAACCAATTTGAGAAAGGAAGAAGCAAAGCATTTTATAATTTGATACAGTAGCTAGTATTTTCTTTTTTTGGTAACCTCATAAACTGTACAGTGGTCTTCCAGTGATTCAGAACACAATTAAACCCAAAAAAATGGTTTCCTTCGTACCCCCCAATTTTTCAGGGACTCATAGGCTTCGGTTTATGGTTTATAATGTGGGTGATGACTGGTAGGGATGTTACTGAACACCAGAAAACAAATGGCATAGCACAAGAACCAACTTACACGAGTGCTATAATTAATAATTTGATTTTAAGCTTACGTAAAAAAGACAATAATGATTCCAAGTCGAATTGTAGTTTAAAAAAATCTAGCAACCCAGAGAATTTGAAAGCCAATATACAGGATAGCCTCTGTTTTACCAAGAAAGAGAGAGCCACAGAAGAATGGAGTACAAAAGATGAGGGAGACAAATATCTGCCTTAATAGAGGGAGACAACACTCAAGCTCATAAATACAAAAGTGGTTGCTGCTTACTAAAATAGAAAGTATCATAAACTTTATACTCAAATCCTTTGACTTTTAGTAGACCAACTAACCTTTCAATGTAACAGTCGTCCTCTGTATTAACAAGAATGGCATCACCGGCTACAATGTGAGGCGGAACCTGGATGATGTTGACCATATGGACAAAGACAAACAAGACATAAGCCCTTGGCATTACCAGCAACAGATATTGAATCAATTTAATTCAAATGGAAAGAATTTATAGCAGAGATACCGCCATATCACTTTGAAAATAATCAATTGATTAGTCATATTGATTTTGTTGAAAAAAAATGTGAATATTGTAAATATGTTAATAATATCTTGTAAGTACGGTGATCATGATCTTTCGAGTTCCTTATAATTATTTCATTGTGTATATAATGGAGCCTCCTAGTGCTCTGTATATTCAGACGTGTAGATTTCATATTATGTCTCTCATTTTTCTCTTTGATTTACATAGATTTTTTTTTATAAATTATTTATGCTACTAAATAAACGCAGAAGGAAAAAAAAGAAATAATCATTTGACTTACTTCAATTGTAGGGCCATTGTCCAGTACTACCTTTTTATTCCTTGAATCAAGGAGGGGGAAAAATCAGTACAAAAAATTAAATTGAATAAAGATTACAGAGAAGCTGAAATGCTCCAACTCAGACTTCATCAGTGCTATGTATTACATCAGATTCAAATTGCAAAATTCTATTGATGCAGAAACAGAAAACTAATCAGACACGAATAAAAAAATAACCAGCATCCTCCCACAAATTGATAACTACACAGCTAAGAAATAACCATGAGTTTTAGTATGGATCAAGACTAAGAAACCAAAGGAAATGAATGTTTCTTGACATAGGATAGTGATCCACAAACACAAATAATCATTGAAGATTGTTGAATTTATAGGAATTGACAGAAAATGAGAAAAAGAGAGATAAAAAGACTAAGAATAATATTC
Organism: Cicer chorassanicum; assembly: GCA_037974735.1. Classification (NCBI taxonomy): domain Eukaryota; kingdom Viridiplantae; phylum Streptophyta; class Magnoliopsida; order Fabales; family Fabaceae; genus Cicer; species Cicer chorassanicum. Next base: position 55,674,618 of record JBBPBP010009777.1, on the reverse strand, counting down.
TACGGTGTGTATTGGTGTGATACAGTAGAGAAAGCACTAATGGTCTAACCCCGAGTTATACTGATCCTAATTCTATAAGGAAATTGTAACTTTGGAGAAGAGATTTTTTTCTTCTTCTTAAGAGTCAATATAAAGGCAGAGTTGGTTAAGCAGTGCTCATGTTTATGTAAATAACATATTCTGTTTATATGAATATTAAGTAATTAGGATGGACATGATATCGTAGTTATTATGTAATTGGTACTGAGATCTGAGAAACAACCCATCCACTACAACTATGGAAAAATACAATGGAGAAAAATAACTTGATTTAGAGCTGAATCAAATGATTTGGATCTTATCCTTATCTAAAAACTGTTGGATAATTTTTTTTAAGCAAAAAATTATAGTGCAAAAGCATCACATGACTGAGAAGATATCTCAACTATATTGGCACCCCTAAATCACCACCTATCATTTGCAACATCCCAATAAATTCATTAAAATAAATGAGAAAATACAGAAAGAACTTGGGGGGACTAGGGATAATTTGGTTCTTATCCTTATTCAAACTATCCTTCCTAACTGTCTCAAGTCTTGACATGATGTAAAAGTTGAAGAAAACAAATAACAAATTCCTATTATTCCTTAGGCATCAAAAATTGTGGCATGGAGGTTGAAACTGGCCTCATTAAGGTGGTGTTTGGTGCTGTAGGAAATTGTTCCCTCCTTGGGCATCTCATTCCCTAGAGCTAGGGGATCCAAATAACGTTTATGATTTTGGCTATCATTTTCAGGGGGAAATATTGTGGTATTCCATAACAAAATTTTATTATAATGTTTGGTTAAAGTGCCATATTGCCAATAATATAATCAACTTCTAATTGATTTTTTATTTTTAATGATGAATGGTGATAAAGATATTTTTAACTATCATTCGCAAATTACATTCTCAGGAATGCCTTATATCTGGGGAACATATTTGGTCTCCTGTACCAAATGTGGGAAATTTATATTCCGACTTCGCTTTTCCACAAATGTTAACGACATTTCTAATGATACCAAACATCACCTAAGAAGATGATACATAAGCCCACAAAAATAGGTGAAATTTTTAAACCAATAAGAGGGTGATTTCTAAGACAATTCATTGACATATTTCATCAGAAAATATTCAAAGACATTCACAAATAGAGGAAGTAAAAAACAAATGAAAAGGTACAAGATCAAATACTTTTTCTAAATCCAATAATGGAGAACACATGTACCTCGGAGTGGCTGCAATCACTTCCTTGACAGTACATATTACGCGTTTTGGAACTGATGCAGATAAAGGTTTGTCGTCATAAAATTGTACCTTAACTTTCATTTCATCTGTCAATCAGGCAACAATATAATAATTAATTAGTAAAAGAAAACATGACTGAGCGAAATCTTAGTTATATCCATGACACTAAAGTTGGTATTGATGACTATCAGAGGGTAAAATAATTTCCTTGCAAATAAATTTATTAACAGATAAGAAAGTAAAATGCAAAAGTAGGACAAGGTCCTTCAAAACATAACATTAAGTGAGAGGAAAAGGAGAAGGAGGGAAAATAAAGCCTTGAAGACACAAAAAAGCAGCAAACAAACTTATCCCACAAAAGCAGAATGACAGAGAGAAGTTACAAATGCAATCTTGTCCTATAGCATATAATATATGTAAAGTCAGGCGAAGATGACCGGAAAAATGAGAAAATCACACCATATAGATACAGCATAAAATAGCAAAGATCGAAATAGGAGGAAAACTAATTGTGTTGATCAATTAGAACACCATACTGACCAGAATAAACCTTATGAATCATTGATCATGGATGCATCAGATAAAGAAAACCACAGAGGAGATACTTAAGATTTAAGAAGCTATAGCCTATAAGGAGATACAACACTGAGCTTTTAATCAGCTAGGGTAAATAAAAAATGAGAAAGGTTAAGTAGCAAAAATAGTTCAGGGAAACACTTAGGCACCAGTCATGCCATTGATTATGTGGGGAATTGATAGTAATACATAGCAATAACAATATCAGTATTGATGACAAAACCAAAAAATGATTGGTAGCACTAGTAGTTTATTGAGACAAGAATGCTGAGTATGACCATTAAGCACAGTTGAAAACTTCCAAGTTTTCCATATAATAGCTGATAGTAAAAGAACAGTGATCAAGGGTTAAATTTAATCCACCTTGTATATATGAACAGTTCTTGCCAAACAAGTCTTTGGAAACTTCAATTTGATCGAACGTATCAGGGCTGACCACAATTAAATGGAGAAACCACATTAAATAACTATGTTCTCCAAGTGTTTCTTGCACCCATCAGCATAGAATGATATACCAACAGCGAAACAAGGTGAAAGATGTAGGAACTCACTCCATTAATACTACAGTTCCATCTTGATCCGTGCACATATACATGAAAGTCTTTTCATGAACATAGATCCCTGCAACAATTTTCAGAATTTGTAAGCACAGAAAAGGATACTTATCAGCAGGCATGAAGTGTCTTAGCACATCATTAGTTGAAAGACGAAACATTGTGCCAGATATTGTCACTGAAATTAAAAAATGTAATTGTAGAATATGTGTAACTGTAGTCTTCATACAAGTTGATCTGTATCCACAGAACGAGGACATGCACTGTTGCAAACCCCAAAACAAAGTCCAAAGTATTCTTTGTGAAAGATTTGAGCACACCAGATATAACAGAAAAAGAAATAACACTTTTGTTTTGAACAACTGAATCACAAACAAAATAATAAAGGAGAGAATACTTTCAAGGGTTTCCTACTCAGAAAAGGGTTCTCCATTTTACAACCAATCCCGTTTTTGTTTAACAAACTAACAAATCTACCAGCCTCTCTTCCACCCCTCTCCTGTTATTTAATCTAATTTTCTAAACCTCACAGTCTCAACTGCCGAACCACTTCACTTCATAACTATTTTAAAGTCTAACTACTGTTAGGGACCCAAGAACATGTCCTTCTGTTTTTGGTTTTCCTTAGGAGGAGTCTACATATACAAATTAAAGAATCCTGACCATATTAACAATTATTAATAATTAACAACTAAATAAACAATCTAGTCACGATAAACAAAAGATATAATGCATATTGCTCATAAATTTGCATATGAAATATTACATATTACATATACAGGGACATACTTTCAATATCTTCATCAGTCCCCAGTCTCTGTGTTACCTTGTTTCCCTGGCCAATATCACGAAGTTCCACCTATTATTAAAAAAAGTTACACTTTTCAGTTATGAATGGAGTTAAAAGTAAGAGCCCAGAAGTAAAACGTTAAACAACAATATCCAATAACAATAGCACAAATAAGAATAGGCAGTTGAGAAAACCAAACAAAATGATTTTCCTTTAATCATTGGCTTTTCCACAGTTGACTGATCTTAAAATTGATCTATAAAGCATTGACATGGACACTGAAAACGACATTGACATGTGGACACCAGTAATAATATTAGAAAATGGAAGTGGCTGAATGTAACTACATGAGTCGATGTCGGACACCGGACACTCCAATACTACCTAAAAATTGATTGACAGATGCCACTGCCCAAAGATCACAAAAGCCATTTAACTAGGATTTCTTTTTGGATAAAACCCTTTTAAACACAACACAATAAGACTAGTAGGTTACAATAAAACCTTAATCAACACTCTATTAGAAAAACCTCATTACTTAATCAAATCAAACAATATGACCCTTTGAGATTATGTATTAACATCTATGTTAAAGGTATGAAAAATCGTTAATTCATCGGTTATTAGTTAATCCAAATTCTTCAATGAGACTGCTTCATGCTAAATTGTTTCTAAATCAATTATGTATTATTACTTATTAGCAAACAACTTCTCAAATACATCCCTAGCATCGGGGTCAAGCCATGGCGGGCATCCCTTTGCATCCTATGACGCCGCCATGGCGGGCATCCCTTTACAACCATTTAACAATGTTGGATTTCATTATTAAATATAACTTGCTAGTTACCAAGGATTTATAACAAAAACAAGATGTCGGCGTGTATGCTGAGAGATAGAGTCATCGGGAGAAAAAAATTATGACAATATGACTACACAAGTAAATTGTTATCACTAATAAATGCAACTTACTGTTTTCTATTACTTCCCTCACCACCTTCCGATGAGTAGGAGAAAACACATAAAGTTTTCATAATTGCTGATGAAAACTTTCCTACCAAAGGAAGGGGTGGATTACAAAATCTAGCATGCCATATTTTGCAATGAGGAATTGGTTCTATGTGTCAAGTATGCAGTACCGAAGGCACAGATTTATCATTAGGGAGAGCAATAACCAAAGACTCACTAGAGAGCTAAAAGCCAACAATACCAAGTCAATGGCTTGTTATTTAACACACCACAACCAAACGGAAAAATAAAATTGTTTAGAATTTGGGGGGTCATGCCCCCTCCCTCTGCCCCTGAAATCCCTCTCCATAATCAAATAAAAGCCTTCATAAATAAATAAAATAATATAATAGTAATAGTAATAATTCTTTTAAAAGACAAGCTACCTCCTCTTCGTTTTTCAAAAGAAATAGAGGTGTCCATTACTATAGTTTTCAAGAAAATTGGTGCCATTAATTAAGCATTTATACACCAAAACTATAGTAATAGATCTCCATTTCTTTTGAGAAATGGAGAGGATCTCTACTCTAGTATTCAGTATTCACTGAGCTAATTATGTTTTCCTTATTAAAGACAAATAGACAATGTATATCTATGCACGTATCACAGATTCACACCACTCCATTTCAAACACTAATATACGAAAAACTAAATAACTTCTAGCAGCTGATAGATAATGCTAATGCTAATGCTAATAAGGAAAATGTAATCATGAATATAATATGCAAAAACAAAAACCTTGATAGTGGCTTTTCCTCTTCCTTCATGAGAGTGATCTACTTTAAGAACCTGAAGGAAATTACATAGCAAAAAATATAAAGGCGTTGAATAACAAGCTTGAATAAATAGCAATTTACAATAACTTGATCGAGCAATTAGTCGTTACCTCGAATATGCGATCTGGAATCAAGCCACAACAGTAAGAATGCAAAGTGAATTTGTGAGTAAGAAGAATACAGCAAAATACACAAATCGAATTTAAGCATCAGATACAATGAAATTAATTCAATAATAAAAAAATAAAAATAAAAGCGCATAGCAACCTTGTTTTCCAATGATATTTCCGACTCTGATCTGCACCGCAAGAAAAACTAGACAGTGAAGAGCATGTAAGAATCAATTGGATTACAAAAGATGGAAGTTAATAGATGCTTACATCAGACGCAGCGACTTTGATTCCCCGTCGTTGAATGGTGAGCCATGGAGCGGTGAAGGAATTGGTGGCGGTTGAATGAGCGGAAGCAGAAGTGGGAAAAAGTTGTGAGTTTAGCGGAGAAAGAGAAGAAGAAGAAGAAGAAGAATGTAAATAGGATGATGAAAGTCTAAAGAGAGAGTTGAAGTTGGAATTGCAGAGCCGCAGCTTCTGCCTCATTAGAGCTTGCATTTTCTCACTCGAGTAGACCACGCGCCGGAACAACACTAACCCTGCAGCCAAGTCACGAACACCCCACTCCGCAGCTCTCAAGCTCGACATTGTAAAATAAATAAATATATTTAATTAACAATTTTTTATTTATCATGTAATATTAATTATTGTTTTTTAATTGTATTCTTAGGTTAATATTACTTGCACTAACTATAGTTTAGTCTAACCGTAAAAATACATCTGTTCCAAGTTTAATTTTTTTTTTTTTTTCATTTAAGGAAGTAAATGTAAATTCATTAGTAAGTGTTGTGTTAGTTTTAAATTATTCTTTATTTTGGATTAAACACAATTTATTTACCTTAATTCGTTATTTTTTTAATTTGCATTGATAATAATTAAGAATACATTAATAATTGATAAAAATAATTTAGTAAATTATTATTCTTTCTTTTTTATGAATGTTATTTTCTTAATCTGTAAAATAGACGACGATTCACTCATTGTGGGACAAAGAAAATATATTAATATATATTTAATCATCTTCAAAATATATATATATATATATATATATATATATAATCAATTTAATGATAAATATCCACAATGGTTTCGTATAAAACTAAGAGAATATTATTTTGACACAATTACATCATTATATATTATTATACATTAATATCGTAAACAAGACATACACTTGAACTAATATCTTTTTTACTGAGGAACGAGAAAATTGTGTTATGAAGAGAGAAAGTATCACATATATGGGTCAAAATCAAGTAAGAATATTTGATAAGTTGATATATAGATTTTAACTCGTGATATCTCTATATTTAATTTAGTGTATATGAGTTTCGTCGATATTTTTTAAAATGCTACAAAAATTTATAATAAAACTCAATTCATTATTAGTTATAAGTAGGGGTAGAAATCAATTGGGTCAGGTTATATTTTGCAATACCTTAATTTGTTCAGTTAAAAAATTCAAAACTTAAATATAACATGTTACATGTCATATGATTTGTTTAGACTTGAGTCTAGCATTTATGGAAGTATATGTGGTATGTCATATTAAATTATTTAAAAACTTATTTTATATCAATATTTTTAAATATAAGTAATAAATATATTTTGAAATAGATTTACTGATTAATATGTTAATAAAATAAAATTTAATATTTAATAGCGTTCACACGATAAGAATAAATTTTAATTTCGGTAAATCGCGTAAAAAGACTTTTGACGACGGAAGGAATTATACAGTGTACTTACATAAGTATTCTTCAACCAATCACGGTATGAATAGTTGCAAAGTTGGTTTCATTTTTCATTATACTCACTAAATTTCTCATCTTAATTTCATTAGTGTGGACTTCTTAGTTCTTACCTGTTTGTTTTTTGTGTCTTTCTTCCTCAAAGTTCGTGATAACGATTGGTACACTATTCAATCTTAATAGTTGTAAAGAGTGTTAGTATTTAATATAGTAGTAACTCTTATATGCCCACCACAATATATTGCTTTAATAGATATTTGATTATGGATAAAAATAACTCCTTGTTTGGTTTTATTAAATGTTAAACATTAACTATTTTCATCATTTGATCATATATGTATTGTTAATAGTTGTTCTTTTTGTAGTATTTTATCATTTATTAGTCACAATTATATATATATATA
>JBBPBP010009777.1:55639430-55667224 GCA_037974735.1 Cicer chorassanicum | reverse complement strand
ATTTTTATTCTCATATCATATTTCATAAGAATAACTCTGTGAATTTATTATTGACTTGTATTATATTTTTTTAGTGTTTTGTGCTATGTGGATTTATCAATTATCTTGGACGAGGTTCTTTTTATATTTTAATGGTTTTATTCTATTTCATGTTGTGAATTATTTTGTTTGTTGATAATTTTTATTGCATAATTCATTTATAAATCATGATGCTCTTAAAAATATAGAGTACTTTGTTATTGTGAGAAATGAGAATAACGAATCTCATTTGTCAGATTTTAATTAATGAAAATCAATGGTTTAGATTAAAATATGTCAAGTTACAATGAATATATTGTACTTTTTTATCTTAAAACGCATATGAGGTTGAAGATGATTAGGCAACTTTATTATTTTTCCAATTGAAAATAATCACATATGTACAAAATTTTGAAACCTAACATTCAACGGTGAAAACAAATTTGCACTACTAGAATTACCAATTTAGTCGAATAACAAATTACAAAATTGCACCGTCAAAAAGGGGGAAAGTTTTTAAAAGGTAATGACAAGTTTAATAGCAATGCCATAAGTTTGTGATACATCCAAATAAAATTTGATTAGAAAAGGTGATCTTTTGTCTCAAAATTTGTGAAGGCAAAATATAATTATAACAAACTGGAATTTGTAATATTTGTATAAAACTAAATGAGTATATTTTGCTAAATTCCAAATATTACATTGACAATGAATAACAATATTAAAAATGATACAAACATGCGTGATGCGTCCGAATGCTCGAGTATTTGACTAGGGTTTAGGGTTTTACAGTGGTATAAGTAAGCATTATACATTTTAATTGACGTGTTTAGAGCAAGTTTTGGAGCATAGAGTTGCTATCTTCATAAAAGGTTAACATTGTATATATAAAAGTTAACTTCTTGTTCAGATATAATTTCCCATTATCACTAATGAATTCTTCAAAAGGTATTTACAAATTCATATATCTAACATACATTGCAATTTTAGTCCTTGAGTTTTTGGAATAATTTTACTTTGTAGTGCAAATATTACAACTATTTATATTCAATCCCGTAAGCATGTAATTATTTTTTAAAATACTTATAACATAATTTAGATGCGATATCTGAATATTCAGTTATGTTAGATTGATGCATTATTCATTACTAATTAAAGATAAACCTAAGTCAAACATAAAGCTTTAACTCGATCTCAAAAAGTTGATAAACATGTGTTACAACAAAATAAATTTATGTCTAGAGATCCAATTCCCCAATGTTAATCTTCATAGTGCATATGACCCAAAGATGTTACTATGACTTGGATTTAAGAAAAAATTTACTTTAGATGTTATTTTTGTTTTTTGTTACCATTATGTATCTTATATATGTTAAATTGATTGAATTTCATGCGTTGAACTATTCTATTATATAACATGGTTGTTAAATTTTAACTATTAGTATCATAACTCTTTTTTACTATGATGATCTACATTATTTTCATCCCTATCTTTCAATTGTTGTGAAATAAAATTAAAGAACTCATTTTGATTAACATTTCTACAACGTCAAATTGAAATAATATCAGTAAAGACACAAAACAATATATATTTATAAACTATCAAGTGGTAAGGACTTAAGCTTAAATAATGCAAAGTCTTCAATTTTTTTTATCTTCATTTTTCTTGAGTTAATTGGTACAACATAATTAGCTCAAGTTCTTAAAACAAACTTTCAATACCAGCGTCCCTCAAATTGCAATACATACATAAGTCTTATTTTAACTAACTCAACAAAGCCCTCAAGTGGAGTTAGGTTTTGGAGGAAGAAAAAAAATTAGAGAATCTCATTTGAAGATTTAAATGTAAACAAACAAAAAGAAATTAAACAAGGTATTTTCAACTTTTACCTTATTTTTTGCTATAGTATATTTGACACTACGAATTTGTTTCATTTGCAAAAGAAGATTTAGTTACTACTTGATAGAGCAAAAATTTATATTCCATGTTTGATTTCAAAAGTGTCATGATTCGAAAAAAATAGGCGAGAGATTTAGCAAAATGTGTGATGCATGGATTTTCTAAATAAGTATGATGTCCAATATTTTTCTAAATAAATAAGTAAGGATTAATTATACTATGAAAATAGGTCAAGGATGTCACATACAATACTATCTCATAATCATGTGCATATAGATCAAAAGTTATCCAATAACTTATTTTTTTGGTAAAAAAATAATAACTTCAAATTTTACCGTGAACTATATTGTCAAGTTCTTATTATTTTGCAAGTCAAACACTCATAATATAATTTATTAAGAGACACAACACAAATTTAGAATTATATATCGTTTTTTTAACAATGATTACAATAAATTGAGAGATTAATGCGTCTTTTATTTGTAATTTATTAGAGTTCACATAAACGTGCTTGTCTATTTATTTTTTACTATGCTAACGCGGGCATGTATTTTATTATATTTTTTATGTAATATTTGATTATCGTTTATAAGTTATTCATATATTTTATATGGTTACCAATAATATATGGTATGATTTATTGTTTACACAATATATACACCAAATATAAATTTAAAGCAAATTGATCGTAAGTGGTTTGCAAACCCCATATTTTTATTTATGGATAAATTTGACAGTACGCATTTAGTTAATTAAAAATGTTATTTTTGAATTTCAAAAAAGTTTGAAAAAACAATTTATGTCACCGAAAATATTACTGGGTTGAGTCGCAGACTAGGTCGCTCTCTTTAAGACATTTCGAGGCACTGCCCAAAAGGTGCAAGACAGACTATCAACCACGAAGTCCCCACGATAAAACAGCCCAAATCACTGTATCGGAGTTCTACTGCACCGTAGAAAACCGTTCGAGAATTACACCCTCAATATGGCAGTCTTGCGACTACCACTCGTAATATGGCACTAAGGCCACTCAAGAAAAAGAAGAAGAAGAGAGAAAAGAGAGAAAAGCCTCAAATTCATAGTGCTTTTGGTGTGATTTTTCAACTGAGGAGAGCCCTCTATTTATAGAGGAATTCCGCAACTGAATCAGAGAAAATGGTGCGATCCATTAGCTCTGAGTAGTGCGTTCCAGTTGACCGCTCCAATCCTTGACCTCAGAAAGCGTGCGCTCCGAAATTGTTGTCCACCCAAAACGTGCGCATTTGACTACCTGAACATGCGCTAAGGTTTTGACTTTGAATAATGACCGGGCAACAGTAGTTATGTGGCACCTAGGGTTAAGGTTTTGACCGGGCAAAAAGGGAAGACTGGATCAGATCACCAGGTAGACTCGGTGGGTAGACTCGGTGGAGGGCATTCACGTAATTAACGCAACAATCAGAGATAAAACGCAAGTATTCAATTTTTAAAAAATAATTTATTAATTTTCATTGACTAAAAAATAATAATACACCACAAGACCAAGGTCCGAGCCTGAGCCAGGCGGCGACGACGCGCGCACGTGGTGGTAAACTTTGCTTGCATTCTTCCTTCTTCACAAAATTGGGGTACCCCTTGGGGCACACCTCAAGGTACATACCTTCACCTTATATACTCTAATAGTGTGTGATATCCCTCCTATGTGGGACTTCTCATTTTTTCAATTCATAACCACGCTAGCTCATTAATGTCACCATTATTTCTAACTATCTTCCATTAATTTTTATCATCATTTCCAAAAAAAAAAAAAATCATATTAAGTAAAAAAATGGTAATGATGATTTAAAAATTTAAAATATACTACACCATATAAAAAAGATATCGCATTTATTGTAGTTATAGATAACAATCAATACCTTTATTGTTATTTAAAGACTAAATTGAATCCAATACCCCTTCAATCTCATATCACACTTTAGTAAAATAAATGGAACATTAACTTTATCAAATCTCTCTTATTAAACATTTATGTATGTATTCACTACTATTTGTGTTTAGACACTTAAATCGTATTTTAGAGACTATATATCTCAAGTACATTAGATTGATGTTTTATTCGTTACTCAAACAGAGACGAATCTAAATCAAGCAAAATGTTTCGACTCTACAAAATTTAATTTGGATTTAAGTTTATTTTTAGTTGCTTTTTTATTTTTTAATTCTATTTTTTTTTCTTTCTATGTTTGGTTGATTGAAGTTTACATGTTGGAACTATTTTATTATGTAATATGGTTGTTAAATTTCAACCATTAGTTACATAAAAAAAATCAACTATTAGTATTATAACTTTTGTTAATATGATGATCTACATCATTTACATTCTTATATTTCAATTGTTATGAAATAAACTTAGAGAATATATTTTGATTAACATTACTATAACATCTAAATGAAATAATATTAGAAAAAAGACAAAACAAGGTACATTTATAAACTATCAGTTGTTAACTACTTCAACTTAAATAATATATAGTCTTCAATTTTCGATCATTCTCTTTGTTGTTATATATTTTTTCCCTAAAACATATGGACCAAAATTTGCCATGATTGTACAAATGAGATATAGATCATGTTATATATTTGATCTGCGTAATACCTGAGTTTAATATCATGTTAAGCTTAACATTTTCTCAATTCATCACTACAAGAAAAACTGTCTTTACCAATGAAAAATTACCACGAATCTCAATTCGTGGGTAAATTATTCAATATTTATGAAAATTTTGTGAGTAAATTTGTTATTGAATAAATTATTATTTTTTATTGGATTCCGTTGTTAATTCGTAGGTAAAATTAAAAAAATATGTGGGTAAAGTTTAAAAAATGCAACACAACTTAAATTGCCAAAATTTATTCGTATTATTTTTTACCACTGATTCTCCGTAGGTAAATAAAAAGAATAATGTTAAGTTGTCTAAGGATTGTCCGAATAAATTGAAAGTAAAATTTTATTAAGTATTTTATTTTTTTTACAAAAAAACTTATTCTCATAACAAAGAAAACTTATTCTAAAAAAAATAACTTACTCTAGTTTCTACGACCATTATTTGACAAGTTTTTGGGTTTAGGTCTTGGTAGCAAACCTACTCTCTCAAAATACAGCCTCCTCTCAACTCTATCTGTTCATCTTTCTCCCTTGTCTCGCGCTCTACTCAACTCGCCCCCAAATATTTATTCTCTAAATCGTTCCAACTCGTTGTAGCTAAGTTTACTACTATTGCCCAGAGGACTGCAAATCGCCTATATTCTTTTGAAACATTTTTAAAGAACTTACAAAATAAGGTCAACTATTTTCCCGTCATTATAAAATTAGCCCACTTCATATTTTTATTTCCAATTAATATATAGTTTTTAATATTTAAATATATGTAACACATTATTTTTTCTATTGGTTGGTCATTGTTACATGTTGTGATAGGAGGCAAAAATCAAGCGCCCTTTGTGTCACCACTTAATTAACTCATATCACAATTTTGTTATTTTTATAATATATGACTATATTTTCTTTTTTTTCTTTATTTATATATATATATATATATATATATATATATATATATATATATATTCTCTAATCAATATAATTTATTTCTTATTTGAAAGTGACACGTATCACTTGAATTTTAAAATTTTCAACTAAGTGATTGAGGGTTGTACTTCGACAATTAATTTATTCTTATTTTATATCTTTAAAAGACAAAGATTTACAAAGCACATTAAACGCGAGTTACACATATATCAATTATATTATTTTAATTGATTTTAATGATTATGCTATTAACTATATGATTATTCCCTCATTTATGATGTTCCTTAAATAATTAATTTTCCAAGAGTTTTAATACGTTGACTCATTTATTTTAGTTTTTTTTAATTAAAAAACGATATATATATATATATATATATTATCTTTACGACATCATATTAAATTAAACTATAACACATGTTAAATATATTGTGTCACATGTATTTTTTTTCTCTGTTTTATTGCACAATATTTATTTTTGTCATTTATATCATCACTTAATTAAAATTAACAAATGACTCAAAATCTAACTAACTATTCCATGTAAAAACAAAAACAAAAATTTATAGTTAATAATTACAAAATATATAACTATTACATCAACATTAACATTAGTATGTTTTGATTAACATATCTCTACCTTTGCTTACTATACTATTCTCCCACTCCAAAATTTTTTCATAAAAAAATTGACTCAAAATTTTATTTAGATAATTTTCAAGATATAAAATTTCAAGCTATATATAAATATTTTGAAAAATATGTATTCAATAAGAATATTTTTTTAACCATTAGGAATCGAATATAATACTCCGTCTAAAGTTTACAAAACAGTTAATTTGAGGGTGGATTTTGTTTTACCCTATTTCTTGAATATATTAAAAAATGTAATGTAATAATTGCATGAGTGTAATTTCATAATTCCTCCGTCTATATATATGAAAATAAATCATACATTTCTCATCATGCACACCCCCGCAAATTTGGCGAGTTGGGTTAAGCGGTCTAAACTCGTTTTCTCGGTAAAGAAATAAAAAAAAAAAACCCTATTCGAGTGGTTTTTGCGGGAATTCCGAATGCCACTATTCTTCATACATAAAACGGTGATTAGTTTTCGGTGGTAGCCGTAAGCGAAGTAGGATCAGAGTCAGTTGTGCATTCTGATTCAGATTCCGAATTTCGCATTTTCGGTTTCCCATTGAAACAAGTTCTGAAGAACGTTAACGCTTGCTTCATAAGTCTCACCCTACTCAAACAGATCGAACTCATAATCATATTCACCAATCCAAAACCCTATTCAATTCTTGCCCAAGGGTTTTCATCAGCTTGTCCCAGCTATGTGGACCAACGTTTTCAAAATTGTAGGTTTTTTCTACATCTCAACACTCTTATTATTATTTGTGATTACGTTGTGTGTTGTAGCTGGAATATCATTAATTCTAGATCGAATTTCGTTTTACCCTATTTAGCATATTACAAAGTACACATTGGTTTTTGTATTCATAATAATAATCTCATGAATAAATAATTGAACGTGTTTAAGCATTATAAATTATCACATGTGTATTTGATACAGGGTTTTATTGTTCTTTTAAGTTGACTTGCTTTATGAATGTTTGAATTTTACTTGTAGAGACATGTTTTATACAAAAGAAAAACCCACAAGCTTTAACAAAACTAGTTTATCTTTGATTGTGTTGCATATTTTTTCCTATTTGATCATATACTGGAATTGCGATTTTTCCAATCTAGTTGCTAGGGTTGACCGAAGAATACTTCGTTGTTACGTAACCACATCCTTGGACATTCGATTGCTGTAGGCTGAAACGCCGATGATAATGTGTTTCGGACTTTCGGCCCCTTTCCAAAATGGAAGAACAATTTCAATATCTGGCGATGTTTGGTATTGGTTCTATTGGATTATGTTAATGAAACTACATTACTCTGTTTGATAGTTACCTATATCACCCTAGTTGGTATGTGAATGGCCCGATCCAGAACTCGACTTATCTATAAGACTTCATTTATTTTTTATCCCTACTAGTAGCAATGAAAACTTGTGTTATTACACACGTATGAAAAATAAAGGGTATTGCACGGGCGGACGAATCACTAGGAGGTGACACGTGCCCTATCCGACCATTCTTTTAATTATTAATTAAATGAATAAATAAATAGTAAATAGAAGTAAATAGATTAGCAAAACAAGAAAATAGTGGCTCTTTTGAATGCTAGGATAACTACTACAAATTGTTTACTTGCTTGATATGTCAGTTAATGGCGAGGATAGATATCAACCTCGGTCTTGGCACACCTTTTTTCATAAAAAGTAAGCAGAAATACTTAAAACTTCATATTAGAAATAGGTGCAAAATGTTATACCTCAATGCTGCATTTTTAGTTAGCTTTTACCATAAATTAATATCTCCAGCTGCTCTATTGTTGTTAAGAATTTTCTTGGTTGTCTTTGTATGTATATAACTATATATATTGGAAATTTGTACAGGGTGGTCTGCATCAAATAACATGGTTTCAGTTTCTCCCTCATGAACCTGATCTGAACCCTCTACCTGACAAAAGGTTGTAATATATTTTCTATTTTCTTTTTCTTTCTGGTTCACTATATTAATATTACTGGGGCCATCTTATGTTCAAACAGTGTAAAATCGGACCAGAAGGATGCTGCAATGTTACTGGTGCTTTCATCACATCTGCAACTGCAAAAGGAAGGGTTTCTCAGCACATGGACCAATTCTTTCGTTGGACCCTGGGATCCATCCCAGGGTTTGCATAATCCAGGTAGAGATTGCTGACTTAGTGGTTTTGTCATTTGTTATCATTTGCAATTTCTACTGTCTTTTTACAAGAAGGAATGGAAATGTTATCAATTTTCTAGTTACCTAAATTTCTGCTTTCTGTTCTAAACATGCAGATGAAAAGATTAAGCTGTGGCTTTTTCTTCCCGGGCGTCATTCGTCAGTTTCGGAGACTGCTCAGCCAGCATTATCTGGCTTAAGAGGTATCGTGCTTAACAGAATGTTGTATTGGACATATCTGTAACACTTGGTGAAATAAAAAGATCAAAACAATATCAACTAATATTTAATAATATAATAATCCCATTTATAGAAATTGGGATGTTACAATATACATTTCGTTCTTCAAAGGTAGTGAGTGGCTTTGGAGCTTTTACACTTTTGTGCTTTCTGATTATACTTTATGTGGGAAACCTTTTTTTTGATGAAGTTGTCGCATCTGGGCTTTGGGTTGCTCCTGGGGATTCAGAAGAGGTTGCATCTGCTCTCTCTCAGGCTTTAAGGAATTGCATAGAAAGGTTTCTCCCCCCCCAATTCTTCAAAATAATGTTCATTTTGGTCATATCTTGCCATTTTTTCTCATATTGAATTTGGCAGAGCACTGCTTGGGCTTTATTACATGAGATTTGGAGATGTATTTTCAAAGGTTCATCAATTTCAAATTGAAGAACTGCTCAGGTATGCTTTTGCTATATTTAGATTTAGCACTTTTGGCTAAATTAAATCTGAATATTTCACTAATGTTCATAGGGATATGTAGAAATATATAATTTTGGGATCAAATCATTTATCCCTATCTAAGGTAACTATGAAAGCTAATAATAATAAAACTAAATGCAATTAACAGTATAGAATGTATTAACTTGTGGTAGACCAACAAATGATGTGTATTCGGTTAAAAATGTATAAATTTATGATAAATAATCATTAACAAGTCACGTGTAACCAAAAAATGATCTTTGGTTACATGTATGTTTCAAATCCCCATTATACAAGGCTGGCTACTGTTCTCCTGAGTCAGTAGATGGAATCATAGGTAAAACAAAAATTGAACGATTTGGTAGTTGAAGTTGGTTTTCAAATCACTGCTCCAATTTGTTCCCGGCAGTGTTATTATCAATTCCAGATAGCGGCTGACCCCAAAAATGCTATAGCGAAATAGTGGATAGTGGGGTGACGGCTATTTCGAAATCATACGATTTTATAATTTTTTCAGGTCTCTGCGATCTCGTTCCTGCACAAACTCGTTTCACGGCTCAAGATTGTGAAATCAATGAAATCTGCGATCTTGTGTGTGCTTAGTTTCTAGGTCAGGCTCACTGCCTATTTACTTAAAACAATGGTTTCTGATTTTAAAACATGCAACCTATTTCTTAAAATTGCTGAGTCCTAATTATTCACAAACCTTGGAAAATCGAACGTTCACTTCTTCTCTTGCGACCCAGTTTCTGCCGGTTACCTTCTTCCTGACTAGCGACCAAGTTCTCTGCTGGTGGTTCACCACTGGGCCGCCATTTTTCATCCGCCAGAGGTGCACTCTGTCTTCTCTCTGCAGTTCTCTCTCTCACGCGGTTCTCCCTTGTCCTGGTTTAGGAGTTGGAGGCACACATTTTTTTTCCTTCTTTTTTATTTTTATTTTTTATAATTTTCCTTCATTTTGTTTTTGCTTTTAAACGGATTTGTAGTTGGGTCTGTCTGCACAGTTTGGGTTGAGTCTGTTTAGAAAAGGCCCAATTAAATTTAGTGATGGTTGGATCTTTTTGTTTAGATAGCTTAAGTTTTGATTTTTGACCTATCAGCTGTGTATAACATCCTTATTAGTTATTATTTTGAATTTAAGTTTAATCAAGTGTTTGTAGTATGATTTAAATATTTTTCTTCTTATGTTTGTTCATATGTGTGCGCGTGTATTCGTCTGGGAATTTATTTGCACAAATATATTAATTATGAATTTTGTAGGATCTTACGATCTGTGTTATGATTCCATGATTTACAATCTGTGTTATGATTCCACGATTTACGATCTGTGTTACGGTTCCACGATTTACGATCTTGACTCCATCTCCCAATCTTAGGTAGGGTCTCGCTTTTAACTACGTTGATTTTAGGGATTGATTGTCCAATTACTGCCTAGAATCTTTTTCTTATTCAATACATTACAAATCATAATGAATTAAAAAATATATACCATATACCAAATCTTAATGAATTTAAAAGCATATACAATAAATTTAAGAAATATGATATTTATGTAGTGGAGAATCGAGAAAGAATATTTATATAGCGAGAAATATGAAGATCTCTTCAAGGTAATAATAGTATCAACATTATCAACAAAAGGAATGAGGAATACCTAATTTTTTTTCCAAACTACAATATTTTTTTATTAATGTGCATCCATGTGTTCCCAAATTGAGTGCCTATTTTTTATTTATTTTTTATATGTTCCTGGTATGTACCCATAAGAGTCCAACTTGTTCGTATGCATTATCTGCACAACTTTAATTTTGGAGTATCCGTGATTTATAAAACAGCATCCATGTGTACCCACACTGAGTGCTTATTTTTTTTTTAATATGCTCTTGATATTTACCCATAAAAGTCCAACTTGTACGTACACATTATCTGCACGACTTTAATTTTGGAGTACCCGTTTTTCATAAGTTTGGATGAACGTGTTGTGTTTCTGTCTTATGTTCTGTGTATACTGCAAGATTAAGCTGCGCAGAACTTTCAGTTCAATAGTAACATGATTCAACTGTATAGTGCAAGTTAATATAACTATCTACACCTAAATAGCTCTACATATTTTACGTTGGAACAACTTTCCCAACTGTAAACTGTACCATAACAGGCTTCTTTCCCAACAAACCTAAAGTATTTTATACATTTAGGTTGTTTGCATTGACCTCAGCTAAGATTGAAAAATCCAAATCCCACCGAAGCTGATTGAGTGGACCAAGCTATTTGTCTGCATTGTGTGTTGGTTTGCCTCTGCACTGCTTTTGACTGTGACCCTGCTATTGCATATTTATGATTTTTACAGGAAAGGACACCCTGCATTTGAGTTTGTCTTTGCTGCAACAGAGGAGGCAATCTTTATACATGTCATAGTGTCCTCAAAGTACGATGGTGCTAGATTTTTTTAGTTGGCCAATTGATTAGCTTGCATTGAAATATTTACCTATTGTTTTCCCCCCTTTTGTCAGGAATATCCGGATGCTTTCCACCGGTGATCTGGAAAAACTATTGAAACATTCTACGGAGGCGACATATAGACTTCCAGGTTGGCATGATCTTTGTGCATGAATTTTGTTTGTTCTCTAGAATTACTATTCTTTATTATGCTATTCATCTGTTGTTGGTGGCATTAAATATTTGGGTTATGCCGGCTTTTGTTTGGTGTGTAATGATATGGGCAATGGTTGGATTTCAAGGATGGGCTTATGGAGACTCCTTTCTTTTGGATAGCATTTTGCTTTTCAATGCATTTGCTAATGTGTTCAAGGTATTGTTGGTTTATTACAGAAGGTCAGAGGGATGGATTTGGAGAGCTTTGTTGTACTGAGTTTTGTTTGTTAGGAAATTTGTTCTTGTTACTGATATTCAGATCATTTAATGGGTCAGGACATGCATCCCCCCGCTTGTTTATCTATGTTATTTTCTTCCAAATATAATTCTTTCTTTGCTTTTGCAACAGAGAAGCTAATCTTTTCTTTCTCTGTTCACCTTTATGTTGAGTTGTTGTCATTATATCTTCGTCATTGATTTCTGTCTTCAGGTGTCATATCATGATTCATATGTTAATGCATATGTATTTGTACTTGCCAATATCCAGAGGGTTACTCAGTTCCTGTTAGTTTTTCAGATGCTGTTTCTTGATACCATATTTGATTTAATTTTACATTATTATGTGGCAGTGGTTGTTTCTCCGCATGGGGTGCGTGGCAGCCTGACTGGTTGTTCTTCGAGTGATCTTGTCAAGCAAAGTTATTTCAGGTCCTTTTAATAATCCTGTGTACAATTGATGTATGATTGTGAAGATATCACCACTGACTGAACTCCATTTTTTTATTCTTTAGCAGTTCTGCCAAATTTAGGGTGTCAAATGGAATTATAGGTCTCCCATATCATGTTTCCCAGGGTGTTGGTTGCCAGCTGAGGGGGCAGAACTGTTTTGTTGAAGTAAGCCTTGGCTTCCCTAGATCTGGAACTGACAAGGCATTGCAGACAAACAGAAATATTGTTAGGAATTTACCTAAATCTCCTGTCATGGGACAAAGTGATCACAAGGGATCACCAGATCATTTACTAGTTAATGAGAAAACATTTCTTTATCCAGCTGAGGCAGTGCTTGTACCAGTTTTTCAAACATCATTAGCCAGGTCTTCTTTGAGAAGGTATTTTTTTCCACATGTCTTAATTTTCCCCTTTCTTCAATTAAGAGCTGTATGTGGCTTTTAAGACAATCTGGTCAAGCTCGTTTTCCTGTTTGCTTCTTTGTTGATGTAAGATAATGTTTTTTTAGCAGTCTTTAAGACACAAAAATTAACATGGGAATTGGAGAATAAGGGGTTGTCCTTAAAGAAAATGGAAAAATAAAGCAACTAAGTTAAATACCTAACATGCAATGTGAATGTCCCACTATAACCAGTGCACTTCAATTAGCTAAAAGAGCTCTGATTCATAATCTATTAATGTGAACATAC
The DNA here is from genome assembly GCA_037974735.1 of Cicer chorassanicum. Taxonomy (NCBI): domain Eukaryota; kingdom Viridiplantae; phylum Streptophyta; class Magnoliopsida; order Fabales; family Fabaceae; genus Cicer; species Cicer chorassanicum. The sequence continues at coordinate 55,654,219 of JBBPBP010009777.1, read as the reverse complement.
AGATTTTGGCTGCAGAATTGGATGGGTCCATCGCTGACTGGTTCTTCATCCTTTATTCACTGGTTTGTTGCGCGCTATCTCTGTATTTTTTCTCCTTGCATTCTTACATCTTTGATTATTGAGTTTAATTGTGAGCTGTGTTATGTGTGTGGTAGGGGTATTTGTGGTGCGGTTTTATCGGTTATGAGGCAAAAACCCATCCGATCCAAAGATAAAATTTACATGTGGTTCGGTTTGGATGACAAGTTTAAAAAAAAAAGATCCGATCCAACTTTGAGTGGTTTAATTTAGCTCGGTTTTTGTATATCCAAATTACAATTGTAAATTTTTTTTATTAATATTAATATTATAAAAACACAGTAAAATAGTAGGTTTGATGCAAAATTTAACATTACGGAATATCAATGATCCACTATATTTGAAATAGCAAATAAATAGATCAAATTAAACTAATATGTATTATTAGGAAAAAAAATTAAAAATCAACAAATAATATATAAATGCAATATGTCATATTCATAAAAAAATAAATAAGTATAAGATTTATGATTGCAGTTTGGTTCGGTTTTGAAAAAGAAATACAAAATCTGATTCGATCCGTGCGGTTTTCACAAAAGAACATCCAAAAATAGTCAAAAGTATTTGGTTTTATGCGGTTTTCGTTTTTTTTTTTGGGTCGATTTGCGTTTTTATTTTTTGGATCGGTTTGGATGTGAACGTCCCTAGTGTGTGGCTTCTCTTATGTCTTCTGTTCATGATTGTTTCATGAGAGTTACTATTTATGGGCATACAGAGAGACTGGGAAGCCTTGTTGCATTTTGTCCCCATGTTTCTTATATCTAGAATTTTCTGTGTTGGTGCATATCTTGCTCTCTCAGTTATTTTCTTTCTATTCTCACTTTCTATCACTTTACAATTCTTACATGTATGTAGCAATGGTTTATTGATAAATTTTTCTCACTTATATTCCCCTTGGCAACTATTATCCCATATTTTTTGGTTAATTTTTCAAACTCATAAATATGCTCAATTTTCTCTGGTTTTGGTTAAAGCCTAAATTTTCATACCTGGGACACTTAAACTTTTCTTCCTTCTGCAGTGCTGGTAATGTGGAATCTACTGAAGATCCTTGGACAGAAATTAATGGATCCCGCACGCAAAATAGTTATGATAGTAGTAGCAACAGCAACAGTAGCAGTATTAGTAGCTTAAGTGCCAGCTCTAGTGATAGTGATTACAAAACTACAGGATTAAGTGAACTAGAGGCAGATGCTGATTCTTTAACGTGTAGACAGTCTATGGTATCTTCTGGTCGATTGGGAAGTGATGGCTCCATATTGGTATGTTGTTATCTATTTCTGAAAAAATATTTTTGATTTTTTTAACAAGAAAATTTATCGAGATGAGTAAAAGAAAATTACAAAGAACTTGAAGGATAATCTATTATCCAAAAAGAAAAATAATGGAAAAATAAAGCAGCAAAGCAAGAAGAAACAAACACCAATTGAACAGAGCCACCAAATTGCTCTGTATGTCTGGAAGGGACCCCTTAAGAAAACCATCTGCTTTTTGCACCAAATAGAAGCAATTGCCCAATCTCAAGTCTTTCGTGAGCAAACATACAAATTACTATTTACTAATAGCTTACACTGCACATTGCCATAAAAATTTAGCTCCTCTGCTAAATTACTATTTACTAATACCAAAACTACTAAAGCTAGGCACCAAAGTTTCCCCTTTTTTATATTTTTGATGCTGTTAGCAGTAATGGTTTTTCCTTGGATTGAAAAGAAGCATAATAATGGTTTAACATTTTTCTCAAGTGTAATGTTTGAACGCATCTGTTTCTCTGATATGGGTGAGAGTATAAATATTCTCCTCAGGTACCATGTATGAGCACTTGGTCACCGTAAGTTCTGGAATTTGGATACAGGTACTTATTGTTTAGCAGTATAACAGTATTCCTACAACATAGTAGTATACATACTTGCCACTACATAAGTTGGCCACTTATTTGGTTGTATTCACACGAAGATGGCTAACTTACTGCGTTTATTAAATAAATTGAGAAAATTGATAGTAGTTTTTTTTTTGAAAACATGAAAGATTTTTGTTTTTAATGAGAAAATGTTGAAAGATTATTTGACATATCGTAGTTTTTTTTTTTGGGAGAGCAAATCTTTTTTAATTTGGCAATTTGTCCAGTCTTAACTTTTGTACAATTGGGCACTAATAATGACTCTTATGCTGTGCAGGGCTCTAAGCGGTCTCGAACAGGAGTGACACAGTCATTAAGTATGACTACACATATTCCTGGGCAAGATGCGTACATGTCTGATTTTGGTTCCATGGAAGTTAACAATTCAGCCATTACAAGAGTAGGGAACGAGCCAATTGGCTCTATCTGGGACTGGGATGATGAGGAAGATAAAGGCATGGAAATGGATATTCAAGCACTATTATCTGAATTTGGGGATTTTGGCGACTTCTTTGAAAATGATGTTTTGCCTTTTGGAGAGGTATCCAAATATTTCTACTACTATATTTACAGGATTCCTTCTTTTGATTTCCACTATTTTCTCTCTATAAAAAAGTAAGAGCTATTAAGTTGTTTAAACTATTGTGTAACACATTTAAACTCTTAAATTGTCTATGGTTTAAATAGTTACTTTTAACTTTTTGACATCTATTAGCATGCATCTTTCCTTTAGCACAATAAATGTTTAAACGTTAACTTTTAACCTTGTTTAGTTTCTGGTCATAATAAAATAGAATTTTGATAATAGCACGGTTTCTTTATTTTGGCATTTATAAATTTGATCAAATATCAATATAAGTTTACGTTTCCTTTAAAAAACACATTATACATACATATTTTCCTATGCACTTTTTTATTTGTTTGCCATACCCCAACGGGAGTTTTCTGTTTTGCATATGAAGAAGGCTTGAAGCTCTTTATTGTACCAATAAGGTTGTTTACTTTGTTCTCTCTTTTATTTTTATTTTTTTATGGGGTGGGGGGAGGTATGCTCTTAATTTCACATGTCTCTTCTTTCTTTCACATTTTAGTATACATGTATGGTAACAAATCTTTAATTTATTTTTTGGTAATATCCTATTTTTAAATTGAAATTTGGATTCGAGGTTGACTTTTAGTTGATTGCATTGATTGTACTATTTTCAAAGTTTACTCTGAATCTTATTCTTTAAATAACAAATGCTGAAAATTTATAAGCTTCTTTTTATTATTCTAATATTATAATTAGTTCTCTCTGCTTCTTGGTCTCTAATATACTGGTTTCTTATTGTGCGATAAATTTTCTGTCAAAGCCCCCAGGAACTGCTGAATCTCAGGCACTTATGTTGTCTGCCCCAGATTGTGGAGATGTCAACAGCAGTCCAGCTGGTGCCATTGCGATGGATGTTTCTGATCAAATGCTTTTGCCTATTGGGTTTTCTTCCTTTGAGAGCTTTGATCCAACTCCTCCATCAGTCATGGAGGAATGCCTTAACAAAGGTCAAGATAACTTGAGTAACTCCATGCAAATGGGTCCAACCAATCAAACTCAAATGATGTATACAAGGGAGTATGATCATGTAATGAAAGCTGAAGCAATGATGACATTTGCTCAGGAATTTGGAGCTGTCGAGGCCCCTACTAGTGGGTTGTCCACAGCATTGTTCAGAAGCCCATATTTTCCGAAGTCTCGAAAAGCGGAGAGTTCAAATTCATGTTCTAACTATTACTTGTATGGTGCAGAGCCACCCTCTTCTCCCTATATTGAAGGATCAGAGGGAAAGAATGGTCTAGTCATCAATACAAAAACATGTTCCGGAAAACACGATACTAGTATGACTCTCCACTCCAAAAATTATTATACTTTTGTGGATAGTAGAAAAGACATAAATGACAAAAAACCAGTCACATGTATTGATAACAGCATTGCAAAATCTGAGGGGATAGTACAACCTCCGTTCTCGAACATTGGTTCTAATGCTTCTGTCAAGTCTGTTCTCAGGAAGATGACTGGAGGCACAAAGGAAGCAGATCATTTCGTTCTATCTGCAAAAAATTTATTGGCAACTGATGTCACCTGTGCTATGTTGCAAGCTTCCATGTGCAGGTTACGACACACACTCTTATCTTCTGGTAACAACCTCATTTCTGTTGGTTTGAGTAGGTCAACTGGGGTTACATTTTCTAATCAGCTTCCTACTGACCCAAGTACCACCACAGACATATCTGGCAAGTATGAGGTGAAAAAGAAAGAAAATATACCGGTTAGGATTGCAGGTGATATTGACGGAGGAATGCTTGATGGGCACCTTAATGCACCTGTTGGCGTTTGGCGCTCTGTAGGAGCTTCAAAAGTCGTAAAACCTTCCAATTCACCTAACATAGACGTCGGCTCTTCCTTTTCCCATAATTCATTCAATGAAGAAAGCCTCCTTTCTTATGGTCAAAGAAAACCACTTCAGGAGCTTCTTGATGGGATTGCATTGCTTGTCCAACAAGCTACTTCCTTTGTTGATCTTGCCTTGGATGCAGATTGTGGTGATGGTCCTTATGGTCTGCTTGCGATGCAAGAGCAGTGGAGGCGTGGGTTTTGTTGTGGGCCTTCAATGGTCCATGCTGGTTGTGGGGGAACTCTTGCCTCTTCTCATTCGCTTGACATTGCTGGGTTGGAGTTGGTGGATCCACTTTCTTCTGATGTAAGCTTTTATTGCATATACTTTTCTAAAATGTTTCTTCTCCTAATCCATGCTAATTCGTAGATTCCCGAACCATTGACTTCTCTCTCCTTAGGGGCATGGTTTTAGGATTTGGTCTTCGGTAATAGAACTAAATAGCTAAGGACACGATAGGTTGTAGTCTTGAAGTTATACTTGTTGAGGTTTGTAAAAATGTTCCGTCTTTGATGCAAGGGCACAAGATGTGTAATAAGGTGTTCTAATTCCTGTCACAGCACTTTCTGGCTGTTGTTAACTTTTGATAGTCTTTTGGGGTTACCAATTCCAGGTTAATGATGCCTTGAATTTGTTAGAAATATAATTTAAACCATGCACGTGTCTTCATCTAACAGATTAAGCTTTTGGGATAATTGGTTCATGACATGGTATAGGAGCCTCTGTGACCAAGTGGTCTAGAGTTCGGTATTTGTCGCCTCTATTCTTCTAATCATTAATTGAATTTGAGGACAATGTAGGCTGGCCCTGTATTGCTCATGCTCGACGCTCAAAGAGCTTTTGTATGAGGGGGTGTTAGAAATAAATCTAATATAAAACCATTAAAAGATGAAGCTTTTAGGATGGTTGGTTCATGACAGCACCAATGGTGCTGTTGATTGATTGATTTTTCATATTATACTTATCTTTGCAGTCTTCTGAATTTTCAGGTTCATGCTTCTACTGTGATAAGTTTGCTGCAATCTGACATCAAAACAGCTTTAAAATCAGCATTTTCCAATCTGGAAGGGCCATTATCAGTGACTGATTGGTGCAAAGGACGCAACCAATTGGTTGATACTGGAAGTATAGTTGATGGAGTTTCTGCTGAATCCAGCATTAGTGAATGTAGGGATTCTTCAGAACCAATGAGTCCATCCCAATCATCTGTTTGTGGATCATCCAGTATTAAAGGTATACGCTTGTTTTAACAGTATGATGGAAGTCACTATTTTCGGTCTACTAATAAATTTTGAATGTAACTGCAGTTTCCAGCATCATGGATAATGCTAAGGTGGATGAGACTTCCCAAAGGAGATCCGGTCAAGATTCAGAATCAGAGCAGCACCCGTCTTCCCGGCTTAAACCTACCCTCATTGCTGTTCCATTACCTTCTATACTTGTAGGGTATGTACACTTGTTGTCATTTATGTTTAAAGACAAGCATGCTTGAATACGTAAGTACCTTGGACACGAGGCTATCGTATTTGAGCGCCTTTGATGTAGATTAGTGTTGCCAAGATTGTGTGTTTACTCATAAATATTGAGGATTGTTACGTGGCATGATTGAGATAAAATCTCTTAGAATTTGGGCTTTAGGCCAAGCTCAACCTAAAAAATGTGCTTGCAAAGTAAGGACTGCCCAATCCTTTATAAGTTATAAGCACCACCTAGGCCATATCTCTAGTTGATGTCGGACATCGCTCTATGCTCATGGATGGACATCTGAAGCATGGATGCAAGCTGAATTACTGGGATGTCAACACACCCCTTGATGACGAAGATATAGGCAAAAATGGAAAATGAAAACAAAGAGCCACTTTCTCTACTCTTTCTCTGCTGGTATATGAAGAAATAGAAAACGAGTGGGTCCCACTTTTTTTCTTTCTTTCTCATTTCTCTTCATAACAAACCAGAGAAGTGTGGTCTTTCTCAGCCACCTCTCTCTCTCTCTCTCTCTCTCCAACTTCTCCCCTATTTCACCCATACCAAACACAAACTTAAAGGAATTGATCCATAATTACAGTGTTCATAGTACATTTAAAGTTGGGGTTCTAACTATATAACCAATTAACTAACTAATAGCTGTAATAAAAACTCAACTGTTGTTTGTTTAGTAAAGAAAGAACTTTTAGCTGAGCTTTATTAAGCCCGAGCTATTTTGAATATTGTTTATTATATCATTAGTTTTTAGAAACTAGACACTTACTTATATAGAATATCTGTTTTTAATTTAATTATTTAATTAATTGGGCTGTAATTATGGGATGTGATTGTATATGTTTATGCATGTAAGTATAACTATACATATGCTGGGAGACGGTATCTCAGGGAATTAAACTACAAACAGCTTGGGTTGTTTTTTCAAGTGTTGCAAATAACCCAGTAGATTGATCTCTTGCCTACTTGCTGACATATCACAATATGTTAAATTTGATTAATTAACAAAGATGCCATTTGGGACTGTAAAGTTTTGCATTTAACTAACCACTCATGCCAATACAACATGCAATAGGTATCAGGATGATTGGCTCAAGGCATCGGCAAACTGTCTGCAGCACTGGGAAAAGGCTCCTCTAGAACCTTATGCTCTGCAGAAACCTGTAAGCTTATAATAACTAGTAGATGCTGTTGCTAGTTATACTCTGTCGAATACCATATAATACGACTTAATTACCTGTTGGAAAATAAGTTTAACGACTTGCTTTTGTTTATGTCATTATATGCATTGTTGGTTGCAGATTACATATCATGTTGTATGTCCTGACATTGATCCCCTTACTTCTGCTGCTGCTGATTTTTTTCAACAACTAGGAACAGGTGAGTAATGGTAAAATTTGAGCTATAAGGTGTGTTTGATGACACTTTTGATATTGCATAGTTGAAATCTATTATCCTTACATACTCACTATAGCAAACTTATAATTATTTACAATGGATGCATTATTGACGGTAAAAAGGATGAAAGAAAATGTGGAGAAATCATAGTTGGACCGTTTCTCTTGGGAAAGAAAAAACATTCATTTTAATGGAGATAGTTTCTATTTGAAATGCTTAGAGTTGTTTGTGTGCCTGTACTTAACTGTGTCACACTAATTAATTGTAACTAGAGTATTCTTTGCCAGCAGTGTGCTTCTGGAATTTTATGCACTATGATTGTTGATTTACTTCCCATCTATTTGTTCCTTCACTCTGACTTTCAGCATCAAGTTGTTCTATCATTCTTATTTTGCTTTTACTCTTTTCAGTCTATGAGACTTGCAAGCTAGGTACTCATTTACCTCTGGGCTTGGGGAATCAGATGGAGATAGAGCCTGCGAAGTCGTCAACTTGTGGTTTTGTTTTACTTGATTGCCCTCAATCAATGAAGATTGAGAGCAGCAATGCATCTCTTGTTGGTTCAGTAAGTGATTATTTTTTGTCTCTATCTAATGGCTGGGACCTGACTAGTTATCTCAAGTCTCTTTCGAAGGCGCTGAGAGCTTTGAACCTGAGCTCTTGTTTTTCAGCGAACCCCACAGAAGGAAGTAACAGTTCAAGTTTGGTAAGCAACTTGTTTATTAGTTTGATCTTGTAGGTTGATGGCCATTATGCATCCTTAACTACTAATGAAATGACATCACGATAACACAGGACTGTTCATATAAGCAAGGGCATATTTCTCCTCACTGTATTTTTTTGGTAGATCTACATGTGTATTGTGTAGATGTTTAGATCTCAACCTTTTTTAATTTCTTTACATTTAGGTAATCTATGTGGTGTGCCCGTTTCCAGATCCTACTGCAATTTTGCAAACTGTTATTGAATCTTCTGTTGCCATTGGTTCGGTTATCCAACAGTCAGATAGAGAGAGGAGATCTAGCTTGCATAGTCAGGTTGTGAAGGCATTGAGTGGTTGGGCAACTGTTGATGAAGCTTCGGCATCTAATATCCTTGTGCTTTCTGGGTGTAGTATTCCTAAATTGGTCTTGCAGATAGTTACAGTCGATGCCATTTTCAGAGTCACAAGTCCATCAGTGAGTGAGCTTGTCATTTTAAAAGAGACTGCCTTTACTGTGTATAACAAGGCTCGTCGCATTTCACGTGGCATCTCTAGTGATTTAGCTCAATTGGCATTTTCCAGCAGATCTCAGTCTGCTTTGGCACAAATGCCTTCTCCCATCTCTGGGATGTGGAAAGACTGTGTTGGTCCTCGAATGGTAGGACATTCTCTTCCAAGAGAGAGTGACATTGATGCTAGCTTGAGACCTGGTAATTGGGATAATTCTTGGCAACCAGCGAGGTCTGGGGTTCTGAACTGCGATCCAAGTAGAACTGGGGATATTTTTCTCCATGATGAAATTCGCTACATGTTTGAACCGCTTTTTATTCTTGCTGAACCAGGTTCTCCTGAACATGGTATTTCAGTTATTAGTAGCCCTAGTTCAGAAGCTTCCAAGGCATTAGCAGATGACAGTAGTGGTAACCATGTGCAGAGCACAAATACAGCTGGGAATGTGGATTCTGCTTCAAGCATTGATGGATCTGGGTCTGATCAAAAGACTCATCCAAGCTTACATTGTTGCTATGGATGGACAGAGGACTGGCGTTGGCTTGTATGCATCTGGACAGATTCAAGGGGAGAATTGCTGGACTGCAATATTTTCCCATTTGGTGGAATAAGCAGTAGGCAGGATACAAAAGGTCTACAGTGCCTTTTTGTCCAAGTTCTTCAGCAAGGTTGTCTGATACTCCAATCTTGTGATCCTGGCCTTGCAAAGCCTCGAGATTTTGTGATAGCACGCATTGGAGGTTTCTACGAGCTTGAGTACCTTGGTAAGATTTCTGTCTTTTTCTTTACTGTATTGTGCGGTTGGTTTTGGGACATGGCAGACATTTTCTTAGACGACCTTGGGTAAAAATTTAATTGAAAAACACTTCTACGTCCTCTAGTGAGTTGCCCATAGTCACACAATGTTATAAGCTTGAGTGCATATTGTCTCATATCTGCTGAAAATTGGCCAACCAAGTCTTGCCTTTACTAGTTTGTGTGTGTCCGTGTGTGTGTGAGAGAGAGAGATTGCATGCGTAAATTTAAACTATACGGAAAAAAGTTCGAGATGTGGATAGGTGACTTGGTGAAGGATCAAACTCAATCATTATAATCAAACTTTGGTTGATGCTTGCTAAGTGAGAATCATTGCAAAGCCCCTATTCACAATGTTTTGAGTGGTTAGTTAAGAATCATGTTATGAAGTTGTTGGTGGGTTATTTTTCTGAATACCATATCCTGTGGTCCTTCTCAATTATAATCCTAAAATATTAAATTAGTTTCATTGAAATTTAGGTTGGTCCAGGTTTAGGTTCTGATAAGTTCAGAATTCAGATGTTGCTTGATAGAGCACTAGATTATGAACCTGATATATAGAGCAGTGAAGCTGCGCAGTTATTGGAATCAAATCCTAAAGAGTCCATGATCTGGCAGGTTTATACTCGATAAACGTAAAAAGGTGTGGGGGGAGAGAATTAGTTAGGCCGCTGGATTGTCTATACTCAATAAACGAAAAAAGAGTCCATGATCTGCTGCATGGTTATAGGGGGGCAATTAGTAGTTGGAGAGGATGTTAGTTATTGTTTTGTTTTTTCGACTGAAATTCTTTCAGGAACTGAGAATCTGGTTTTCCCTTGTAAGAGCTTGGGCTATCCTTTCTGTTTAAAATAATAATAATCTTACACAAGTTCTTGTTCTGGGTGCTCTGTCTTGCCACATGTAGAATCTATAGATGTATCGGCGGTCTTCAATTACGAATTGTGCAACACAACATGTCAGAACAAATAAGCAACTCAATTGTAATAATGAAATTTAGCTGGCTCTATTTCTTTTACTTTAGTACATTCGGAATATTGATTCTGGATTTGAGGGGACCAACTTTCGATTATTTAATAGTAGTATTGTTTCATAATAATGTGTGATGTGTAAATAAGTGATTGCACCTCTGAAAGGGGTAATAAAATAAAATAGAAAATATATCATCTATGCTGTTCTTTTTTATATTAAAAGTCGGTTTTTTAATCCGTGCTGTATAAACGAGATTTGCATTTTATGTATTTAATATTAATTTATTCATATCTTTGGACCATCCACTGTTTAGTCTATCAAATTGAGCCATATTGCTTGCTATGGGTAATGATGACAGGTATTATTCCAGTCATATTTAGATGTCTGCTTTTAGACCATGTTCAATCTGTTCCAACATTCAAGTTATTCATATATACTTGCATTCAGTTGTAAATTTGTATTTCTCATATTGTTGAGATAGCCTTGATAAACGTATATTTACTGATATTTTATTCAAACAGAGTGGCAGAAAGCTATTTATTCAGTTGGTGGATCTGAGATGAAGAGATGGCCCCTGCAACTCCGTAAATCTCTGTCTGATGGGGCGTCCTCGACTAGTAACGGCTCTTCTTTGCAACAAACAGATATGAGTTTGATTCCAGAAAGAACTCTTCCTTCCTCCCCTAGTCCTTTGTACAGCCCTCATGCGAAACAAACTGGTTTTATAAAAGGCAATTTAGGGCAACCTGCTGCAAGAAAGCAGTTAATGAGCGGACATTCTATGGTTGACAGTTCAAGGGGTTTGCTCCATTGGGCACAAAGCATTAGTTTTGTTGCAGTTTCTATGGACCATACGTTACAGTTAGTTCTCCCAGCGGATTCTTCATCTCCCGGTGAGTGATCTTTAACTCAATAATGTGTTTCTCTCTCTCTCTCTCTCTCTATATATATATATATATATATATATATATATATATATATATATATATGTATATGTATATATATATTTCATTAAATGGCATTCACGAGTTGAGAGTTTTTAGAATTTGAACTAGGCCCACCTCAACCTAAAGACAAGTTCAAGGTGTCTAATTGGGACTACTTTTGATCTCTAGTTGATGTAGATCTCTATTCTCCACACACCTCCTCATGCCTAGGGTTGGACTTCTAGTTTGGGCAAATGCCTGTGACCTAATAACAAATATAAGATAGACTTTGATATCTTAGAATACGGACTATGCCTAACTCAACTCCAAAAGTCAGTAAGATCATGAGAACAGTAAGATCATAAATGAGCGTGTTTGAGAAAAAGGAGTAGGACCTATTTAGGAAAGGATGGTAGCGTGCACTTAAGATGGTTTGTCCATGTGAGAAGAAGACTAATAGAAAGCCCAATTAAGAGGAGTTGATTAGATGTACAGTGGCCTAATATTTAGAGGTAAAGGAAGACTAAGAAAAACTCTAACTGGAAACATTAAAAGGACCTATATCTAAATGTCTTCTTCATAAGTCTAGTTTTAACATAATAAGATTGCATCATTTGATCCATGTATCTGGCCCAATGTGTGGGAAGAAAAGGCTTTTGTTGTCTTTCAGCAAATCACGTTGAGCATTAAAACCATTGGTTGGAAAAACTATTAACATTCAAAGGTGAATATGACCCCGGGGAAGTTGGGAGAAGGCATCTGACATTGTGAGATTGTTGAAAGCTTTTTCTTCATGTAAAATTAGAGAGATGCCTTAGCACAAAATAACTAGAGAGAGAACTAAGGGTTTGGAAAAGAGAGAGTGAAATAGTCAAAGGATGGATTGCACTTTGCCTGTGGCACACCCTTAACAGTGGTCAATCACTTGAAATCAATCCCCTAAATGATTACCTCATATTTAATGTCATCAATACCCTTGAATATTTTAAAACTAATATTCGTGAACTTATTATAAACGGTTATATAGAATTTCATTTGGAATTCAAATTCAGATTTCTATTTGTCTTGAACACGGTATACCTTGACATTTCTTATCAAATTGAAATCTTGGAATATGCATATTCTCTTCTATTAAAAAATTTGTATTTTGGTTTTGTCGAGAAATGCCAAATTCTATTTTTCTTCTACAAAATCCCAAAAAACCAAAATTCTTAATTTTGAATTTTTGTGATGGTAATTCATACTTGAATGTTCATTATGAAGTAAATCATTCAAGTATTGATAGCAAAAACTTCTGGGAGGAACTGAAAGTGATGGTGGGATGTCTATTTTAGGTTATGTAGAAGGTTTCACTCCAGTGAAGTCTCTTGGTTCTGCATCTTCTGCATATATTCTTATTCCTTCTCCCAGCATGCGGTCCCTTCCTCCAACAGCTCTTCAACTCCCCACATGCCTGACCGCCGAGTCTCCACCTCTAGCTCATCTGCTTCACAGCAAGGGTTCTGCTCTTCCACTCTCCACAGGGTTTGTGGTTTCAAAAGCAGTACCTTCCATGAGGAAGGATTATAGAAGCAACCTGAAAGAAGAATGGCCTTCGGTACTTTCAGTGAGCCTCATTGATTATTATGGAGGTTCTAACATCCCCCAAGAGAAGATTGTTCGAGGAGTTAACAAGCAAGGTGGTAGAGGTTTGAGCTGGGATGCTAAAGATTTTGAAACTGAGACACACTTGATTTTGGAATCCCTTGCAGCAGAGCTTCATGCCTTATCATGGATGACAGTCAGCCCCGCATACCTAGAACGACGAACAGCACTTCCTTTCCATTGTGACATGGTTCTAAGACTTAGACGACTTCTTCACTTTGCTGACAAAGAGCTCTCCAAGCAGTCGGAGAAATCTTGACTTTAATTTGTATACAATCATGGGACAACACCCTTACTCATTGGTTTGAGAGGAAAGACGGCTAGACTGAGCTGATACACTGTATCATACTAGATCTGCTGCAACTTTGTAAATTAAATGTAAAGCCTGCTGGTGTATTCATGGAAGAAATAGATTTAGCTATAGTTGAGAGTGTACATGAGCTTCCTAGAATAGCCGACATTAACTCGGATTAGCATAATTGATAGAAACTGTTGATTGTACAATAGAATATACCATATTCTATATATTGGGTTGGGGCATTCGGAATTTCATTTCCCTTGTAATTATTTTATATTTTGTAAGGCAATAATGTGCCAACACCTATCTTTATGCTTAATTTTGGTTTCCTGGCCATTTTAATGCTTGTGCTGAATGTTAAAAATATGAAACGATCGCCCCATTTTTAGTGGCCTGTACTTTAAATACTATTACTCATGCTTTGTATGCAGTCAGTCTGATCAAATTGAATTCGTTTTCTGCCACAGTAATATCCAAATTGCCGTTCCTGGGCATCATTTCTGATTCATTTCTTTGATGCATCCTTCTGACCAAAAAAGAAAGGAAAGTTCATTGAGGGATCGTATTAAGATTTGCCACCTCCATTCGGAAAATAAGTATCAATCTCTTATTTCGGTGGGGATGATTACTGCTCCGCCAATCCATTTATATATACTAAAACAAACTTCAAATTTTATTGACACCTCACACACTTATGTGTCACATCACTACATTTATGTCACGTCACTTATATTTTTATGTGGCATTATTTACAATCTTTTACAATTCATTTCACATTTTCCATACCTCTATTTAGCTTTTGCATTTCACACACAATATCACATCTCTATTGAAAATCCACAAACTTATATTCCTACATGGCACCTTTTACAAGCCTCTATAATTCATTTCACATTTACCGAACCTCTATTTTGCTATTGCATTTCACATACTATGTCACATCTCTATTAAAAATTCACAAACAATTGTTATTGATGAAAATAATTCTACTATCCTCCCACTCTGAACTACATTCACAACTTATCTATTTCCTCTTTTTAATTTTGGTAAGAATACTCCTCCTATTCTATCTATACTTATCCCTACTGATTAGTTGGTGACAAAAGTTTCCTATATTAATATTATCTCATCTCAAATGTTTTAGTGATCAATTACAAATAGACTCATTTTCATAAAGTCATACTTACTCTACTCATTGCATGAAAAATTTGTTTCTTCATTAGTATAATCAAACCTCTCAACAATTAAGGAACTTTTCTAACTATAAATTGTTCACATATATTAGGCATACATGTGGTGTTTTATTTTGAGTTATTTTATTGGCACCAAAACAAACAATGGAGAACCTATGCACATTTCAAGATACATACTTGATTAATACGTAAGAAAAAATTCAATTATTCTACCTCGAGTCTTCAAATTATAAGTAAAATTGTTTATATATATCTACAAATTTGATACGATAAGATCTAAATTCATTTCACACCATCAATTAACCATGATTAAATATTAGTTAAATTTCTAGCTATTTTATTAAATGATATTATATTCTTCAACACTGAACATTGAAATTTTTGACGATTATTGAATATTTTATCAACAATTTAAGTTTTATAAAATTACTCAAAATAAACTAATTAATATTTCATTTCAACAA
>JBBPBP010009777.1:55617459-55639157 GCA_037974735.1 Cicer chorassanicum | reverse complement strand
GTATTATAATGATTCAATCTCTTACTATTTATACAACAATTTTTTTTTACAACATAAACAAAAAAGTTATGCAAATAAATGTTCATTCACCTTTTAATAGTTATTTTGTAATCTTAACGTTTTGATTTTACGTCCACAATTCATTTGATTGTGTTGCATCAAATACAAACTAATTGCATCGTATCAACAATGGTACATACAAACAAAAATTTAAAGTAAAAATATATAATTAAAATAAAATAAAATTTATGAAAAAAATCATTCTCCTTTTATTTTTCATAAATTGAAAATATTAATATTCTCATATTATACTTAATCATTATAATTTTAATTTATTTATACAAAATAATATATTCACAATACAATAATTATATATATATATATATATATATATCCATAACCGCGCTAAGCATGGGTCACATTCCAGTTAGGTAGTTAAAAAGCAACTTGAGAAAAAAAAATATAACATTAATAAGTAGATTAGTTCAAAAGGCAGTAGTAAGTAGCTGATAGGAAGATGTAGGCTAAAAAATTATGGGAGAAACTAATATAAAATATTTAAATGTTGATATTTTTTTTTTTATTTTAACTTTTCAATTAGCTAAGATTCGAATTTGAATTCTCCAGAATTATTTATCTTTAACAGAAGTTTGTCAACCACTTAAGTCAAATCACTTGGTTAGAGTATAATAATTTGATTAGAGATAACATGTGGGAATCTTGTATCTAACCTCAGTTTTCCTTGAACTGAATCCATTGCATATTTAGAATCAATGTGTACCTAGTCAATGTAAAACATGACATGATAGAGAAATATCTTCAAAACAATGTGTAGCATACTGTGCGTACATGAAATTAGAACTTCTAAGCAAAATTAGTGAGCATCTTACTCAAACAATTACAATTATTTGGTTTTAAGAATTAATTTTTAATACCAATGCCAAAATAGTCGGGGCCAAGATTGAAGGGTTGTAGACTTGAACATGTATATGCCTCACTTATCTCGATACATTTGCAATTTTAAGTTCTTGTGATGCCAAACCAACTCTTCACAACAGATTAACCATTAATCAAACAATGAGTAAACAAACAAAGAGTAAATTATTGAAAACAATCACTAAAAATTCATATTGTGTTAGATATACATTGTAAGAAAAAACTAATAATATACTCTTCAACACTTATTTCTAACACATTTTCTTTTGTATAAATCTCATTTAATGTGTGTGGTATAGGTATAGTAATGTTTCATTTTTTTCATCTCTAACAATTTTCAAAAATAAGATTAACAAATATTGTCTTGATTTTTCTTTCTTCAAAATAGTTTTCTGAAATTGGTTTATTTAATAGATTTTGAAAACCGAACAACAAAACTCATTCAATCAAGCCCTTACATTTTTATGAGATCTTTAGGGGACATAAGTATATAATTTGAGGAGTAAAGAGTAAAAATTTCTCAAATTAGTTAGTTACGGAGCAAGTTGTAACTATTTTTATTCTACTAATTATGTTTATTTATTGATCAATTTATTATTCTACTAATTACTTTTTTATTTATTTAGGGGTTGTCAAAGTAACATTCAGTCCTATTTCTGGTGGTGTGTATTACATTAATTACCTTTTTAGGCAAAAATTCTTCCCACAATCTTTTCATGCATATTCTTTTCTTTTTTTCTTTTAACTTGCTTTTGTGGTTTGACTTAGAAGTTCTGTTTCTAACTTTCTTCTCTTTATACATAATTAGACATTATTACATTTTCTCTCACCTTTGGAAGTTATTTGCTGCATTACTTTTAATCTATATGTTGTCTATTTAAAATACTTTTGCCCGTGGTTATGTGGGAAACTTCGCTTTCCTCTTGTTTTGGGTTTCTTAATGGTGGTAGGCTTTGTATTGTGATAAGAGACTCATATACATACTTTATATGTTTGAATAACGTTGATAACTTGAAGCACATGCTTTTAACTATCATTCTTAAAACTTTTCCCTCAACAATTATGAAGTCAATTTCCTTCAATTTTGATCCTCTCTTTCTTCTAATGATGTATTTCTCTATTCCTTTGTAAAAGATGATTTTCCTAGAGTTTGATCAAATCAATCAAAATAATTACTCTATTAATTTGTTATATCTTACCAGCTCTATCAATTTTATATTCAGGCTGTCATGGACTTGGTGTTGTGTTGAAGTCCACTCATACATATAGACAAAATGCATGAAACACATGTATAAACAGTCACTTCAGCTTTATAGGATTTTTTTTTAGATTATAGAATGCATAGGAAATATTGAGAGTTGATTAGAGATTATAGAAGATTAACTATAAGTTTTTTAAGATTTAAATATTGAAATTTAGCATGCAAATTGTGCATCTCATATTAGTTATAGATTTTGTATGTAGTTATTACTTTTGTATGAAGTTCAATAATTTAGTATATATTGCTTCTTAGTTATGAAATATATGACTGTATGTGTAGAGAATCAAGTATTTTATAATTTATTTTTACCCTAATTTGAAGGGGCAAATGAAATGTGTCATATAATCTGAGTCAAATATAAAAAAAAATGTTAACTAGTATTGTTAATAAAAAAAATATATTTTTTACTTTTTGATATTTGATGTGAACTATATATATATGGTATATGGTATATAAATCAACCCTTGTAATACATATGAACCATTTTCCAGTGAATTGGTTTTTAAGCCAAGAAAATAAAGGTTAGAATATTTATTTCGATGTTGATATTATTATAGTAAAATAAAAAACTTGCCAATTGTCTTATAATATTCTAAAGTATTAAATTCAACTAGCCAAGACAGGTAAACATTATATATCTACCGTTGATATGTGATATTTTGAAATTTGATTGAATTTGTGACATATGAATTTATTTGGGTGAATTTATTGTTTGAACTTTGAAAGATTCTTTTATTGTTTCCATTGCTACTTAGAGAATTATTATTTATACATAATTGATATTGGAATACATTTTTGGAACACAAAAATGTGATTATGCACACCTAAAAATAATGTTTGCACATTACTCTCTCTTTCTCTCCCTTTTCTTTCATTTTTTCTTTCTTTTCATTCACTGCAAAAGTAAATTGAATCTGAACAGTTCTTCTTTTTCTTCTTCTTCTTCAATTTTTTCATTTGTATTTTTGTTAAACCTTGAAATAGAGAGAAAGAGAATGAATTAAGAAAGAGAATGATTTAAGAGGAAGAGGGATAATAAAATGATGAAACTCACATCTTTAAAAAAGTAACAATGACGGTGGTGAAAAATGTATCATATTCTTTTTTTTTTTTAGGGTTTATTTTTCATTTTTGTTGGTTATGATTATTTCTCTATTTTTGTTGTTTATGGTTTCAACTTTTCATACATTTAGCTCTACTTAAGGTTTATAGTTTTTGCGCTCATTTTCAAATTTCTAATTTTATCCTTGCAATGTAGTGGAAATTGATAGCGATCTTTAGAAAATGATTGCGAGCTTTTCTTTGTTTAAAGGGTTTAAAGTGTATTTTTTGCATAGTAATGCCTAAACAAATGTTATACTGATATAGTGTTAATTTAGACCATTCTTCATAAATAAAAAATGATGTTAACATTAAGGCCTTACAAATCTTTATCAAAGTGGTTAATAATATATAAATCGTTGGTTAATGAAGTACATAAGGTAGTTAATGAGTTAACTATGTGCACAATATAACTTTGGGAGTATATTTACTACACATGAATTTATATTGGACTTTAATAATTATAGCATTGCACATGTGTGGTGTTCAATTCGAAGATTGGTGTATTGGTTTTTATCTTAAAATTGGGAGGAATATTCTGTCTCTTAAACTCCAATAGAGTTTTAGGATTGTTAAGTTCTTGAGATGTTTATCTGATTTCGACAAATGTACTTTTTACTAATTAATAACTCTAATTTTAATACGAAAGTGATTAATGACTTAAAATTAATTAAAGAACCTATTCATTTTTATCACAAATAAAAAGACTTGATTAATTGTTTGGACTACATTAACCATATTCCTCAGTTTTAAGTCATTAACCATTTTCGGAACTACATTAACCACGTTTATTTAAGTCATTATCCATGTTTTTTTACTTGTGATAAAAATGATCACGTTCCTAAGTTTTACGTCATTAACCACATTGTAGACAACATTAACCACTTTTTGTCAAGTCATTAACTAAATGTTTTACCTATGATAAAAATGACCAGGTTATTTACTTTTAAGTCATTAACCACGTTGTAGACTAGGTTAACCACGGCTTCTCAAGTCATTAACCAAGGTTGTTTACTTGTGATAAAAATGATCAAATTCTTCAGTTTTAAATTATTAACCACTTTGTGGACTGCATTAATCAAATTTTTAACTTGTAATAAAAATGACCAAGTTCCTTACTTTCAAGCCATTAACATAGTCGATTAAGTGGTTAATGAAAAATCTATAGAAAGCGAATTTAAAAAAAACATTTCATTAAGTGGTTAATACGAAACTTTTTTTATTTGTAGTCATTTTTATAATAAGTTAAAAATGTGGTTAATGCCTTGTCAAAAAGTGATTAATGTAGTTATTAAGTGGTTAATGAATTTTTTTTATAACATGTTAAAAATGTGGTTAATAGGAATTTTGTTCACGAATGTTATACCTTTTGTACATCATGATTATGTACTTTTGAAATTAACTAGTATTCGCTACCTGAAATTAACTATTAATAAGAATAACTTATCTAACTATTTCATAATATGATTCTAATTTTCATCAATAAATATGATTCTAACTATTATGATTCTAACTTTCATCAATAAATATGATTCTAACTATTATGATTCTAACTTTCATCAACAATTCATGGCTCGTGTTAATTATCAGTATAAAACTGTTTACACTGACGATGCACGACCGTTAAACTCTATTTGAATTGTTATGTTTTGTTTTAAATTTTGAGTTTTGATTTTTTTCACGGGAAAATAAATGTAGGTTTAATTTTGAGTTTGGATTTTTGATTTTTATGAGTTTAATTGTCATGCAATGTCAGTGTAAAAAATTCTATATTGTCATCCCATTACATTCATTTATATGCATGACTTTAAATGTAATTACACTGATGTCAAATATTTATAATAATTTAATAACTGTGATTGATTGATAATATACAAAATATTTACATTAACAATGCATATAAAATAAATCCTTTTTTATTTTTGAATTCAGCATGAAAATAACGAAGTTTTTGTTTTTGTTCCTTTAATTTTTAATAAAAAATGTTTTAGAAAAATAAAAGGCTTAATTGTAGTTTTGTTCCCCCTATTTTAGCTGAATCACAAAAGTAGTCCCCTATTTTATTTCTCCCCAGTTTTGGTCCCTCAAAACAGAATTTTGGTCCAAAACTTGATGAATTCTCAATTTTTTGCACTTATTTAAGTCACATTATGCCTCAAGATCTCGTGGTACAACAATTGTACCTGAAATCTATGATTATAAATGATGTAGTGTGGCTTAAAAAAATGACACTTCATCAATATTTGAACCAAAATTCTGTTTGAGGGAACAAAACTGGAGAGAAATAAAATGGGGGGAGTACTTTAGTGATTCAGCTAAAATAGAGGGACCAAAACTGCAATTAAGCCAAAATAAAAAGGGTACGACTTTGAAGTGGTCAAAAACCATAGGAAAGAACAAATCATTCTTGTGGTCAGAAGAGAGAACTTCTATTTGCTACTTTCCCGCGGGGCATGCTTTCATTCCAACAAAAGAGAGCTAGCTTTCCTAAACAATTTTTCTTAAAATAATCATATATTGTATGTTAAAATGAAAAAAAAATAAAATAATTTAGAAGATAAAAGACTTATACCCAAATATTATAATTAAATAAGATAAAAATAAATCACCAACATTGAAGAACAAAGAGAAAATCTGTAATAGGATTTGTTATTGGGCGGTTAAAAAAAACACCAGGCCCATACTAAAAAATCCACCTTTCTTTTTGCTTATTATAGAGGATTAGTCTCTTTAGTTAGGTTTACGTGAATTTGAATGAATTGTCGATGGATGCACTCTTGCTCGGCGTCACCCAACCACCCCCGGAAATCTGCCATGAAAAGCGGCTGAAATCGGTACTGGATAAGCCATCGGAACTGGTACTGGAACCATATATTGCATCGGGATCGGATTCGGAACCGGACCCAGAATTGGAACCACAATTGGATACGGAATCGGAACCGGTACCGGAACAGGAACATGTATCGATTCCGGTACCGGAACAGGAATCGGAATCGGAATCTGAATCGGAACCGGAATTGGACCCGAGATCGGATTGGGAGTTAATACCAATTGAAAAGCTGACGGTGAATGATTTGGCTAGCCGTTATGAGGATGACCCTTCTCCTTTTGTTTTTGGATGTCCGCAATTTGTGTATGAGAATAAAGCTTTTCTTAAAAGAGTGGAGGAAAGAGATAAAGCCCGGGCTGAGTATTTTGAGCTCCGTCGTGGCATATCTGTACGTATCTTTCTCATTCTATCTAATTTTGTGTTTCATTTTATTTTTTATATCATTATTAATATCTTTATCTCATCCTGCACAGCCCTTCGATGCTATTCCTGTTCCACCCTTAGCAATTGATTTTGGCAGTAACTTTCCCTATCCCATGACACTAACTGAACTACCAGAACAACGTCGCATTCTTCTTACTTACCTCTCCAATCTTGCTCTGAAAAAGTTTAATGCTAAGAATAAGGTTCTAAACTATTTACTTAACTACCAATATATACAATACTTTATTCATTCATCAACTTCATTAATCTTTCTCTCTTATTTAGGGTTCAAATTACGTGTTTGATGAACTTGTCAAGGCAACCTGGCGTGGAATTCCTCGTGTTACTTATTACATTACCTTTAAAGCAAAAGATGCTGCTCATCCTCTTACTTCCGACAGCCCTGCAACAACTTTCCAGGCCCACGTCTGGAATAAGCCGTCTAGAAAGTCTGTGGTCAAATCGTGTTCCATTAAAACCTAACACCCACACCATGGTAATTATGTTGCATTATTATTATGTATGCTTAAATTTTTAGTATATTCAATTTAGATTGTGTGCAGTGTGACTCCCTGCTTTGGTGGTCCACATTTCTTTGTTTTTTTTTTAAATCTATATAGGCTTAATTGCAGTTTTAGTCTCCTATTTATATTGATTCACGAAATTGGTCCCCCTATTTTAAAAGTCGACAATTTTGGTTTCTCCCTCTGATTTTTTTATCTAAAAAAATGATGACATGAGATGTTCTAAATAACATGACATATGATAAGATGATGAAGAGTGATTAACACCCATGAAATTAGAATAAAACATCGTAAAAACTTAACTTTCAACTTTGAATTTTTTTTCGTATTTTTAATTTAATTAATGACATATGAATAATTAATGGATCTAGATGGTTTTATATCATAGAATTGTATGTCATGTCATTTAAAATATATATCAAATCGTCATTTTTTAGTTTAAAAATTTGAGAGAGGGACCAAAACTGTCGACTTTTGAAATAGGGGGACCAATTTCGTGAATCAAGTATAAATAGGGGGACTAAAACTGCAATTAAGCCATCTATATAATACCAAGTTTGAAATATCGACCGTTCAAACTTGATTAGACGGTTCAAATGTGTCTGTGTGCATGCAATCCTAGGGTTGTGACTGCACCCAACTGCATACATTCTATTCTAGGATAATCAGTTTTGTAGAGACTTAATTTTTTTTAAAAGAAAAGTCTAGAGACTTTAAATTGGTAACAATTTATAGTTCTTTTGAACTAGTATTTATTTACAATGTTGAAAATTCACAAATTCTAGAGTGGGGAAGTGTCCCATGTGGTCCATTGTGAACCAATTTTTTCAACTATTCGTTTAAATTCATTTTCATGATGATATTATAGTCACTTTACATCATATGCATATCTTTCCATTAGTATATTATCATGGGACAACACCCTCGCTCATTGGTTTGAGAGGAAAGACGGCTAGACTGAGCTGATAGACTGTATCATACTAGATCTATAGTTGATATGTGATATTTTCAAATTTGATTGAATTTGTGACATATGAATTTATTTGGGTGAATTTATTGTTTGAAGTTTGAAAGATTCTTTTATTGTTTCCCGTGCTACTTAGATTTATTTTACTTGATATTTGGGATTTAGAGAATTATTATTTATGCATAATTGATATTGGAATACATTTTTGGAACACAAAAACTTGACCATGAACACCTAAAAATCATGTTTGCACATTACTATCTCTTTCTGCCCCTTTTCTTTCATTTTTTCTTCTCATTCACTGCAAAAGTAAATTGAATCTGAACAGATCTTCTTCTTCTTCTTCAATTTTTTCATTTGTTTTTTTGTTAAACCTTGAAATAGAGAGAAAGATAATGAATTAAGAAAGAGAATGATTTAAGAGGAAGATGGATAATAAAAGGATGAAAATCACATCTTTAAGGAAGTAACAATGACAGTGGTGAAAAATGTATCATATTCTTTTTTTTTTGTAGAGCTTATTTTTCATTTTTGTTGGTTATGATTATTTCTCTATTTTTGCTGTGTATGGTTTCAACATTTCATACATTTAGCTCTACTTAAGGTTTATAGTTTTTGCCCTCATTTTTCAAATTTCTAATGTTATCCTTGCAATGTAGGGGAAATTGACGGTGATCTTTAGAAAATGATTGCAAGCTTTCTTTGTTTTAAGGGTTTAAAGTGTATTTCTTGTAATGCCTAAACAAAGGTTATACTGATATAGTATTAATTTAGATAATTCTTCATAAAAAAATGATGTTAATATTAAGGCCTTACAAATCTTTATCAAAGTGGTTAATAATGTATAAATCGTTGGTTAGTGAAGTACATAAGGTGGTTAATTAGTTAACTATGTGCACAATATAACTTTGGGAGTATATTTACTACACATGAATTTATATATTGGACTTTAATAATTATAGCATTGCACATGTGTGGTGTTCAATTCGAAGATTGGTGTATTGGTTTTTATCTTAAAATTAAGAGGAGTATTCTCTCTCTTAAACTCCAATAGAGTTTTAGGTTTGTTAAGTCCTTGAGATTTTATCTGATTTCGACAAATGTACTTTTTACTAATTAATAACTCTAATTTTAATACGAAAGTGATTAATGACTTAAAATTAATTAAAGAACCTATTCATTTTTATCACAAATAAAAAGACTTGATTAAAAACACTTAAAATTAATTGTTTGGACTACATTAACCATATTCCTCCTTTTTAAGTCATTAACCATTTTCTGAACTACATTAACCACGTTTATTCAAATCATTATCCATGTTTTTTACTTGTGATAAAAATGATCAAGTTCCTAAGTTTTACGTCATTAACCACATTGTTGACAAAATTAACCACTTTTTGTCAAGTCATTAACTAAATATTTTACGTGCGATAAAAATGACCAGGTTATTTACTTTTAAGTCATTAACCACATTGTAGACTACGTTAACCATTGTTTTTCAAGTTATTAACCACAGCTTTTTACTTGTGATAAGAATGATAAAGTTCTTCAGTTTTAAGTCATTAACCACTTTATGGATTGCATTAACCAAATTTTTAACTTGTGATAAAAACGACCAAGTTCCTTACTTTCAAGCCATTAACATAGTCGATTAAGTGGTTAATGAAAAATCTATAGAAAGTGAATTTAAAAAACATTTCATTAAGTGGTTAATGCGAAACTTTTTATATTTGTAGTCATTTTTATAATAAGTTAAAAATGCGGTTAATGTCTTGTCAAAAAGTGGTTAATGTAGTTATTAAGTGGTTAATGAATTTTTTTTTTGTATTTGGAGTTATTTTATAGCATGTTAAAAATGTGGTTAATAGGAATTTTGTTCACCTAAGTTATACCTTTTGTCCATCATGATTATGTACTTTTGGAATTAACTAGTATTCGCTACCTGAAATTAACTATTAATAAGAATAATTTATCTAACTATTTCATAATATGATTCTAACTTTTTCATAGCTCGTGTTAATTATCAGTATAAAGCTGTTTACACTGACGATGCACGACCATTAAACTCTATTTGAATTGTATTGTTTTGTTTTTAATTTTGAGTTTTGATTTTTGATTTTTTTTTCACGGGTTTAATAAATGTAGGTTTAATTTTGAGTTTGGATTTTTGATTTTTTATGAGTTTAATTGTCATGCAATGTTAGTGTAAAAAATTCTATATTGTCATTCCATTACATTCATTCATATGCACGACTTTAAATGTAATTATACTAATGTCAAATATCTCTAATGATGTAATAATTGTGATTGATTCATAATATACAAAATATTTATGCATATAAAATAAATCCTTTTTTATTTTTGAATTCAGCATGAAAATAATGATGAAGTTTTTGTTTTTGTTCTTTTAATTTTTAATAAAAAATGTTTTGGAAAAATAAAAAGGGTACGGCTTTGAAGTGGTCATTCTTGTGGTCAGAAGAGAGAGCTTGTTGTTGCTATTTTCCCGCGGGGCATGCTTTCATTCCAACAAAAGAGAGCTAGCTTTCCTAAACAATTTTTCTTAAAATAATCATATGTTGTATGTTAAAATTAAAAAAAAAAGTATTTTAGAAGATAAAAGACTTATACCCAAATATTAAAATTAAATAAGATAAAAATGTAACTTTTACAAATAAATCACCAACATTGAAGAACAAAGAGAAAATCTGTAATAGGATTTGTTATTGGGCGGTTAAAAAAGCCCATACTAAAAAACCCAGCTTTCTTTTTGCTTATTAAAGAGGATTAGTCTCTTTAGTTAGGTTTATGTGAATTTAAATCAATTGTCGATGGATGTACTCTTGCTCGGCGTCACCCAACCAACCCCGGAAATCTGCCATGAAAAGCGGCTGAAATCGGTACTGGATAAGCCATCGGAACTGGGACTGGAACCATATATTGCATCGGGATCGGATTCGGAAACGGATCCAGAATTGGAACCACAATTGGATACGGAATCGGAACCGGTACCGGAACAGGAAGAGGTACCGATGCCGGTACCGGAACAGGAATCGGAATCGGAATCGGAATCTGAATCGGAACCGGAATTGGACCCGAGATTGGATTGGGAGTTAATACCAATTGAAGAGCTGACGGTGAATGATTTGGCTAGCCGTTATGACGATGACCCTTCTCCTTTTTTTTTTGGATGTCCGCAATTTTTGTATGAGAATAAAGCTTTTCTTAAAAGATTGGAGGAAAGAGAGAAAGCCCAGGCTGAGTATCTTGAGCTCTCTCGTGGCATATCTGTACGTATCTTTCTCTTTCTATCTAATTTTGTGTTTCATTTTATTTTTTATATCATTATTAATATCTTATTCTCATCCTGCACAGCCCTTCGATGCTATTCCTATTCCACCCTTAGCAATTGGTTGTGCCACCAACTTTCCCCATCCCATCAAACTAACAGAACAACGTCGCATTCTTCTTACTTACCTCTCCAATCTTGCTCTGAAAAAGTTTAATGCTAAGAATAAGGTTCTAAACTACTTACTTAACTACCAATATATACAATACTTTATTCATTCATCAACTTCATTGATCTTTCTCTCTTATTTAGGGTTCAAATTATGTGTTTGATGAACTTGTCAAGGTAACCCGACGTGGAATTCCTCGTGTTAATTATTACATTACCTTTAAAGCAAAAGATGCTGCCCATCCTCATACTTCCGACAGCCCTGCAACAACTTTCCAGGCCCACGTCTGGAATAAGCCGTCTAGAAAGTCTGTGGTCAAGTCGTGTTCCATTAAAACCTAACACCCACACCATGGTAATTATGTTGCATTATTATTACGTATGCTTAAATTTTTAGTATATTCAATTTAGATTGTGTGCAGTGTGACTGCCTGTTTTGGTGGTCCACATTTCTCTGTTTTTTTTTTTTTTAAATCTATATAATACCATGTTCAAATGTGTCTGTGTGCATGCAATCCTAGGGTTGTGACTGCACCCAACTGCATACATTCTATTATAGGATAATCAGTTTTATAGAGACTTAATTTTTTTTGGTAACGATTTATAGTTTTTTTGAACTAGTATTTGATTACAATGTCAAAAATTCACAAATTCTAGAGTGGGGAAGTGTCCCATGTGGTCCATTGTGAACCAATTTTTTCAACTATTCATTTAAATTCATTTTCATGATCATATTATAGTCTCTTTACATCATATGCATATCTTTCCATTAGTATATTATCATGGGACAACACCCTCACTCATTGGTTTGAGAGGAAAGACGGCTAGACTGAGCTGATAGACTGTATCATACTAGATCTGCTGCAACTTTGTAAATTAAATGTAAAGTCTGATGGTGTATACATGGAAGAAATAGATTTAGCTATAGTTGAGAGTGTACATGAGCTTCCTAGAATAGCCGACATTAACTCGGATTAGCATAATTGATAGAAACTGTTGATTGTACAATAGAATATGCCATATTCTATATATTGGGTTGGGGCATTCGTAATTTCATTTCCCTTGTAATTATTTTATATTTTGTTAGGCAATAATGTGCCAATACCTATCTTTATGCTTAATTTTGGTTTCCTGGCCATTTTAATTCTTGTGCTGAATGTTAAAAATATGAAACGATCGCCCCATTTTTAGTGGCCTGTTCTTTATATACTATTACTCATGCTTTGTATGCAGTCAGTCTGATCAAATTGAATTCGTTTTCTGCCACAGTAATATCCAAGTTGCCGTTCCTGGGCATCATTTTTGATTCATTTCTTTGATGCATCCTTCTGACCAAAAAAGAAAGGAAAGTTCATTGAGGGATCGTATTAAGATTTCAATCGAGTTCACGGTTAAGTCTATTTTATTTTCTTTAAGCAAGATACTACCTGTAAACTACTAGTTCATCGTTGCCTTCTTCATATAGTAGACTAGACATGTGATCCGAGAGCTTTTCCCACTCTCATATACTAGTAGTAATCTAGTATCTCGGAAAGTGGTTCATGTACCAAGTTTAGCCGCTACGCTGAAATAATTTGACACAGCAAACAGGAAAAATGACTAGCTATATAACCATTTATTATGGTGTCTAAGTTTTTGTTAGTACGTATATTGAAGTTTTGCTACAATAATGCAGGATTAATGAGAAGGAAGGACTGCAAAAAATACAACATTGCCAGATAGGACGAGTTAACCATTTCAAATGGTCATTGCCACTATAGGACTGAGTATACTATATCTATTCTATACTATCAATAAAGGGAATATACTTAAACAGTATTTATTCTTAAACAGTTTTTTTTTACCGATATTAGATGTTTCACTTTTATAATTTCCACAAATGTTACTTTTTAGCGACAAAAGCTGCAAAAAATTATATAAAAATACAACAAATTTATGAATCTATTTTATCACAATAAAAAATGCTGACAGAGTATCCGTCTCAACTGTAATATTGGATACCCTCTTTTAATTGAATTAAATTGATGTCAAGTTAAGAATCAAGTCCCTACCTTTACCAAGAACTGAAAGCATATTAATTCTTTGTAGACTCAAATGGGCCCGATACTTTCATATATTGGTGTTTTTAATATAAATGAATAAATTGTATAAAAATGAATAAAAATATCCGAGAATTATACCATCTACCCCCACGTCTAAACCTGCCACCCCTCAATCAACATGAAAATCCAATTTTGCCCTTTATAAAATTTTCAATTTTTTTAACTTCTCATTTTGTCACCCCTCTTTTCAAAATATTTGAAAGTTTTCAAAGTTTCGAAATGACAATTTCCATAATTTTCGAAACTTTCGAACAATTTGAAACTTCTGAAATAGAAAATTTCAGAATTTTCGAAACTTTTAAATAATTCAAAACTTTCGAAATAGGAAAATTTCGGAACTTTCCATATTTGAAAATTTCGAAACTTTCCATATTTTGAAAATGTCGAAACTTTCCAAATTTTCGAAATGTAATATTATTTCGAAAATTTCCAGATTTGAAAACTTTCGAAATTTTTCAGATTTGGAAATTTTCGAAACTTTCCAAATTTTCGAAATGTATTTCTTATTTTGAAAATTTCTAGATTTGAAAACTTTCGAAACTTTTTAGATTTAGAAATTTTCGAAACTTTCCAAATTTTCGAAATGTAATCCTTATTTCGAAAATTTGAAACTTACGAAATTTATTATAAATTGTTAAAAGGATAAAATTGTATTTTCATGTGTCTTGAGGGAGTGACAGGTATAGGTGTGGGGTGGATGGTATATTCCTCAAAATATCCTTGTGCTGGTGTTTCACTTGATGTCACTAATAATAACCACGCAGCTTAAAGAAAACAAATCGCTTCTTATTTTCATGTTGCCCAGACAAATTAAGAACAGCCTTATTATATCACAAACCAAACAAAAGCTAGAACAAACTGACTTTTAAGTCACTTTTTTATATGGTACAAAATAATATATTCAAGCTTTCATAGTACGATGCTTACGTAATGTAATAAGGTTAAAGGAATTGAACCATGACTTTAATAAATATATATATAGATGTTTATATTGTGCTTGGAATTTCTGCTTTTCAAAGAAACTGGTGCCTACTTTTTATCTAATCAAATTATTATATACAAGAACAATACTTTCTTTAGTTCTTTTTATAAGAGATAATTAAATTATAATTTAGTAGAAAAAAATTAATATAATTGTTCTATGATATAGATCAAATGCATCAATTTTTATTAACTAAATTATAACACAATTGTTTCTTGTAAAACAAGATTAGAAGTAATATACAGAAAGATGTGTCTGAAAATATCTCGCATGTACATATCACTTATTTAATAATTTTTTAAATATAATTTTTAATAAACACAATTTACTCCAATCCAACACCTCAAAAAAATTTATTAAATGAATATATCAATAATTTTATATTATTACACTTCAATCACATTTATTTATTTTAATATAAATTATTGAATAGAATCCACAAAAAGTTAAAAGAGTGAGGGTGCCACGCTCCACTATAAACACCATTTTTTTGCTCCACAATAGATATGTGTCTATTTGGTATAGTGGCACCCCATTCTGGATGCTCTAAGTCTACGATAACCACCAAAAGAACCGTTAGCAACGTTGGTCGAACCAAAGTGTGCCATATTTTCTTAGCATATTCTTTGAACCAAGTAGACTGGAGGTTGTGGTATGGCCCAAGATTTTAATTAGTTATTTGTTAGTAATTGCCAAAAAGTTAGTGGGTGGGGATCATACTTTAGTGTATTAAATTTGAGTAAGTATTTTACATTTTTTCCAGGGAAGTGTCAGTAAATTAGTAGTTAGATTGATTCTCTCATACTTGAATATGATACCTTTAGTTATAACATATGATACATCTCTTAGTTCACCAACCGAATTACTTACATGGAACATGTATATCTAGTGTGGAAAAGTGGAGGTTGAATACTATATAATTGGCAGGACTTGTCAGTCCATCGTAAATCAATACTTCAAAATTATCATAAATTTTAATGGCGGTCGACAATACTTTTTAGAAATAAATAACTCATGATTTTTTTCGTCTTTATGATATAATTTTAATACGAGATACACATTTTTTTTTACCAAACTAATATCATTTAAGTCATTATGGCAATCATAAAAAAGAAATTGACAACTAATGTTTACTTATAAAAAAATAATAATAATAATATTTATAACCGTTAGAGTTTTAAATATTTTTTAAAACTAATTTATAGATCACGATCTATGTTAAAATTTGTGTGTTATGATCTATTTCATATCTTAATACTATGAAATGGCTTAAAAGTTTCATGTATTTAGTCTCTTACTATCTTAATATCTTAATATAAATTTCATATATTTAGTCTCTTACAATTATTTTAGGTTTCATTTTGATCTTCTATGTTTTAAAAGTTTTATGTTAGTCCTGTTGATGTAAAAATCTTTTTGATATATATTTTAATGACAACAAACCTTATGAAATAAATGATTAAGTTTTATAAATGAGGATTTAAGGAACATGAATTGCATAAGTGGCCAATTAATCATCACATCAACAAGTGCATAAATATCTACTAAATAATGAAAGAATCTCAAAAGAAATATATCATATATTCATACCTATACTAGAGCATCTCATGGATACTGGACAAGGCACAACATGAGTAACACCAAGAGAAATTGTATGAAATATTGCTTCAATGAAATATTTTTCCTCTCATATAAAAGACAACATTCTCAATTGTTATGAAATAATGTTCTCATGATAAACAAGTTCATTACCCTCATAAATTTTCATATCAGTTCAGCAAAATGACAATAATCAATTTTAAAGAAGAAATCAATTCAAGAATGAGTCATTTATTAAGTCATTTGTTTTAAGAAGGTTCTGGTTGTTCTTTTAAAGAACAATTGACAATTCTATTAAAGAACAATTGACAATAATGATCTTTTTGGAAGGACAACATACAGTAAACTAGTTGACATTTCGCACATAGGTTTTTCAACATTTAATGAGCAATTAAAAGTCAAAATTTGAAGGACTACTTGCAAAAACAAAAATGCAGAATGATACCTGGATTGATCGTCAGATTGATGAGAAGAATATTCTGATTATTCCCTATTAAAACCAAAGTCAAGACATATCATTTTCTATAATCCAAATCACAAGTTAATGAGTATCAAGACTGCTCAAATTAATATATATATATATATATATATATATATATATATATATATATATATATGAATATATCTATATTGATTCAAAAGTATATTGAGACTAATCTAATGTTTTTATAATTTGGTTAATGTAAAGACATGAACTCTATTCTTTTGATGAGTCTTAATTAATAAACTTTATTCATTCTAGTTTATCTTCTAATGACTACTAATACCACCAATTTTTCTTCTTACTTATAATAAACTTAGTGAATCTTTAGTTATTTGATTTTTTTGAACATTTTCCACTGCAATACTAATAATCAAGTTTAAGAATATTATTATTATTATTATTATTATTATTATTATTATTATTATTATTATTATTATTATTATTATTATTAATTAGAGATGTGGTTACATTCATTGTTGACATTTATGTTACAAAATGGAATTTTAGAATCCTAATATAAGGGACCAACAAATCTTATTATACAAACATATGCGATCAATTTAAAACTTTTAAAACATAGATGACCAAGATAAAATCTAAAATAGATGTAGAAATCAAATATGAAATTAAGCACTGTGCACTACTCTAGGCCAAGGTTCCAATCAGTTATCACTTAAATACCGACCTCCAACTCGTCCTTTAAGTGAAGTCGCAAAGGCAAGAACAATTGAATGGTACTAGGAACGTTAATTTTCGGTAATAGTCAAACTTTTTCAATTGAATCTCACTAAATTGTATATTTCTCACATAAATTTAAATATAATCCATATTACTAGTATAACTCTTAAATATTTAAATAATATCCATATGTATTAATCGAAGATTGTGGTATCCTATCAAATTGTTTTTTGTCGTAAAGGAATTGATGGCTAATACTATTAATAAATTTACACATGTAAAGTGGAAATTTTAAATTTAAGGAAAAAATATTCAATTTTACGATATTAATATTGTAAGTTAAGCTAACCCTTATCAACATATCAACTCTTTTATCAACCAAATTAGGTACTCCGTTATTTCATAAACAACAAATTTATGGAATTCATGTGTCTCCTATTGGAGTCAAATTGTGATTCGTCAATTTTAGATAAACTCAATCATTGCTTGATTGAAAAAACTAATATTTATATTAAATTCGAAAAACTTAATATATTTTTTAATTTCTATATTGAAACAAGACTTAATTGCAGTTTTAGTCCCCTATTTATACTGATTCACGAAATTAGTCCCCTATTTTAAAAGTCGACAGTTTTTGGTCCCTCCCTCAGATTTTTAAACAAAAAAATGACAATTTGATATATTTTAAACGACGTGATATACAATTCTATGATATAAAATCATCTAAACCCATTAATTATTCATATGTCATTAATTAAATTGAAAATTCGAAAAAAATTCGAAGTTGAAAGTTAAGTTTTCACAACGTTTTATTCTAATTTCATGGGTGTTAATCACTCTACATTATCGTATCATATGTCATAAAACTGCAATTAAGTCTTGAAACAAAGTTTTGCTCAAACATATATCCTTCCTCATAAGAGAACAATTCAAAAATAACAGTCATAAGATTCATTCATCAAATAAGTTTGATTTTTGACCAATGTCTAAATTCCAGAATGCTAAGTCAAAGGAAAAAAAATCCACAACGCAACAGGTCAAACCCCAATACAATTCATGAGTCATGACCAAGAAAAAATAATTTTACAAATAGAGAATTTGAAAACCAGGCTTAACAAATATACATTTATACCAGCGTAATACAAATTAATGAGATGCGAAAATAAAACCACCAACGACAAATATACACAAACCAAGTTGGGTGGTAAAAGTTGAAGGAAATATAGCAACAACAAAGCCACATAAAAAATCATAACTGATACTGTCAACGTTGTATCCTTCAATTGGTAGTTCTCTCTGTACAAAAGCAAGGAAAGGCAGCACATGAATAATACAACGGATATGCAAGAATACTCAGCTTCTTTCTGATTGAGTACCATTTCCATTTGCATTTGAACTAGAAGATGATGATGACGACGATGATGAAAATAATCCATTGAAAGGCCAAGGAAATGAGAATCTTCTACCCCCACTTGAATTTCTCCCTTCACTGTCTCCTTCTTCAGCATTATCATGCACAGTATTTTCAGTCTCCCTTTGATTTCTGCTACTCCTTGACGCAACGGAGTCTTGCTTAGATTCATCTGCTCGCAATTGAAACCTGCAAACCGGACAAGAACTATGAAGCTCAAGCCAGGGCAGGATACATGCACTATGAAACCTATGTTTACATGGCATCTCTTTAGCTTCAGAACCAACTTCAAAATCATCCAAACAGACAGAACACTGCAAATTCTCATTGATCTTCACAGTGGGTAGAGCTTCAACAGCTTCCTTCGGTGCGGGTGGAGTTCCGTACCTATTGGGGTCGTTCTCAGCCAAATGTTGCAACAATAGATCCAAACCAGGCCCTACGAAATAGTCACCCAGAGAACCAATGGTGCTATGAATATCACTTTGATCCCGGTTAGAATCATAAGAACCTTGAACTATAATAGTCTGATTAAAAGGATTGATCAAAATTACATGCTCTCTTTCTCTTTCTCTTTCTCTTTCCCTAACATGGTGATCATCACTGTCCGTATTCTCATGTGATTCAGATGTCAGTCCAGCTCTTATGCCTTGGAGCAGTTGCTGAATGGTAGCTGAGCTTCTTCTCCTCCTTCGAAGGATAGACTCGAGCTCTCGATCATAATGTCCTACACCACCATTATCATCATCACGATTACCACTACCATACTCATCTTCAAGCTCTATTCGTCTCAATCTTCGACGATGTCGCGGATTACTCATCATGCCTAGCAAGATTGGTGCCCAAAGGGAGGCAGCACGATCCGATCCAAAATCATTCTCTGGTATATTTTGCATCTCGCTGATACCAGCAGCACTGCCCATTTCTTCAACAAATCCACTTTGGCAAACTGGGCATTTCATCTCCACTTCCATGACAGGATTGACTATTTGAGAACACGCGTGACACCAATATCTTGCCGCCATTGTTTCCTCCATGATATTCTGTTTATAATGTATCTTCCAAATATACAGATGCTTTATTTACTCCTTGATTCCTGAAACATCAAGCCAGTACAACTTCAAATCAAAACCCAAAACACGGAAAAATTAAAAACTCACGCCCATCAGAGTTCGTACAATTATAACTATTTGGTTTGGCCCTCAAAATCTTCATGGTTCATAACCATAACCATGAATAAAAAAATTCTAAGCACCAAACCAAACAATAACACACTAATTCATCCAGAAATTATCAAATATCGCCATTAACCAACACAAACATGATTTAATTGTTCTAGCAATCAAGGTCAATGATTGATTGAACAAAACACAATATAATTTTCTTTAATTCGCTATTAACAAGTATAACAATCAAGCTTCCAAGACAAATAAGAAATAGCAAAATCACCATAGAAAAAATAAAGGAATAAAAACCCCCCAAAATAAACCTAAAACCTTCACAAATCAAACCATGAGTAGATTATTAAATTAAATGAAAATAATAATAATAATAATCATCACCTTAAGAACCGAAATAGCAGCAGCAACAACAACAACAACAAATTTGGTCGGCGAAGGGTTTATGAAAAATGGATCGGTTTTTAAATAAAAAAAATAAAATAGAAGGATCTGGAAGCGTTGGATTGAGTTCAAATAAGGGAAACACGTCACGCGCCGCAAGTTAAATCGGTGAAAACTTTGAAGCGTAATAAAAAATGAAATGATCGCACGGAAAAACTACAAAGCAACATGAACGTATTTGACACGCAAATAGAGAGAAAATCGAGAGAATGAAGAAATATTATTATTATTATTATAATTATAATGTGAGATATGAAGAGTTAGTTACCAATGAATATGAAGGAACTGGTGGTGCCGGAAAACGTAACGGAAAGATGGAAGATGGAATTTTGGGAAAAGTGAGAGAATTTCCTGTTAACGAATGTCCAATCCCAACTGCCTCTTACATCATTTCGCTGTTTTTTTCTTCTTGTATTTTTAGTATAATATAAAGTGCTATTTCTATTTTTTTATTTATTCAAATGTTATATTACGTTTATTTATATTAAAGTAAACACCTACAGTCAATAAAAGTATTAGTCAACAATTAATAAAAGGATTTTATAACATTCTGTTATATTTTCAAAGTATCTCTAATAGTAAATCAAAGACGAATAATCTTATGACTCGCCAAAGACTTTTATAATATCTGTTTATAGAAAAAATAGAACTTAATTATCTTTTTAAAAAAAAACCCAATTATCTTATTTTATTCAAATCATAAAATAAAAAAACATGTCATTAATTTAAAAAATAGTGATCGATAACTTGGTGCTTGGATTTCTAGTCATCATTTAATTTAACGTTTAATTTTTTTGAAATAGCACAATATAATCCCCTTAACTTCATACATTAACCATATATGTATAACGCTAAACGATGTCATGCAACTTAATATCTGGACCGTATTTCTTGGATACCTAAGTACTTGTATATATTATTATGTGCACTTAACTACTCTATTTAATATCTGGACCCATATTTCTCGGATACTTAAGTTTTTTATATATTATATAAAGACTAAATATCACTCGGGGGACTTTTTTATCTATTTTATTTATGAGTATAATTATTATTTAATTAATTAAAAATAATTAAAATATTTATAAAATCAAAATAATAATAATAAAATAAAATAAATTATTAAATAATAATAATAAATTAATAATAATAATATTATAAATTTTAATAATAATACTAATAAAATAAATTATATTAATAAAATAAAATTAATTAAATTGAACAAATAAAACACGTTAAATTAAAGAAAAAAATGCTACAAATTGAAAACAAAAATACATCAAATTCATATTTTATTATTATTATTATTATTGTTATTTTT
>JBBPBP010009777.1:55606861-55617449 GCA_037974735.1 Cicer chorassanicum | reverse complement strand
CTATTATAAAGAAAAAAAATATTAATTTTTTGGTTATTAATTTTTTTTGATAAATTCAATTAATTTTATAATTTTCATTTAAAACATGAATCGAGTTTGTTAAACTACCTTTTTTAATATCGAATATTCAATTATCCATATTAATTTTTTAATTAAATAAAAGTATATATTATGAATAATAATATTAAATAATTTGATAAAAATAGTTAATTTTTGCTAATATTAATAATCAAGATTTAGATTTTTTTTACTTACGATAGTAACCAAAGAGTGTGAGTAAATTGTAGTTATAAAACCATAGTTAACAACACAATATTATGTTCTTTTACTCGAGCATTAGAATCAGAATTGCTAAGAAGATTCATAGCTAAATATTTCCGTCCACCACCTCAAATTATAAGTGACTTTTGAAAAATATTGTCTCAAATCCTTTGTCCTTTTAAATATTACAGGGGAGTCTATTTATTCGCATGTCCATCAATATCGGAAACAGTCAATCACGTCAAACCATCAATTCTAATGTCAATGGTGGGTGATGAGGGAGGGACGGATCGTCACATTGGTCCGGTACATTAAACCATTAGATATGTAGGTCTTGTCAAATAACAACTAATATCAAATTATAAAATTTGTAGAGACTAAATATTTGGATCTAATAGATGTAAGAAATGGTTAAACATGTTTTTAATCCCATAAAATTTTTGACTTTTTAATATCAATCCCAATAAAATAAAAATACAGTTTTTTAGTCCCTACAAATTATTTAAATATTACTTTTAGTTCATATTGAAATGAAATATGTTTAATTGTCCTTTAATTTTAAATTTTTTAAATAATTTTATACAATCATATTTAGTACATTATAAAAAGAAGCTCTACAAAAATTTATAATTTTTTTAATTTTAGATGAATTAAAAATGAATTTGTTAATTATTAAAATATCAAAATAAAAGCAATGAAAATATGAACTAGAAATTAAATTTTAAGTTTATCTTTTTATTGTAGATGAACTTTTTATAATGTCATCTATAAATATATCTGCAAAAATTCATTAAAAAATATATCTTATCTTAACAACATTAATTAAAATTACATAATCATAATAATTTTATAGGAACTAAAAATTATATTTTTATTTTACAAACTCTAAAATTGAAAGGTTGAAATTTTATAAAGATTAAAAATATAATCTTAACACATTCCTTCTTAGAGGAATTCCACCAAAATCCTTAACACAATAAATTCCGTTCTTCAACTCTCACACCATTGGAATCATCTACTTGGCACTATGCAAAATTGAAAGTTGAACAATCCTTCATTTTTTATCTTCCTTTTCTATAATTAAAATTAAATTGAATGTGAAATATTAATATGTAGAAGAAGAATTCGAACCCATTAAGAGTTCTTAAAAATTGTAGTATTAAAACAAAAAATGAGGGAATAGCTCCTCTCTAGTTATTGGCATAGAGAGAAACACGTAATATCATTATATTATATATTTCCTTTCGTCTCAAATATAATAAATAAATTTTAATATATTTAATAAAAAATTAAATTAAATATATTAGTTTTCTTTACTTTACATTTGAGATCTCTTACTTTCTCCTATTGAAAAATACAAAGTAAATGGAGAGGATCTATTTCCAAAAAATGAATAAGTCCTTGCAAAGTAATGGAACATGGTAGAGCCTACTACAGCTATTCATGGGCCGCACCATTCAATTGGAGGTGCTTTTGGTATTTTACTAGAACTACAAAGTTTGGTAGCAATAAAACCGTGTTAAAATATTAAGACTTTTTGTAATTAATAGTAACACAATTTGGGTACCATACTAAGGTATCAAAAATACCTAACAAAATTATTTAATTCTTATATATATATCAAACAAAATCAATGAATGTCTAAGTTATTTAAAATGTTATATACATGATCATCAATATAATATAAAATGATTTAGGAGTTGGATTGATTTAATAATAGTATAAGTATGCTAAATTTAACATCTAATAATAATGGACCTCTCTCTATCTCTTTTAGGGATAACAATATAACTCATACCCGTGATTACCTACCCAAACCCGTTTGATTTGGGCGGGAAAAACCCGTTTTGATTGAGTGCAGATTTTTCCGAAATTAAAATTCGTGGGCGGGGATGGGTTGGGGTGGTGATATCCACCCCGCCCCCGAACCCGAACCCGCCCCGCAAGTAATTAATATAATTTTTAAATTTATATACATATACATATTGAATATTTTTTAAAATATTAAAAATTCTAATTTTATCTCTACATAAAATATTTTTTATTTATTTTATAATTGTGTAATAACAATTATTTTATTATATTAATTATAATATATATAATTTTTAAATTTATAACTTTATATATACATGAATGGGTATGGGTGTGGGCAGGGAAACCCGAACCCCGTTGCGGGCGATCAGTCGGGTGCGGAATGGATGAGGCAAAATTTGCCCTTCCCCTGCCTTGTTGTCATGCCTCTCTCTCTTCCTTCGTTCCCCACTCTCTATCTCTCTCTCCCCCTCCTCCTCCTCCCACTCCCTCCCTCGTAATACAAGTTTATATATGTGCACTTGCAAATAATATGAGTTTTTACTATATATATATATATATGTACGCGCGCGCGCACACTTGCAATAGATAGGGTCGTGATTTATTGATTAAGTCGACATTATATGAATAGTAAACTCGTATTTGAATTATCTAACTAGTTAAAAGTACAATGTGCTACTCAATATAAACAAATAATGATTCAAAGTTTTATCACCAATCGAAATTAATTAATTAATTAAAATATAAATGTACTATTATCTTCAATGGAATAGATATTGTTCACACGAAACTAAGATCAATCGTGTAATACGTATTAAACCAACTAAATATTGTGATAGAGTCGAATGAAATAAAAACAACATGAAAATAATTTTTAAGAAGACAATTTAGTTTTTTTAGGACAAAAATAGGCAACTATTTACATTAATCATTTGGTATAATTAATATTAATATTGATAAATGTGAACTTCAACTTATGCTTAATTTGAAGTCGTTCACAACTTATGCTTAATTTGAGTTGTGCATGATTGATTATTGTATGAAGGAATACAATATAGAATATCTTTTTAGAAATTTATTATAAAAGATTATTGTGATACATGTGAAAAGTTTGATAAATAAATAAACATTATTGGTGTAAATTTACGTGAATGAAAAAATATTCACGATCAACAAACCAATGAAGAAATTATAAAGGAATACTGTTTTGTGAATCATCAATAAAAATATTATACTAAATGAATGGATCAATATTATGTATTTGTCTCGTTTATGTTCCAAATAAAAACTTTTCCCTTAATGCGTAAATTTTAAAGATTTTTTATGTGTATGGCAATTTTGCACTAAATTATAATGAGTACGTTATAACTTGGATCACACTTTTATTAAAAAAAATATATATTTAAAAGACATGCTAATAATAAAATAGACATGTATAATTATACATGAAATGTCAACTTAATGGTAAAAGTTTGACTTGTTTCTTCAATGCATGAAATTCGAATCCCATTGAGCAAATGTTTAATGATCTCATATATAATTTATATAATAAATTATAATTAATATAGTATAAATTTGCTTACATTTTGTTTAAAAAATATTCAAAAGACACATTAATAATTAAATCACTACATTAAAAGTCTGTTTTAGCTTCAAACATTTTGCGTCGGCCAAAGCTCAAACACTAGTAGTGTTCAGTTTGCGACCAAAATGCGGACGCTAATGTCATTTTCCAATATGTACTATTTTAACTGAATTTGAGACATTAGTGACGGCCTTTGCGGACGCTACAGGGACACTAAAATAAAAAATATCTTGTGTGTGTAGTGTTGTGTCACTCATTCCTCAAAGTGGAACACAAAAACTTTTCCTCTTTTTCTTTATTATGGATATGGATTTAGGAGAGGAAGGAGTGAAGGATGAACAAAATTGGCAACAAGAAATCAAGGAGGAAAAGATAAGGTTATGGTTCATCTTCAGAAAGTAGAGGCTAAGACCTATTTGGGGAATTTTACATCTCCTCCGAAACATCTAAGGTAACATAGAAAACTCCTATTCAAAACCTCTTTAGGGTGTGCTTAGGATTTTAAATTGATTTGTATGTTTTGGTAATATGAGTTTCTTTCTTTCCATTTTCATGCATGTTAGTATAATTCTGATTTTATGACATAGGAGGAAGTTCATGGGTTTTGATTTTTGGAAATATAATTCATGACTTGTTATATTTGATTTCATTGTTGCATGTCACTTTTGAGTATATTGATCTTGTTCAAATTTGATATAATGATAAAGATAGATTGTTAAATTGAAATTCTGAATGAGTTTTGTATACAAGGTTAAGTGACTAATTTGTGTAAAATGGATAAGAGAGATGTTTAATCACTTAATCTCGTATAGACATTATATATGTCATTAATTTTGTTATAACTTTCTCCAACGAAATCGTATCACAAAACCATTAGAAAGTAGACAAATTTCTCTTCTAAATAGACACTAACATTGTTACATTTCAATGCATATAGCATGGCAAATTTGGGTCACAAGTATCGTGTCTTCTTTTAATAACTTGAACCAGTTGGATACTTATATTTCATAATAAAAATTATATTTATAAATTAGATATTCTAAGCTTTCCAAAGAATGGTCATTCACTCAAATTCAACATCATTTGATATTTTAATTAAATTCCCAAAGTTGATTTTAGATCATTGAAAATTTTGTCGCTGTTTATAACTGATTTGTGTTAATTTGTGTTATGCAAAATCTTTTGTGACCCCTGTTGCCTTATTTTTCTATGTTATTTTCCTTATCACAAAAATTTTGTGTGTATCTTTCTATTAAAGTCATGATATTATGTGGTTTTTACGATTTGCGCACTTGTGGTATTATGTGAATGGAGTAGCTAATTATATAATATATATCAATATTATATGATTGTGACATTGGGGAATGAGAAGAGCATGTAAGAGATAAAGAAAGACTTATAAACCTCATTTATGCCATTTGAGCAAGAAAATAAGTACATATATTTGTTAAAACGTAATCAGTGTAATGTTTTTAAAAGAGTAACTATATATAGTTTTCAGATCTAAATAAACAATGTGTTTGAATAATAATATTTAAATAATTAAGCTCATTATTTTTCTCTTTCTATATTATCAGAGGCACTCAAAATCTGAACACCCAACCTATGTATATACATATGAAGTAACTGTTCTAGGGATGGTTTGGCATGCCGCTGGCTAATTCATGTTTGTCTCTCTCTTCCTTATAGCTTAATTTTGCAAAGGATAACATCACGTCACGAAGCAATACTATTGGACAACCGTGAGTTCGGTCGTGCAGAGGAGATTGAAGATTTTCTCCTCTGTTATGAAAACACACGGAGTTCTTTATTTCATAGAGAAAGTAGTGAATTTTTTCTTGGAATGTTTGAAACTAGTTTTTGCTTTTATAAAATGTCTTGTTCAAAACTTAAATATGGTTTTCTTTTTCTTCGCAAAACTAACTTCTCATTCTTATACTTTTGAGTTTCTGTTTTAACAAATTTTAAAAGAACCATAGAAAACAAAATTATTTTGTAGAAACCAAAGGGTATAAGCCTGGTATAATGCCGCAGGATCAAAGGGTATAAGATATATTTTGATTCCTGCGAATATAAAAATTTTGATTTTATTCTCTACATAAATATTTTTTAATTTATACTCCTACAATTTGAGTTTTTTAATTTAAAAATATTGATGTTGATAGTTTTTGTTGAATGGGTACACTGAATTAGATGATAACATGCACTACTATAGTATTTATTAAAATTGATAAAAAAAAATTATTTTGTCCATGCATGCATTATTATAGTATTTATTAAAATTTATTAGATTAAGAGTTTTGATACATAGTTACATGTCATTCAAGTATTGGTGATTTAATTTTGATAATACTAAAACATATAATTTTTTAACGAAATCCTCTTATAACAATTATAATACACTTTTTTTAAAATATAAAACAATTTATTGTTATTATTTTAATTAAAAGATAATAACAAACCCATAAAACTCATATTTGATTGATTCAAACCCGCACTTAGACAATGAAAACCTTCTCGGGTGAGTTCTTTTTTCTGGGTTTTCAGACTTTTGAAATATCAACTTTAGATGCGGAGATAGAGGAAGAGGATTTGAGTAATTTTGGAGTTTTTATTTATTTATTTTCTAGTTTTTTAATTTATTTTTGGTTTGTGGTTACAAATTATTTTTGGTTTTTCTAACTTTTTTTTTCAAAATTAAAATTAAAATGTGAGTCTGAAATTAAAATAGACTGATACCTGAGCACAACCTATCTATACATCATCAGTTTTAAATAATAAAAAACTAATTAAAGGACCAAATTAGAAGTTTTTGGGAATTACAAGAGTATAAATAAAAATAATTATTTTGCATAATTGAAATCAAATTATTTTATATTTGGAGTAACCAAATACATATTTAAGACAGTTTTAAAATATGAAAACATATTTTTATGTCAACACAAATACACAAAAATTACTAATTTTAATTTATTACTAGCTTAGTTTCCTTGCTTTGAAAATTAAATAAAGTACAAAAACAGAATTATTGAAAGTTCATGTTCTCCTTAATTTTCTTTTGAAATTTGTATGTTATAAGACACGTAGAGGTTGCTATAGCAAATGAGTTGTTAGAGCCAAAGGGCATGCACAACATGTGGAGACTAGAACATAAAAATTTCAATGACACATTAAAATTTTGAAATTCACTAATGCTTCTTGTAGTGCACATCAATATCGTCATAGTTCTCATATTCATCACGACGATGACCTTGGTGATTTATCGATAGAAGATGTATCACTCCATTGATGTTTTTATCGGTGTTATTATTGTAGACATTATGGTTTGGTGAAATTTTTGATGTAGACTTTATAATGCTTTGGATTTGTTATACATCATACACTTGAATTTTGGTTTTATATGATTGAGGTATGAGAAGAGCATGTAAGAGATGAAGAAAGACATGCAGTAACCTCGTTTATGCCATTTCGACAAGAAAATAGATACATCTATTTTTTAAAACGTAATCAGCGTAATGTATTTAAAAGAGTAATTGTATATAGTTTTAAGATCTAAATGAACGATGTGTTTGAATAATAATAATATTCAAATAATTAAGCACATCATTATTGAGATTGAAAATTAATCACGAAACAATACTACGAAACAATACTATTGGACAACTATGAGTTCTGTCGAAAAAGAGATTGAAAATTTTCTCCTCTGTTTCGAAAACATGATATATGTGATATTTGTGAGTTCTTTATTTCACTAAGCAAACATTTGAAAAAAACACTTGATGACATATCAATTTAGTAGAGAACATATGAGTGAGGATGAAAAAAATTAATTCTTAACATTCGTATTTTCTGGTTACTTTTACTCTCTTATCACTCAACATTTTCCTATATATAATATATAAAATTTATTCAAATAATTATTTGATTTTAATAAAATATGGAATATGATTGTCAAAATAATACAATATTTAGTATTTTTTTTTAAATTACTCTGCCTATATTATAATGAATGACATATTTGCAAAAAATGTCTCGAAATAGAGTAAACTTTAATTTTTTTAACGTGATATTAAGTATTTTTATTTTCAATTTTATTTTCTAATTAATACCACATGCACAAATTAAAATAAATAAATAAACTAAAATACACTTTTGTCCCTCAAATTTTAAAATCTTGACGATTTTGACCTCCTAATTTGAAAATTACAATTTTAACTACTTTTACAAATATTTAGTATCCTTGATTTTGATTTGGTCAACACTTACGTGACTTTATAATTTTTAATATTGTTATTAATTATTTATCTTTTATTTAATATTCATTTTATTCTTTTATTTTTTATTAGAAGAGTTCAAAGAGATATTACCGATTTCAATAGAGGTTGTTTCTTTTGCAGTTATGATGAGCGAAAGTAATGTTTGGCCAAGTACAAAAACATCTAAAAGTAGAAAGTCAACAACAACAAAACGAGAAGCAAGCGATTGATAAGGTATGAAATAATGATAAACGGAGGAGAGAAAAGATCGGC
Organism: Cicer chorassanicum; assembly: GCA_037974735.1. NCBI lineage: Eukaryota > Viridiplantae > Streptophyta > Magnoliopsida > Fabales > Fabaceae > Cicer > Cicer chorassanicum. The sequence goes on along the minus strand of JBBPBP010009777.1, from coordinate 55,609,262 downwards.
GAAGAAATTTGTTTTGAACGGTGGAAAACTGTTTAATGAAAACAACGGTATAAAAGGGATAGAAATAAGAAGGAGTTAGCATTCAATTGAAAAAAAGTAAAAATGGGTCGCGGAATAGTTTTAGCTTTAATGGTATGCCTCTTTGGCGTGAGCGTCTATGGTGAAGATCCTTACATTTACTACACATGGAAGGTTACCTACGGTACCATTTCTCCTCTTGGGGCACCCCAACAGGGTATCCTTGTCAACGGTCAATTCCCAGGACCTGAAATCAACAGCACCAGTAACAACAACATTGTGATCAATGTTTTCAACCAACTTGACGAACCATTGCTTTTCACATGGCACGGTGTTCAACAAAGGAAGAATTCATGGCAAGAAGGTACACCTGGTACTGCATGCCCAATCCTTCCAGGTACAAATTACACTTATCACTTCCAAGTGAAGGATCAAATCGGTAGTTACTTTTACTACCCCACAACAGGTCTTCAAAGAGCCGCTGGTGGTTTCGGTGGTCTTAGAATCTTCAGTCGTTTGTTGATCCCTGTTCCATACCCCGATCCCGAGGATGAATACTGGGTTATCATCGGTGATTGGTATAACAAGGGTCACAAAACTCTTAAAACGATGTTGGACAGTGGTCGTTCAATTGGAAGACCTGACGGTGTTATCATGAACGGTAAAGCAACTAACGAAGAGCCACTTTACACAATGAAGCCTGGTAAAACTTACAAATACAGAATCTGTAACGTTGGTCTTAAGGACGCACTTAACTTCAGATTCCAAGGACATGCGATGAAGTTGGTTGAAACTGAAGGCTCACACGTCGTTCAAAGCTTCTACGACTCACTCGATGTTCACGTTGGACAGTGTTACACTGTTCTCGTTACAGCTGATAAAGATCCTAAGGATTATTACATGATTGCTTCCACACGTTTCACCAAGTACACTCACACCGCTACCGGTATTGTTCGTTACACTAACAGTGCGGGTCCCCCTTCAAACGTTCTACCACCTGCACCTGTTGGTTGGGCTTGGTCTCTTAACCAATTCCGTTCTTTCCGTTGGAATTTAACCGCCAGTGCTGCTAGGCCTAACCCACAGGGATCTTACCATTACGGTCAGATCAACATCACTAGAACCATTAAGTTGGTTAACTCCGTAGGCAAAGTTGACGGTAAACTCCGTTATGCTATTAACGGTGTTTCACACGTTGATGGTGAAACTCCTTTGAAGCTCGCTGAATACTACGGTGTTGCCGATAAGGTTTTCAAGTACAACATAATCGGAGATGAACCACCAGCCGATCTCACTGCCATCACTATCGCACCTAATGTGATCAATGCAACTTTCCGTACCTTCATCGAAGTCATCTTGGAGAACTCCGGAAAGTCTATCCAATCTTACAATTTGGATGGTTACTCTTTCTTCGCCGTCGCGTAAGTAATTAACCCAACCAAAATTCATTCATTAATCTCCTATTTATTTATTTACTAATTTTATTTTATTTTATTATTAAAACAGTTGTGAGCCAGGAAAGTGGACCCCAGAGAAGAGGAAGAACTACAACCTTCTTGATGCAATTAGCAGACACACAATCCAAGTGTTCCCAAAATCATGGGCTGCAATAATGTTGACATTCGACAATGCTGGTATGTGGAACTTGAGATCAGAGCAAGCTGAGAATCGTTACTTGGGACAACAACTATACATTAGTGTTCTCTCACCAGAACTTTCTTTGAGGGATGAGTACAATCTTCCAGAGACACAGCTTGTTTGCGGTATCGTCAAGAGTTTACCCAAGCCTGCACCAAAATACTCTTAGAGGATTCGTTCTTTTCTCTCTATGCCGTCCTATTGTTTTCATTAATTAATATATTAAGTCATATATCTAATACTACTAATAATAATATTACTATTATGTAATGTTATCAACCCTGTTCTCGGTTCAATTATTCAATTTTCCCATTAGTTATTATTAATATTACATTTGTTAAGTTCTTCTTCCCATTTGTATCTGGTCTTTCATTCTTTTGATGCGACAATATATACAACAAATCAAATATTTGAAGAAATCCAAATTTTAATGAGAAAAATTCCTTAAAATGAAGATGAAATTTTTTGACAATATTAAACTAAAAAAGTATTTCTACTATGATTCTATAAGTGTAAAAAAGGTCTCGAGTAATCAGGCACAAATGCTTCAAAATTAAAAAATAAGTATGATGAAAAAATCCTCAAATAAAACTATTGTGCAATTGTCAAAAAAAATATATATATATATACACTACGATGCAAATACATTAAGATCCTCAAAACAAAGATTTAAGAGAAATCAACTTCTCATCTTAATATTTAGTCATCTCACACCTACAAATCTATTAAAATTACAAACAATCCA
>JBBPBP010009777.1:55589388-55604980 GCA_037974735.1 Cicer chorassanicum | reverse complement strand
GGAATTGTAAATCTTCTTCTCGAAGCTTTAGAAGAAATTTTTGAGAAAAAGGTTATATATATATATATATATATATATATACTTCGAGAAATTTTTGAGAAAAAGGTTATATATATATATATATATATATATATATATATATATATATATATTAATCTAAATTTTTTCTTCATAAAAAAAGAAAAAGAAACTTAGTTTACTTCTTTTCATGTCAAAAACAAAATCTTCATTTTTTTTTACTTCGACTTCTTTTAACATTTTTAGCTACTACGAAACCAGGTCGGCCAAAAGACAAAACAACCCAAATTAAAAACTTAGACCCTAAAATTTTGAATAAAAAAAAAGGCTTCATATAAAATTAATTTGGATATTAATATATAAATATAAATATTCATCATGACCTGATTTACATTTAGTCGTTGGTGGTTATGATGTGGATAAGTTCAGGCCTACATTCTTTTAAGATTGACAATTTCTGTTTATTGTGTCATGTTGGTGGTCCATAACACAACTTGTGCCTCATCATTCATGTCCACCCACAATGAGAAAATGAAATGAGATAGATAAAGACAGGAACCAATCAATATTTAATATTTATTCATTCAACTTATTTATTTTTTTTGGTACAAACATAAATAATATTTTATTACAAAACATTGATATTTTATCCCTCTATTTCATAACGGTACAAGAAATCACATCACACCTCACACTACAAAGTAAACAACTGTATACTAATTTGAGAAACTTATGCACTTGCCTTTAACCTTTGTTTACTTTGCTTGCTTCCCATTAAACAAACATGTTATTACATATAGTTATTTATAGTAAAAACATATTTAAACGGTTGCAATTGGACCCAAATTAACATTTGATTCCTTAAATGCTTCAAATCTTGGTTCCTTAGCTTGGAACTTTAATCGAGAATAAAGATTCATGTAATCCTCAAACACAAATTTTGGGTAAACTTGATTATTTTCCTCTATTAATGTTGGTGCTGGGTAGATAACAGCATCACTACCAGGGTTGTAGAATGATGCTATAGACATTCTAGTTCCATTACTTTGTGCTATCACACGGTGCTCCACACTTTTGTATTTACCATTGGTTATTACCTGTTACATCAAAAATAATTCTTGACATGAATCATGTGTTGCATTCTACGTGGTTGTGTAAATGTCAAAATGCAATTGAAATTTGTTATTACGTGTTTCACTAAGATAATGTTCGACATGAATCATGTGTTGCATAATACATGTTTGTGTAAATGTCAAAATGAGTTAGACAAAAAATTACCTCAAGTTGGTCACCAAGGTTGATGACAATGGAATGATGCATGGGAGGAACATCTACCCATTTACCATCTTTGAGAAGCTGAAGGCCACTGACCTTGTCATCTTGGAAAAGGAGGATGATTCCGCCGGCATCGGTGTGTGCACGGAGACCTTTTACAAGGTCGGGTTTTGGGCATGGAGGGTAGTTTGCAACTTTGGTGCCAAAGGTTGGTCCCTTTGATCCGTAGAAGGCCTTTTTGAGGTACCCCTTTTCTAGTCCTAGATTCTCACATAACAAGTCTAGTAGCTCCTCTGCTAGTTTCTCTAGCTTCAAAGCAAATTCCTTCATTGATTTCCTGCATCGTTTACTCGAGTAGTTTAGAATCTCATGAAACTGAAATTTATAGTTGTAAGTTTAGTTGTGAAATGCTCATTTTCATCTTGTATTTTTTAAGTCATTATTCTTTGGGTTAACATGTCATATGTGTGAAGAAGTATTCATGGTTTCGCTAATGACTAATCTTTGTCGGAGAGTCTGGTTAACCACCTTTACTATGGTTTCCGTTTTCAACACGTTTGTTTCATTCATAAAATTCAAACTTGAGACCTTGATTAAGAGATCCAAGTACAATTTCACTCAGAGCAACATAATGTTGATATTGAAGTCATCATTTTGAATTATGTAGATAGTACTTTAAAAGAAATATAAGGAGAAAAAAAATTAAATGAATGGAGCAATGTTTAAAATTAACATGAAATAAGAGTCCTTAGTGTTTTGCCAATTCATTGTGTGTGATACGGTTGCTAACTTATATGTGTGGCAATATACTATTTGATTTGTGTAACCTGTATTCATCAGTGAGATCAGGGACCTCTGAAATGTTGGACTCAGGTAGATGACGCAAGTGGAAGGTACTCTCCCAGTCCATGTCTTTGACTTCAGTTTGAACAGCCTCTAGCCCTTTGTTAGCCACCAATTCCTTGAATCTTTGTTCCATGCATTTCCTGTAGTGTTCTTTAGTCAACCTCTCCACAGTGTCCATTAAATCATGTGGTATGCCATGATTCACAAGCTACAAAAAAAACATGAATAAAATTTAGAGACCAATGTAGAAATTTATGTAGAAAGAAAAAAAAAACTTGTATTGGGTTCATAATAGTAGATGTAAATATTACTCACACTAGTTAGTTAGACTAATTAGTTATTTACATTTAATGCATAAAGTACCTCAAAGAATCCCCAGTTTTCACAAGCATCCTTGATTTTCTCCATTGTAGCTTTTCTCTCCTCACCATTGATGTTGTCTAAGTTGATAACTGGGAAGTTCTCCATATTTCTCAAATTAACAACTCTTAACTTGAACTCTTTTTGTATACGCCTTTCTTCTTTCTCCAAGTTTATTGCAGGTTGCTTGCTCAATGTATATTAGAGTTATGTATAAGGTGGTATTTATAGACCTTTAATCAAAGACCAAACACAGAACTAATTCTTAATTAAAAGTATGCTTTGTTGAGCTTTATTTTCTTAGTTTAATTAGTCCTAATCAGAGATTGTTATTATTATGGTTCCGTCGTTGAATTGTCTTAAACACGTGGCATAGGTTAGACCCACTTGATGGCTGATTTTTCATCTTGAATATTTGACCAAATTCAACCACACGGGCTGCTGCAACCGTCTATCTGTTCTCTATTTCATTTTTCATTTTCTTCTTTACCATATTTGAAAGTGATGTCTAAGAAGGAGCCTAGAAATTGCAATGAACAAATCTTATAGCATATCCCCACGTTAGAAACTACTTTTGTGTCCTAATCAATTCAAAATAAAACGGTAAGAATAATATTGGCCATACATTTTTTAACACATTTTTTTAATCGGTTAAAATAAAAATGACTTTCACCAAATTTATATGGGACTTATATATTTTTGTAAGATCTATGTAAATTTTAATCAGCTAAATAGAGTGTGTTGAAAAATGTGTGTTAGATAGTATATTGTTATCACTACTTAAATTGTGAATCGATCTAAAAAAACAAAAACTGCACAAAATCAAATATTATTTTGTATTTTTAGATGTTATTTTGTAAGAACTGCACCGATCAAAACGGATATTGGATTCCTTTTTCAAAACATACCAAACCACAACATAAATTTTAATATTTATTTTTTTATTAGTATGATTTATTGAATTTATATATTATTTATTGAATTTTAATATTTTACATAGTAATACTTTTAGTTTGATTTTTTTTTCTATTTCATATATTTTAAACATAATCGATTATTTATTTTTTCGTAATTTTAAATTTTAATATATTATATATTATATTTTAGGCTAAATACCACCGGTGGTCCCTTAACTTAATTTCAGTTAACGATTTAGTCCTTTATCTTTTTTTTCCCGATTTGATCCTTTAGGTTTTTAAACAATTTCACCGTTACCCTTTAAGTGAGATTTCGTTAAGAAAAAGTTAAAAAAATTCCTCCTCCGTGTTCAGAAAAAGTTATCTTTTATGTTTTGAAAATATTTCAGAAAAATATTTAAAGTTTGTTCTAAGTTTGGTAGTAGGATTGATTTGTTAAAACTAAAGCTATGGGTATTTATACTCCATAGACATCACTTCAGATCAGTGACAATCGTTCCTAGAGGTTTGATGAACATATACAATGATCTAGATGAGGGATTTTTTTAACTTTTTCTTAACGAAACCGCACCTAAAGGGTGACGTTGAAATTATTTAAAAACATAAAGAACTAAATCAGAAAAAATAAATAAATAAATAAATAAAAGACTAGATCGTTAACAAAAATTAAGTTAAGGACCACAACTGGTATTTAGCCTATATTTTACATAAAATTTATTATTTTATTGTATTTTTATAATATTAATGTATCTTTTTAAAAATTGTAATTTAGTTATCCATAATCGATACAAATTGTAATTTGAACACTCTTATTAGAAACTATTATAAGGTTACACGTTTAACGTGTTTTTTGTTTAGCATAATCAATCCTATATTTCTTTGATTGGAAAAGATCATAGCTATCAAAAAATATAGATTATGAGTAGACTGGTTAGTAATGGTACGTGCATGTTCACCTTCATTAATATTTTAGATATATTAGGCACTTACACAATAAAAGAGTGTTACAAATTAAACAAAACTTTGAGTTATTTTGTTGGATATCCTATTTATGGAATTTGGTGTCCATTCTACTCAATCAACGAATTCATTATTTCTCATGTATATGGATTATTGCTAATGATTAGAAAAGTTCTAGGACATTCCTAAAAGCTTCCTTGCATTCCATCCCTTTAAAGTTTAGACATGTGTTCAACATCTTATTTAATTAGTATACGACTCTTAATCTAACTTAACTAAATCTAAATCTTCAACTAATTAGATTTTTAGTTGGTTGAATACCTCAATTTCATGTAATGCATGGTTTTGTACCCAATGTGGTTTAATTGTGATACTCGTAAAATCGATTGAATTGCGTAGAGTAGAACTAATCAACACCCCTCTATCTCATATTAAGTATTTATATGAAATATTTTTTGTTTAACATTATTTGTCCTATTAAAATATTATTAAAAAAACATTTACTACTTTTTTCGATTTGCCCTTGTTTATTAAAACAATTATAGTGCAAGACATGCATATTTGCAAGTAGAGGGTGATTTGATTATAAATGAATTATAGTAGTATAATAAAAGTTTAGTCTTAACATGCTATTTTACATTAGAAATTACTACGTTAATCGTTTTTAAGACGCTTGGATTATCGTAAAAATAGACTTTTTGGTCCCTATATCCAAATTTAAATCTCTACCCCAAAATCAATCATTTCTTCTCCACCCCTTAATTGAATGGCCTTAATTAGTTTCTTGAGATTGTACTTGTCCATGTACCTCTTTGTTCACGAGATAAGAGTGTTAATTTCCTAAAATTATAATCACCTAAAATGTTAATTTCATAGAAGATAATTCGTCCCCATCATGTATGCAACTTTAGCAACTACCACCTATGAGATCACCGGTATCATTTTATTAGCATTTTTTAGGTGACTATAATTTTAGGAAATTAACAACTATGATCGTAATTGACCATAATTAATCTTAATTCTCCCTTATAAAAAAAAGTAAAATATTAATTGAAATTATGAGCTATCTATTTTCATCAATTAATCTTAATTCTCCCTTATAAAAAAAAGTAAAATATTAATTAAAATCGTGAGTGTTGGTTCATCCTTCATATTTTTAGGCTAAAAAATGATGATGTGACATACGATATAAAATTATCTAAATACATTAAGTATTCACATGTCATTAATTAAATTACAAAAACAAAAAATTTGTTGAAAATTAAATTTTTATGAGTTTTATTGCGATTTTATGAATGTTATTTATTCTATCATATGTCACGATACTTAAAGTATGTTACATCGTTATTTTATAATTAAAAAATTAGAATAAAACCAAAACTATTAGATTTTAAAATATAACGTCAATTTAAAAAAATTAAAATTGCAATTAACTTTAAAATAAATTAGTGTTTGTAGGTTACTATTTTCATTTAATGAGTTTTTTTTTTAATGATGTTATTTATTCTTTCTTTTTTCAGGGGATGGTACCCCATAGTAATTACTATTCTAAGTACTATTTATCTTCACCTTCATCAATATAGTTAGAGGAATTACTTCACACATAGATACTTAATCTTCTCACCACTACAAATCTGTTAAAATTATCAATCCACGCAACTTTCAATGCTACTCAATAATTTATTGCTTTGGCGTGTTTTTTATGGAACAAATTAATTATATTTCCATAATTTCATATATTTTTAGTTTTAAATTTTTAGAATATGATTTTTTTTCGAATTTTTTATTTATTTAAAAAATTCAGAATGTATTTTAGGTTCCAAATATTTTACTTTTATAAATATTCGGAATTTAAATTTTTTATAAAAATAAAATTTTCACCATAAGTTTATGTCCTGAAATTTTTAAAATAATAAATATTTGGAATCCCGAATTGTTTGAAACGTTGGAAAATTTGGAAGAATGTATAAATAATTTATCAAAAAATTATTATTAGCGTTGGCCTTGTCCACGCAAATTCAAATACTAACATGGGATGGTCGCCGTTAACATATTTGTTTTTCCATATATTTTGAAGTGTGAAAATTTAGAAATTCCAATTTGTTTTTTTTTTAAATATATTTCTTTTACTGAATATTTTCTATAAAGAAAGTGAAGGGTAAAATTAAAATTTAATATAAATATAAAGTGTAATGTCTAAATATTGAGATGAACCGTGAATTTCTCATATAGTTATAACCTCAATAACTATATTTTTGGACAATAGAGTTGAAAACATTTAGTGAACCCTAAAGCAAACTATATGGTGAGACTTTTTATAAAAATTATTTTATTTTTGTCAAACATTTTTATATGCAAAATGGTTTATTAAATTGTCATAATCAACTTCATTTAATATTTACTACAGTAGAATAGAAAATATCACTCGAAGTTAGTAAATTTTTTGCTAATCAAGTAAGGGAGCTGAAGAGACATTTTTTCTTTGACCATTCACAATAGATATTGTCAATTGTTTTATTTTTTTATTAAATCAATATGAGTCAATGAACAATTAAATTTATGCGAGGTCATTTTTTTTGTTAAAATAATTTTTTTCTTAAGGTCTAAAATATCCTAGCTTTAGTTACTTGATCTTTGGGCCGACTGTGATTATATGGACTTTTCAGTCATGGAAGATTCAACTATAAAGTGGAACAATTATTTAACTTTTTGCAAGGGACTCAATGGTAGAAAGGGTAAGAAAAAAAGTTAACAAATTTGAAATGGTTAACTGATAGTTTGTGATTATGGAATATGCTTAATAACGTTATTTTCAAAGGAGATGTAGGTACTAGGTGATGTCAAAGTAGTGAATACCCGTGGAATAGTCCATTGGACTATTTGAATTGTGGTTAGTCGGCTCGTTTTGTTGTTGAGTTAAACTAATGTGGTCTCATTAATTATATTTTGCTTATAAGAAAATTGTTATTATTGGAAAAATAAAATTATCAAAAAGAAATTAAAAATATTTTTGGTGGTGAAGCCTTTCTCGTTGCATAGGACAATATTATAATGTCGCTGTTGGAGAGCTTGCAAATGGCAGTTACCAAAAAGAAGTAAGATGCAATGTATATTACATATTTTGCTCAACCAATCAAAAAAATAAAAAAGAGGCTAGATGAAGAGCATATATATGCATAGTTAACTAGTGGATGATAAAAATTAGATGCAACTACACTACATGTGCTCAAAATAATTGCATATATATAAAACTCAAGCAGCCTAATTCAATAAAAAAAATTTCTTCTGATGCATGGCTATCCAATCTTATTATATTTATAATTACGGTCAATTACGATCATAATTGTTAATTTCCTAAAATTATGGTCACCTAAAAAATGGTAATAAAATGATATTGGTGATCTCATAGGTGATAGTTGCTAAAATTGCATACACAATGGGAACTATTTTTCTTCGGTCAGCCATTCATTTATTTCTACCGCGTCATCTCAAAATTATTAAAAGAAAAATGAAGGGCATATATTTCTAGTATCTTCCCCATACATACACAACTTATAGAGGAATGATAAAAAAATATTATTCATAGCTTAAATCGACAACAGATATTAAATGATATCCATTAGTAAATTAGTAAAATATATTTTTTACTTTAAGACTATTTTGTTGTAAAAGAAGGAATAAATTTTTGGTTTGATCGATGAATATGTGATGTGTGTTGAATTTTTATGTTTCCGAGTGTATTTTCTTTAAATAATTTTTTAGCTTTAAAAATAAATGATATGTATTGAGTTTATTAACTCAAGATTAACGATTTTGTTGTCAAAAGAAGAGGAATAAATTCTACATTATTAAGAAAAGCTTTTTTTTTTTACATAAATGCAATCTAGAAAAATATTCATGATATACTTGTGGTTGTGGATAGTGCAATACCCACAAAGTAGATATGGAGCAAATATAGATATTACTTTTATGCAAACAAAGATAATAAATTACTATTTTGTGTGATCGTGAATACCCGTCTAAATTTAAGCTCAAATAGTTATAGTTGGTCCCATATTGTGTTTGCATGTGAAAGCAACTGTTAACATGCATATGCATGCACCCTTGTTTGATTGTCACTTGTTTTGCTGGGTGGGACAAGAGTATAAACAAACAAACAAAAAGATTATTTAGAATTTACAGAGAATGATAAAATTTAATACTAATATATATAACTTTAAAATTATACAATAGGAATATTTTTTTTATATTCACTTTATTGTGATAATTATATATGATTTTTTACTAAAAGTATATGTAACTGTTGCGAGAAAAAAATGTTTATATATCTAACAATGCTAAAGCTTGAAAAACATTTTAAACTTAACAAACAAAATCTCTCGCATGGAGAAGAAAGCAATAATGTAATTTAATAACCAACCTCCATGTTTAAAATTAATACAACCAAATGAGGGAGACAAGCTATTAACCATTGTTGAGTTTGTGCAAAAGTCCCATTTCGATCTTTGTTAAATGCACTTCACGAGAGAAACGAAGATTCGACAGCCTAAACTTTTAAGCAAATATTAATATCAAAACTCTAATTATTAATTTTTTGAGGGAGAAACTCTAATTGATTATAGAAAAATGGAAAATATTAATGAATGTTATTGGAACATTTGTTAGACAACAAAATAAAAAATATTTTATCACAATTTCTGTATTTAAAATTTTTTAAAAACTAAAAATTATATTTTTAAAAATAAAATTTGTATTTTTTATTTTTTTAACAAGTGTTAGCATGGCACTTGATTACGATGAGTTTCTATAAAAGATATTGAAAGTTATTACTATAGAGGCAGTGATAGCCACATTTGGATATTCTTGCCGCGTATGATTAAAAGTAAAATCGCCACAAAGTTGGAGAAATTAAATGCTGCTTTAATTACTCCTCATCCACGCATGCATTTGAGACTTTGTATATATCTTTTACAAAGTAAATAATAAATAAACTCACACACTTATACTACAAAGAAAAATAGAAACTCTCACATGAGATTTTAAGTTTGAACATAAGACTTATTATATAGTCAAATATTTATCAATTAAGAATTTTGGATTGAATATTTGTATTTTTTTAGGGCAATATTCATACAATATAAAATAATTTTATATTAATATCCAATAAAAAGACCATCATATTTTCATATCACGTGATCAACTTATAATATTATATTATCATTAATTTTATTTTGTTTTTATTTTTTGATTCCCAAGAAAAATGTGTTCATATTACAGAATTCTATGTGAGAATATTAAAATCTAGAAATTTCAAGTCAATGGATTTGTTTTTGACGCTTTGTAAACACGTTCTAACTTGACTTCACATAAAAAGCACCTTATGAGTCATACTAGCATTAAAGTGTTCATGTACTTGCTACACATTTTTGCAGAATTCACCACTCAAATCACTCACCCCTTTATCTCTTTCTTTTTCTGCTTGAAAATTGGACCCACAAAAACTTTCCTTTTATGATAATGCTCCCCACCACCACCGAGGCTTTAAATTGGCTCCACAAATCACAGTAGAACTTGATATTCTAATCAATTTAATTCATTTGTTTATGGTGATGATCCTAGTTTGTTTTGTGCAAAAATGTATCCATCTATAATTTCAGATTGGCAGCTAGTGACAAAATAGTCTATGAGAAAGTTAATTATATTTGCTTTTACAACACGAAGAAAGTTTATTCAATTGATAAATAATTAATTGGACTCTTTTAATATGGGTCTCAAATAACTTAATGGTTTGAGAGACTTGGAATGATAAAAAATCGTGCGTTTAATTTCTCTTTTTAACAAAATTAATAATTACTTTTTTTAATTAAAAATTAATAATTTTTATTTTCCAATGCAATTATAATTTATTTTTACCAATTATACTACTTAATTAATATTATATACACCATTCTTGATTTATTATTCTTCTACTTTACATTTATGATAATTGGAATGAACCAATGATTTATAAACATAGTTTGATAAAATTATTCTTATCTCTCTTTTATTTATCGTATTTTCTTAATTTGTATAAAATAGTGAAATGTGACAATATCTTGAAAAGAAAGGAGTCATTACTAACATTAACTATTTAAAAAAAAAATTGAACTCGTCTAATAAAGAAGTTAGATTAAGTCAACCATGATTAAGTCCAAATGAAATGAGCTAAACTCCCATCTTGGGTTTCAATCCTGACTAGGAGAGGTATCCACGTTCAGAGTTTGACGCGTTTTGAATAAGATTACCTCTAGCGAAAGAATCTATAAAAAAAAAAAAAAAAAAATTTAAAATTACCTAATTTTTTTACTTTGCATGTTGCAAATAAGAATGTCTAAGCTAAATTTTACAAACCAATCCAAGTCTCATCCGATAGATAAATTTGCTTAAATCTGACCTATTACATATTATAGATTTATTTTAATGTCTGTGTCTGACTTTTTTAACAATGAATTCGAATTTGAGACATGACACGTTCAACTTAATAATATCGACATTTACCAATTAAATTAGAACTTACAGACATACGGCATCTTACTTTTAATTATATCTTATTATAATTATTTAAATATGTTAAAAATTAATATAGAGTAATATACTTGAAATATTGAAAATGTTAACAAATTTATTGTTTAATACAATATAAAATCCAATATATAATAGTAACAAAAAATGAAAATTTTATATTTACTGAAGTATGTCGCCTCGGTAGGCTCAAGATTTTATGTGTTGTGATGTAACATGATCATTTATACTAAATAGGCTTCTTAGAAACTTTAGGCCATGGAGGGTCATCTCTCTTATGGGCTTATAGTATACTACTACTTCTTTTAGGAAATGGTCATACATATCAAATTCACATGGATACTATTCATACTCTTTTGGTAGTACATATTTATGTTTTTTTTTTATAAGAGTAAATAAACTCATCCATAACTCTAAGAAATTCCTTTATATTCTTAAATTGTCCTCTGACTTAGTTTCCATACAAAAACTAACAGAAGACCTATCATGTACTATTGTTTTTTATAACAAATCTTGTGTCCTTCAGGACAAGAATTCAAGGAGAAGAGTTGGTAATACTAGAGAATGGAATGGTCTGCAATATCAACTCTCTTTTTTCTAAATAAATAAAGGCCAACAGAGACAAGGTCATTTTGTACCACTATTGCTTGGGTCATTTCCAGTTAGTAATCAAATGGGTACTTCTCTTTTACGTTTAGTTTATACTGATGTATGGGGACCTACTAATGTTCCAAATATATTATAAGCCCGTTGATTTGTGACCTTGATTGATGATTGTACTCGGGTTTATTTACTAAAACAAAAATTTGAAGTCAGTACTATGTTTGTACAGTTCTTTTTCATGATAAAAAAACCAATTTGGAGTGAGTACTAAAAGGATCATGTCTAATCATGCCAAAGATTACTTTAATCACGAACTTAATTCTTTTTATCAAAAGGATGGCATTATTTATGAGTCCTCATGTGTTAAAACACCCTAAAAAAAATGGGATTGCTGAGAGGAAAAACATGCACTTGTTAGATCAAACTCAAGCGATGTTATTTCAAAATAAAGTTCCTAAGAAATTTTAGGGAGAGGCAGTTTTAACTGCAATGTATCTCATAAACTGATTACCTTTTAGTGTCAATGCCTTCAAAACTACCATGGATGTGCTCTTGTTCTACCCTAATGTGTCCACATGTAGTAATCTTACTCCCATAATATTTGGGTGTGCGTCGTTTGTCCATATCCATAGTGATAGTAGAGGAAAACTTGATCCTAGAGTCTTAAAATGTGTCTTTATCAAGTACTTTTCCACCCAAAAGAGCTACAAATGTTATCATCCACCAACCCAAAAATTCTCTATCTCTCGAGATGTCACTTTCCATGAACTAAAAAGTTTCTTTGCTAAAACTCATCTTCAGAGGGAGAATACAAGTAAGGAAGATAAGTCTCTTCTATTTCCTGATTTGACTCTTGAACCAAAAATTGAGAATGAAATTGATTTTGAAAAATATGGAAATGAAGGAAACGACAATGTTGGGACTGAAATGGATTCTGAGGAAGATGGAAATGATGACAATATTGTAAGATATAGGAAGAATCTAGTATATACAAGAAAAACAAAGGTCATTCTTGAATCTATTCACATCCATGACTCCAATTCGACCTTACATGAGGTAACTTCTCTTGACGCTTCCAACTCTAGTGATCCAATCAACGAATCTTATTATGCACAAGAATTAGAATCCAACATACCACCAACTTATGATGACCTTCATATCCCAATTGCCCTTACGAAGAATACTAGGACATGTACCAATAAACCACTCCACCCTTTATCCAACTACCTATGTTTTGAACAATTTTATCCTACCCATAATACCTTCCTCATAAGTCGTAACACTACCATTATACCTACCTCTCTATTCAAAGCATTGTTTGACAGGAAATGGAAACAAACCATGTACTTGAAAATGGAAGCACTGAACAAGAATGGTACTTAGGATTTGGTCTCTCTACCAAATGGAAAGAAACTTGCAGGATGCAAATGGGTATACATTGTAAAGTACAAGGCTGATGGGTCTATTGATAGATACAAAGCAAGGTTGGTAGCTAAAGGATTTACTCAAATGTAAGGAGTGGATTACTTGGAAACATTTGCTCTTGTTGCAAAAATGAATATCGTCAGGATGATATTATCTCTAACAGTTAATTACAGTTGGAGAAAAATGCAATTTGATGTAAAAATTCCTTCCTCCATGGAGATCTAGAATAAGAGATTTTTATGGACTTACCCCTGGATATAGTGAGCATATTTCTGCCAACATCGTTTGTAAGCTAAAAAAATACTCTATATGAGCTTAAACAATCGCCACAAGCGTGGTTTGGGAGGTTTGCTAGAGTCATGGTGGGTCTATGCTTCAAACAAAGCCAAGAAGAGCATACCCTCTTTATCAAACACTATGAGTCAAAGGGAGTAACATTGTCATTAGTATATGTGGACGACATTATAGTGACAGGTGATGATGAAAAGGAGCAACAATTGTTAGGACAACACCTAGCCAATGAATTTGAGATTAAAACCTTGGGAAATTTGAAGTATTTCTTGGAAATTGAAGTGGCTCACTCTAAGAAAGAGATTTTCATATCCCAACAAAAATACATCACATATTTTCTGCAAGAAACGGGCAAGACAACATGTAAGCCAACAAGTACACCAACAATCCAAATTTAAAGTTGGGAAATGCAAAAGACATTGCAGTTGACAAGGATGTACCAAAGATTAGTTGGAAGACTCGTATATTTGTCACATATCAGACCTGATGTTGCCTTCGTTGTAAGCCTAGTTAGTCAATTCATGAAGCAACCAAAAGAGGTACACTTGCAAGTTGCAGTCAGAAATCGTGGAATATTTGAAATGAACTCCAGGAATAGGAATTTTGTTCAAATGAAATGGAAAATGTTGTCTTAAAGCATATATTGATGCTAATTATGCAGGGTCAATTGTAGATAGAAGGTCAACCACATGATATTGCACTTTCCTATGTGAGAATCTTGTGACTTGGAAGAGTAAGAAACAAAGTGTGGTACCTAGATCCAATGCTAAAGCAAAATTTAGGACAATGACACAAGAGATATGCGAGTTATTTTGGTTGAAGATCATTTTGGAGGACCTGAAGATAAAGTGGTGAACCAATGAAACTTTATTGTGATAAAAAAGTCTATTATAATATATTAAAATAAACACTCAACTCTATTGATTGACACATCACACACTTATATGTCACATCATAACATTTATTCCATATCACTTATATTCCTATGTGGCACCCTTCATATGCTTCTACAATTCATGTTACACATTTTATTTCTCAATTTAGCTTTTGCATCTCACGCATCATCATATACATATGTTGAGAACCCAAACACAAAAGCTCTTCATGAAAATTTTTTTAAAATCAAAGCTCCTCTGAAAATAAATTTACTATATTTTTACTACAATCAGCTTTCAATGCTCCTCTATTTCTAACTTTGTATATTCAGATTAGTTGGTAACAAAATACATCCTATCTTATGTTATCTCAAGAATCATTCTTTCGATCCATTCTTAAACTTTGGTGGAGAGCACACTTTAGATACAAATTTTTTTTGTTTACACAACATTAAATCCTTCATGAATTCTCAATTCTCACCCAAGTATCAATGAGAAATGTGAGATTGTGTAACCTCTTGGTGACTTCCTCGGTTGGGTCAAATCAGGTCATTTTCTTTCTCCACTTAAAATACATTCATCTTATATTTTTTTTTATCTATAATATGGTTTATCAATTGTCACCCCAAATATCAATGGAAAATGGGAGATTATGTAACCTTTTCAGTGATTTCATAAACTGGGTCAAAGTTTATCCTTAGGTCATTTTCTTTCTCCATTTACCTTTACTCGTCTTTTATTTATTTTTTATCTATGTCTTTCAGTTTTATTTTAATATGGACAACACATTTTCTTTTGCATACAAATCATTTGTTTTTCTTTAACTAAGAGCTGTTGAACACTTTTGAATTCTTAAACCACAAAATGACATTTTCAATTCCTTTATTTTTTTAGATTTTTAATTCAACTATATATAATAGATAATTAGATATAAACAAGTACTACAGTTCACTTTAGCCAAGAGATTACAATGTCAAATAGCATAGCAAATTTGTTTGGTAGTCGTTCGGCCATAAGCACTAACTCATGCTACGATTAAAATAACAATAAAAAAACATAACTATTACTACAAACTTAATTTCATATTAAGTTACTATTGGTAATTCATTATAGTTAAATACATCACAATATTTTAATTACATTTTAATAATTAAAATGTAACAACCATCTTAATACCACAAAGAAGAAAAGAAGACAAACAATTAAGAAAATACAATTTATTCATGTTTTGAAGAAGATGAATTTGGTGAAAAAATCCTATGATAAATCATTCTCTATAATTTTATACCGTAACTTTGCATATGATTAAAAAACAAACAATAAAAAACATAATTAACTATTATTACAATTTTAATTTCATATTAAGTTACTATTGATAATTCTTTACATTTAAATACATCACAATATTTTAATTATATTTTAATAATTAAAATATAACAACCATCTTAAATGACCACAAAA
>JBBPBP010009777.1:55565921-55589331 GCA_037974735.1 Cicer chorassanicum | reverse complement strand
CATAATTATCACAATTTAATTTCATAACTCTATCATTAAAAATAACAATAAAAAAATATAATTTCATATTAAGTTACTCTTGGTAATTCATTACACATAAATAGATCACAACATTTTAATTATATTTAAATAATTATAACATATCATCTTAAATGACCACAAAATATATAAAAACATAATTATCACAACTTAAAAATCAATAATCAATTACAAGCGGAC
Organism: Cicer chorassanicum; assembly: GCA_037974735.1. Taxonomy (NCBI): domain Eukaryota; kingdom Viridiplantae; phylum Streptophyta; class Magnoliopsida; order Fabales; family Fabaceae; genus Cicer; species Cicer chorassanicum. The sequence continues at coordinate 55,589,112 of JBBPBP010009777.1, read as the reverse complement.
AATCTTAGAAGATTTAAACAAAAATAAATAAATAATATTGAAACAAAAATATTTTTATAAAAATTAGCAATATAATTGATAAAACATCCAAATAATTTTAAATCTTTATTTATATATTAAAAATAATCAATATACAACTTTTGTGCCTTTTTATTATTATTACTGCATCAACACATATATTTACCATATAATACACAAATAACAATCAGTCAATTTAATAAGTGACTTTGGTGTCTTTTTCTCTTAATAGGTATCTATGCATGTATTTACTATGAACATTTTCAAATCATTTTAAATCTGCACAAAATGCGGATAATATTTTAGTTTACTATTAACATGACACATAATTCAATGCAACATAATATAACCAAACATATTGAAGTCGATAGACATTTTATCAAAGAAAATCTCAATAATGACCTAATTTGAACTTTCGTATATCTCCTCACAAGGCAACCTTGCAAATCTTCTAATTAAATGGCTAAACAGCAGCAACATTGAAAAAATTGTATCCAAACTGAGAATGGAGAACACTTATACACCAGTTTGAGGGGCAGTATCAAAATCTGTTTATTAAAAATATCTCTCAAGTGTAAGATTCAGTTGTATAGGAGTCCAGATAGAGATTTAGTTATATATGAGTACTAAGGATTTGATTGTATATATATAATGTAGACATATTTCAATTCAATAAAATATATTTTTACCCTAATTCTTGATAATTACCATGATTGATGTCATGGTAATAACAACATTTCCCACAACCTTACTGAGATTTCTTAAACAAAATTTGGGGTACGTCTTTGCCATCTAGGTTAACTGTACATCCCACATATTTACACACTTTTACTGGTCAATCAAAATGTATTTACTTTTCAATCTCAACAGAAGAACATTGAGGTCTTGACATTCTTATGCAATCTTGGAAGCTCTGGAATGGGGACGTTTCCCTCTGAATCAGGAGTGGAAGATGCTTCTGATAAATCATCAAAATTCAGAAATTGTCCCATTTGAGCTGCAACGTGGTGGGCATAGCATATAGGCGCCACTGAAGAAAAATGGAAGGGGAAATTAATAAAAAAAATTATATTTAAACATCGTCATGCAAAACAAAATTCTGATGCATACCAATTGAGGTTGCATTTGTGCTCCTTTGGTTCCTAAAATAAGAAAAAGCTAGTAAGCAAGGAAATATGGGGGTAGGTCAAACATGATATATAAACAAGAGGTAGAATGCATACACGTAAGACAGCGAATTGATCAAATTTTGCAAGCCATCTGGCGAGAATCCAATTTCGTCAAGCAACACGTGATAATGTACAGGCCTAGATGTTCCCTATTAGAGAGAAAAGAATGAAAGGCACATCAAAGTTTAAACAGGTGAAACATCAACACACTTCAACTGGCTGTGAGATATTTCACCAGTACCATATGCTCTACTAATGCTTGTAAAATCAATATAACAGGAAAAAGAAAAGTGAGGAAACTAGAGAGAAAACCTACAATCATTCCAGCGTGAGTACACATGTAAAAATCGTAATTTCTTGGATGCACGATTGTTGTGTCGACGACGGTCCCTGTAGAGGAAAATTTATGATAAAATGTTCCCACATGTTTGTGTATATACAGGAAAGTAGCATACCAGGAGGAACATTTTCCTGAGCATTAGCTTGAAACAGCTTTGTATGGTGATTCTTCTGTGCCACAATTACAGTGAACTTGGGAACATCAACCTCCTCAAGATGTTCATAGGCCTGTAATTACAACAGTTTATCATCACCCTAGAATTAATCAGCAAAGGATGTCATTTAATAGGGTTGGTGATTCAATTAGGTTCTTCTTTAGATAAATTTTGTTTTAAAAGTGCTAGTAAGAAGAAAAAGCTATATAGAAGGCTTTTAGTTATTTTTTTTGTGCAAAACAATTGAACCCAAATAAATGCAAGGAACAATGTGCAACTAACTTCAAGGATAGGAGCAATCAATCAGATAATCAAATTGATCAACAAAAAGGGAGGGTTGCACACAACCTTTATTATCTGGTTAAGCTCCATATTCAAAACCTGATTAAATTGTGATTCACCAACTCCATCCCTGAACAAGAAAAGATATCAGAGAGTAAATAAAAATCATACAAGAGATAAAGGAATTTGACACGACTAAAAGTGAGTCCATTTCCAAAAAAACAACTTAAACTTCATAACCATTCATCAAATACCAGCACAACATAAACTAATAATTAGATATTTCTGTAAAAATATAGTTATGCTACTGTGTGCCCTTGTTCTCTGCCACTGCGCGTTTTCTTTCCGGTGTGCCACCACTATCAACTCTGCATTTTTACAGCTGCGCCATAACCAACATTTTTCCGTAGTACTATGCTTTCCCAGTGAGACCCACCATCCAAAACCAACAAACACCGCCGTGCAATCCTCCGGCGAGCACGCGGTGCATTTCCAGTCGCCTACAGACACTACATGCACGTCCGTCTTCTCTATGTGTGGGTCCCACACACCTCCACCAAATCTGTGTGTGAGAGTGCATGCACCTGTCTCCGGCCACCTTCTGCGGGCCTTTTCATGATTTGGTGATTTTTCAGCAACCTCTCATCTTTCACTCCCCCTTCCGCACTATATCTGCTGTTGTGAGAACTTAGTTTCAAGGACAAGGTACCATTTGCTCAGACAATCATTTTATTTTCACCGACGATCAATCTGATGGTGACTCTATTTCCACATATGAATCATATTAGTGGTGCCTTTTATTCCCACTGACGATCAATCCGGTGGTGACTCTACTCCCACATATGAATCATATTAGTGGCGCGTTTTATTGTCACCAATGATCAATCCAGTGGTGACTCTTTCACACATGAATCATTAATGGTGCCTTCTCTTTTCAAACTAGTCCAACATTTGTCAAACTTAGTTTCATTTTTTTTGTGATAAAATGTTTTGATGTAACTAGCTTAAAGCATAGTAAGCTTTAGCTTTAGGGGGAGTGTTAAAATTCAGTGTATGTTTTAATTATTCATTGATTGTGCAATATCCTAGGCTAATTGTTAGTAGTCCTAGTCAATACAACTTCCTAGCCATTCAATGTAATTATTGCAGCATCATTATAAATAGAAAGGTGTGTGATCTCATTAGAGACACAAGAAACACATAAATTTACTCATATTTTACAATATCAATAGTTGAATATCATTACCTTCCTAAAAAATTAGAATTAGACACTTATTGTCTGTGTGTATTATTTGTTACTGATTTGATTGAGTAGCAAGTATAATCTAATAAATATCCATCAAGGGAAAATAATCAAACCACTTAGAAACTCCATCAAGCATCTCATACAAGTCAATGTGGGACTTGGGCAGCCGATAATACCCAAGCAGGGCTGGCAATCAATTTGTGCGACCAGAAAATTGGTACAGGGCCTCAAATTTTTGTATAGTATACCCTGACATTTGAAAAATTGCATTGATATCCTTAATTATGTACACTTAACACTCTAAAATTTCATATTTGCACCTTCTACCTGGAATAAATACTCAGCTTCAGCGGCTGCAGCCTACCAAGCGCCACCACCCACCACCCCAAATGTTAGAATCTTGAATCTTGATGTTAGGGTTGTGATTTTAGGGTCTAATTTTTAGATTCAAACCAGACCTCCAAAAACATTAAGACGGCCCAGTACCCAAGTCCCTATCATTGCACCACCCTAAGAATCGACATTTCGGCATCGGCATTGGTATTTTAGAACGTTTTACTCGGTCTTTGCTAGTTGCACTGGATGATTCCCTATAACTCTCTTAAGGTGGGAAAGTTAGAACACCAGATGCTGTTTAGCTGTTTCTAGCACCAATAGCTTATAAGCCATCACCTCCGAAACAGGAAACAATGGACAGTATTACAAATAAAAATTATTAATGGGAAACTAAAACAGATAACTTTTTTTTGGGTATATATAACAGATAACTTTTCTCAAACCATATATGCCCTTAATTCTAGAACATGCACGGAAGAATCATCTCTCGCATAATTAACCCACAACATTGCAAAATGTTCTCAAATGAAAAAAGTGGAGAAGAAACTTCAACTATTTCCGCGTAATAAATACAAATATGTTACCATGCATTGATGTTATCTTGATATTATTGTTGAAGTTGTGGGATTTTGGAGAAAAGTAGGAGAGAAAATAATAAGGGTTTGAATATTATTGATATTAGCTTAATGTTGACTTGATTACAAAAAACTTAATACTAATCTCTATTTATAGATAAACATAGACTCAATCCTAAATCAGGAACAAATCATAATAATAATGAGAGATATTCTAAGATATCTCTATGATTATAAATTGATCCTAGTAAATAACTCAAGATACTCTAATATAATATAAAAGATATTATAAGATACTTTCTAATATTCTAACACTCCCCCTCAAACTAAAGCTTACTAAGCTTTAGCTTGTTACAAGAAAATAATGTTTTGCTCTGCAAAATAATAAAAAGGATGGAAAGGCAACTCAAGGATGCAGGTGAAGTCGGAGAGAATTGCTATAAATATAGCCTAGCCAGATAGCTGGAATGATCATCAGCATGAGCGAAATTCATGGCAAGCAATTGAACAAAGCAAGGTTCATCCTTCTAAAAAACTGCATTTGGAAGCTTCAAACCAATAATATTGGAGACTCAATATTTAAACTGGAATATGCTTCAAGGAGAGAGCAGCATGCTTCAGGGAGAGAATGGCAAGGCCAGTACATCTGGGACAAAGATGGGGCCAGTGCATCTGGGACAAATTGCCAAGATAAAGTGAGTCATGAAAATAAAAGATATCGTCAGAATAACCATCAACGAAAGAAGTCATCACTAATATGATTCATCTGTGGGAAAAGGGACACCACCGGAATGATCGTCGGTAGGAATAACAGCCACTGTTATAATATATTAGTAAGAACTAAATTGCATGACAAACAAAGAAGAAGAAGCAGCGCAACTCTAATGAAACCATGATCGATAAAAAACGGCGGCAGTAGCAGCAGACGTCGGCAGTAGCAGACAGGGCAATTCCAGCTGCAATGGCAGGCAGCAGTAGCAGACAGGGCAATTCCAGCTGCAACGGCAGGCAGCAGCAACAGACGGGGCAGCAGCGACATTTGTGGACAGAAGTGACAGCAATTGAGAGGCGTCAAAACGCGCCGTGAGATCTACTTGCATGAGAGATTAGCAGCGCGTGAGAGCGCATGTGACGGTTTTTGGCGACACGCATTCGAGCATGACCTGATCTGGAGATGACGACGTTCGCAGGAAAATTCACCGGAAATAGTGGCAGCAGCGGCAGTAGCGAACTGAACGGAAAACGAGTGAAACGTGTCGGAATGTTGGAAAAGAGAAACTATGATTATATTCCCTATTTGTTGGGAACTCGGCAGCGGAATAGAGGCGAGATCAATCAAGGAGGATCGAAATAGGCTCTAGATACCATGTTGAAGTTGTGGGATTTTGGAGAAAAGTAGGAGAGAAAATAATAAGGGTTTGAATATTATTGATATTAGCTTAATGTTGACTTGATTACAAAAAACTTAATACTAATCTCTATTTATAGATAAACATAGACTCAATCCTAAATCAGGAACAAATCATAATAATAATGAGAGATATTCTAAGATATCTCTATGATTATAAATTGATCCAAGTAAATAACTCAAGATACTCTAATATAATATAAAAGATATTATAAGATACTTTCTAATATTCTAACAATTATAATAGACATTATCAAAAATATCCTAGTTACATAACATCTGACCTACAAACAGTTAGTTCACCTAAAAAACATACATGACTGGATATCTAACAAACGTAACAATTATAGAAAGAAACCTGAAGAGAATAATTTGAGCTGGTTTGCGTCCATTACTTGAACTATAGAAATCTAGAAGCAATTCCCTGCAAGGAAATATCATTTAAATTTTCAATGTCTCCATACAAGTACACATCACATCTACAGTGCTCATGTGTGTTGCAGTCTGCAGAACTTCTAGAATACTATAGCATAATTATGTTAACTTCTAGAACATTCCAACTCTGTGATTGTTCTCTTAGATAAAAGTCAAATAGTTAGGGATACGTAAGATTCTGTTGAGTCTCATAAGTGGATTGCTAAACAAGCTGAAACTCGGGTATAAACACTGCTGTAGAATATACACTCTACACACAAAAGTTACTAAGTTAGAAATCAATTTCAAAAAGCATTAAATTTTCACTTTTAATTTCTTTCAATTTCATTAAAATCTTAGTTTCTATCACGGTATCTAGAGTTTGATAAAGCTCATAGCCATGATTTAAAATTTGCAGGGAATTGGGAGGACTCTAGTTTCATACACATATTAATTGCATATTAATCACAATGTAGTAAAATATAGTGCATAGGAAGCAACTACCCCGTACATATTAATCGCATACTAAAAACAGTCAAATAGTTAAAAAGAATTAAAATTACAAGAGAAATTATATTAAAAAAATGGCTAATATGAACCAATTAGATATTGTCCTCTTTATTGATCAGCACATCCCAAGTCTCGTGAAGGATTGTCTTAATTTAACTTATGCATGGAATGGTTGGTTTGCAAGTTTTATGGTTCATTTGCAAGTTTCAAAATGTTGAGCATTATATCTAGACATGAGATCTTAAATTGGCTAGTTCAAAATTAGATTAAATTTGGGATACTTTTTTTGTTTGCATTTTCCACTAATAAATACAAAACAGCAATAGTTCAATACATTGACTCAATCAAACCTGATAATGCCATCATCATTCCCATTATCCAAAGGTTTGAATAGAGCATCAATCATCTCTGCCTTAGGCGACTGTGTTCTCACAGATGCTCTATACCTTGAAATTAGAGGCCAACATCGAGATCCAACAACCTACAATCCAACATAATCAGAATATGCTGTAGAGATGACCAAAAAACAAAACACCTTGTGGTGCAAGGCCAATATACCATTGTGGTTGTTTGTTTACAACAAAAATTGGGGGAAAAAACAAAACACGAATAGGCTTACAGCTGCTATTGATGGAATATCTGATTGGCCAGAGGAACCATGAGAGACATCCATCCCTAAAATCATTGTTGGGGTATCTTTAATCATGGGAAGATGCCCAGAATGCTCTAGTGCCAGCAAAGAATTTATTCCTCCAAGCTTATATGAGAATATAAGTACAAATTTTTAAAATTATGCATAATATTATCCAGTCAAATTAAGCTAGATGCTATGCATTTAAATATATCATGGTTGTAAAGTAGTTTACCTTAGAATTGATTTTAAGAAGTACATTAGTAAGGTATTGATCAGTGATCTTGAGAGGGGAAATGCACTGTGTGACAACACCAACTTCACTCAGGCACTTCTTTTTCCAAGGCCCTAAAATTTGCAAAGTACAAAGGTGAATAAAAATATCAAAATAAAGGAAGCCTTGAAAAGTTTTGCTGTAAGAAATACCATAGATGTCACAGTTTTTCCTCTCTGGCAAGACACAAAGAATCAAGTCGGGTTCTTTAGTAAGTTTTGATAACAGCAGGTCAAACATCTTTTCAACCCTTGCAACAGGGTTAGATTTTCTCATTAGTGCTTCTTCCTCTATTAAAGAATATGGCCGTTCAATATTCTGTGAAAATACTTAGGTACATGAGACAGTCAATCAAATGAATAATAAGATGACAGATATGTATACTATGACACCTTAGAAAATGTATAATACATACAATTCCCTTGCTCATTCCACATTTGATCAGCTCTCTTGTTAAGTAACTAGTATCACAACGTGCAGAAAAGTTGACAACAGCCCAATAATCAATATGTGATGGTCGTAGAAGTGTCTGTAAAAAGGGAATATAGAACCATCAACTACTGAACTAGTCAATTAAAATTGAGATAAGTCTTAAGAAAGAGGAAGCCTTGAATACTTTCTGAATGTGAAAGAATAACGCAATACCTTCTTATTAAAGTTCCACCTTCCATTATTGGGGAAGCAGTCCTCATTCTTACCTACCTTCAACTGTGTCTCAAAGAAAATTGTATTAGAGTGCATTTATTTCTAAATTATTTGAATCAAACCAACTCCTTTACACCTCTTTCGCTGTTATTTCTCTCTCTCTGGCTCCCCGGTGCACACAAAAATGTGAACAATATTGCAGGTTGATGCTTACCTTTGGGGTCTCAAGAACTCGACCTTCAACTGGAGTAAATTGCTCGTCGACAGAAATGCCACATGCCGCAAGAACAGCATCATCATCATAGCAAGAATTTCCTATTGCCTGTAAATTTAATGAGTTTTAATATATCATCATTAAGAAAACCGACACAAATACAAATATCTATAACCATACATTTGTCAGAATTTTGATTCTTTCATGAGGCTTCTGGCGTGATTTATCCACTAAAGATGTTCTTTGGACAGGTGATAATGCCTTTGTATACCGCTGGAGGGGAACAAGTGAACATAGCTACTCCAAAAGGATAGACGAGGAGAAATAATTAGCAGATGTAATTGTTCCAAAGGAAAAAACAAGAACATGGTCCATTCGGGCATAGAATTGAACAAACCTCCAGGGGCAAAAAGATGGGCCGATTTGGCTTCCCAACATCAAGACACGGAAGGTAAGCAGAAGAGATCAGCTCAATGCCGCGGTGTTCAGAAAAATACTCATATACAGTAACATCCACTGTCTGCTCCCCATTATTGTTTTCTCCATTTTTTAACTTCATACTAAAACTGCCGAAGAGCTAAAAGTTTATGTGTTTTTCCAGTCATGAAATACATAACCTTTTGTTTTCCCTTTATCTTAGATTTAAAGTTAAAAGAATAAACACTTGACCTTCAAAAAAGAAAGCGCTTACAGTTGTTGAATGCAGGGTTTCTCACTCAAGCCAAATATTTTAAATTCTTGATTGCAATGACTAGCACGTATCCTTAAATTTTTAAGCATTCTTTTTGCCTACAGAATATCCAGAAAGAAAAATGCCTTTCAGAAAATTACTACTGCTGAGTCATGAACTTTATTTAGTTGTTTGTCACCTTTGCCCAGTCAATATAACGAGGTTCCTTCACATTCTGGTTGGATAGGAGAAAATCAATTACAGGTCCAGGTTTTACAATCATTGTTGTGGATACATCTGAAATAAATACGTGAAGAACATAAATGAGAATATAAGACAACTTTGTGATCACGAAATTGAGAGCATTCCTACCCATATTAAGAGACAATCCTCCCTGTGTAAGACGAAAACTGGAATGAAAACCCCGAACTCCTGTTACTCCACCTCCAACATCGATGAAATTCCTTGAGTCATCATGAAAAAAAGATTGCCTTACCAGGAGACACCCTCTTTCCACACAGAAGACAGGGTTCAACTATGTTAGATCATGCACTTAATGATTAAATCTCATACACCACAATTTCAAGATACTACTTTAATTTTATCCTTACAGAATGTGCGGATACCTGTTAGCTGCTCGCTGCCTCAGCACAACATCAAGCACCCTCAATGCATCCTGAGAATTAGCATGTGACTCAGTCCCTTTAAGGGAAAGAGCAATGGACTCCAAGGGTATTTTGGCAGCAAAACTTATCTCCACCGTGAATGTCTTTGACTGAAAAGAACGTTTTGATCTTTTATTTTCCTCAGGAGGGCTTCCATTAGCACCAGGACTCTCAGTACTACTGCTAAAGTTTGAATGCAGTATAAGCTTCAAGACTAGAAAACAAGGCAAAACAAAGACAATCATATAGAGCACTTACCACTTTGCAAATGATTGCTCAAGTAATAATTTAAACTCAAATTTATTATCTGGAAGAGGACCCACTGTGTACAAAGTTCTTGCTCCATCGTACGCAAAGCTTTTGCCACCAAGTTCAGAAGAGTATGTTTGGTGAAGCCTATCAATCAGTTTTCTCCCAATGCCCTTGCTTTCTACGGCTCTTTTATCTTCCGAAGTGATAGTAACCTGAAATCCTTCAATAAGCCAAAGCCGTATAATGGAAATTGAAAGGACAGAATCACTTGACATACACTATACTGGAAAAAGGTTGCATCTGTAGCATCAGCGGAAACTTTGAAGAGATTTACAAGCAAAGGTATGCGTTTTCCTGTGGTCCCAACACTAGGCCTACTGATAATAGAATAGGATGAGCGAGCTATTTGTTCTGTTTCTATATTAGGCAGCACATCAGGAGGTGATGGAGGTAAAGCTGTTGGCTCGGCAGCTTCTTCTGTCCCAGGTAAATTCACCGTCATATTTCCTTTTGCTACAAATGCCACTTTAAAACATCAATTGGGAAAAGAAAAGACTATTTGAAAGCCAAAAACTACAGATATAAAAGGTACAGTTTCAAGAGATTCTTCAACAATGTGTCCCAGTTGTAAAATTTTCATTGAAAAAAAAAGGTTGTAACTTTTTCCACCAAAAAGCAAGTCAAATGCCAGTTTGATCCATATGAAACAAGCACTGTCTAAAAGTTCTATACAAGAACTCGTTTTTATTGCTGAAGATCATGGCAATAAAACACCATTGTATGGCCAACAACAAGAAGCAAATGTACTATTTCAGTAAAAGATAGTGTAGTTACCAATTATGATACTCAGTTGGAGTAATAACAGAAGAAAAGAAACAGTGTTTCTACAAAGCACCTCGTTTACGTGCAATCAATAAAGAAAAAGATTGCACAAATTGGCTTTGGCAGCTCCAGTTTTTAGTGTTGAACACAGTTGCCGTATTTTCACTTCAACCATACATTACTGATAATTGATAAGTAATTATTACTGTACTAGTACTGCCAAATTAACTGAACAAAAATGGTTTTAAATTTATATGGGTCAGTGTGATAGTTCCATTTAAAATTTCATTCAAAATGGAAATAATCTTAATATGCGGAAACCTTGACCACCTAATCAAAAAACCACCGGATAAAATGGAGCCCGCTCAAAAGAAGTTGGAAAGTTGCTCTTGCCAGCTTGGTTCAACTCCATGCAAATCACACTCATTCGGCCAACATGGATTGAAGGTGCTGATTTTGTGCTTGTTGTCTAAAATTGAATAAACAGCAACAGCCCAATAAAAGTCAATAACGACAGTAAAATCTAAGCCAAATACCCTTCAAACATAGAAGCATAGATAAGTAGGGCTTTGAAATGTAAAGCAGACTAACTTCAGAAAAAATCATGTTAACTTAACATCTAAGGCAAATTCATGTTTTCGATAAATAAAAGCAACTTCACAGAGACTGAGATTTTGTTAAATACTTGGGTTTAAAATGGCAATAGCTAGAGATAAAATGATCAATAGTATAATGCAAAGTAAATTGCCTTCAGAAACCATTATGAACAAATAAAAAACCAAAGAACCAGGTCGTGAAAGCAAAAACCTAAAATGATAATACATAGGAAACAGCAACTAGAAAAAAAAACTAAAGTAACAAAAGCTTTGGAAATCATAGATACATATACATATAAGAGCAACTGACAGTAAATGGATGCTGAGTAATGTGAAAACAAAAAAGGCATGAAATATTCACATTTCAATAGCTAAACCTAAACAAATTTCGGAAGATTCGGAAATGCATAGGTTAAAAGAATGGTTTATTGAATGGTTAAGAGAAAAATTAGGAAGATACCTAGAGAGAAAACAGTAATTAAAGGAAAATAGGGAAATGCAAAATGAGAAAAGCCGTAACATTAGAAGGTCGCAGAAAATAAGAACATGCAATGCAAACAATGGATTTCCAGAAAGACAGTGAGTGTAATGTATACCGAATTTAATGAAAATAATAAATAAAAGAGGTGATAATGAATTATATATGTAAGCAGAAAAAGAAGAAATTGGTGGATTAATGAGTTTAAGATCAAAGTAAAGAGGAGTGTGTCGTACCGGGAAGAGGTAGCAATGCAATTGTAGGGTTGGGTTTTGGTTTTGGGATTAGCGAGAGGTGTAGCTGAATTTCGAAATGGAACGGACTCATCATTCTTACTTACAACTACTCTTCATAGTGTGCTGTGCGTCTGGGGACCTAAAAAGAGAGGGGGAAAAAGCCTTCACTTCTTCCCTTACCACTTTTACCCCTAATAAAAGCCTAAAAATCTAATAAAATCATACATTCACTGATAATAATCTAAAAGTAAATTAAATAATATATTTGAATTTTATATTTAGAGTTTTAAACTGAATGTAAATTACAATTAATTACTGGTACAACTTTAAATATATTTATGGTAAAATTAAATATGTATAATAATTTAACAGTTGTGATTGATTTACATTGTAAAAGCTTTTTACGTTTACAGTGTATATGTTTAATATACATTTTTTAGTTATTATAATCTCAATTACGTCATATTCAATTTTATTCTCAATTTTCATATGATAGTTGATAAATGTATCTTGATTTAATAGTTGACCAACCTTTGAAGTTCAAACAATTGAGACTTCGAAAGAATTTAAATACGACTCATCAGGATTTCTTGCTCAAATTTGAAGAAGTGCCAGAAGTGTGCCCCTATACGAACACCACTGAGAGTTTTGTCAAGGAATCAATTGAGGCAGAAAAAAGATGTTGTGCTATTACAAGAGAGGTTCTTGGAACGACGATTGAAAAAAGGACTTTAATGTACCACTTGACCCATTTCATAAAGGAGTTTGGCCTCCCAAACAAGTTGAGAAGAATGATTGTGAGGCATCCAAAGGTATTGGCAGCTTGAGTGATGTTAATCAAATCATGGTGACAGTGACATTGATTATGATGACGATATTGAGATTGATAATTTTGAAGATGGTTATGATGATGGGTTTAAGGATATATTTGAAGACTTGGATTTTGAAGTTGAGGAATATGACCACATAAATAATTTGTTTACCAACAAGAGAATTTTGGATCGCATAACCTTTTCCAATTCAAAATTATTTGGACGGAGAACAAAAGCAACCTCAGTAATTTTCAAAGTGAAGAAGAACACAATTCTCCTAAGTTAAGTAAAAGTTAGCATGAAGTTTTGATTTGGACAAAAGGGGATGAATGCCAATATGTCTGTAACCATGGGTCGAGGCATTATACTTGTACATGTTGAAAGTTCAACCACTCATTATTATTGTATTCAGAACACTAGCTAACATTTTTTTTTCAATATATTTGTATAACTTAATGTATCTAGGAATAGTGATTGTGTAAATAAGTCGTAATACACCATTTCTTATATATATGTTTTTAATTTAAATGCAAAATTTATCCCCAAAAAATGTACTCACAATTTTCCTCACATTTCCCGGGAGAATTTATAGATCTGGACCGTCACCTAGAAGTCAAGCCACCCCTAAAAGCCTACAAGTTAGGATATGGCTGATTGGAAAATACTACTCGAAATTAAACTTGAATATGGCTATTTATTTAAAGAAAAAAAATAATAGGTGACAATATCTAATACTTATGATATTACTAATCATTTTTTCATGTATGGTTTGTCTTATTGATCTAAACTCTTATTTTTCTGTTTTCTCTTTTTTATATACAAATCATTGTTGATTTTGCTGATATGACAGTTAAAGAAAACAAAAGTGGATTAGATCACTTCTTAGTAAGTTGGAGAAACCAACATGTACTAGTATATACAAGTACACTTCCTCTTGGTAAGTTTCAATTTTCTTTTGGACGTAATGCTTTAGATACAACCTATAACCAATATTGGATATTGGATTCTGGATCCACTAATCACATGACATCCTTACCTACACATTTCTCCACTTATTCACCTTGCCCTAACAATAAGAAAGTATCCACAGTAGATGGTATCTTATAACTACAACATGATATATTAGAGACAAAATATTGATATATCCACAAACTTCAAACGTCCAAAAAATATCCACAAACTGAAAGTGTGCTATAATACAGCAACAGAAAAGTCTGAGCAAAAACTATGAGTTTCAAATGACCCACAAACAAAATTGATCTGATCAGAAAGTGAGCTTCCAAAATGAAACGACAAGCGATTGATCTACAATTTGGTTGAAAACGGTGGCAGTGAACAGAGGTCTAGAAGGTGGCGAGTGGGCATCACACGCCGCAGATGAGTCGCAAGTGAGTGTCACGCGCCGAACTGGAAGGCACGTGTGAATGGGTCATTGATAGCGGCGCTTTGGGTTTCCATCGGTCTAATGGAGGCGAGTCTTGTGGTGTGGGCGGTGGTGTGAAGTAGGCGGTCAAACGGACGTGAATAATTAACACATTATGGCAGCGATTAGACCAAAAATAAATCTCGAGTTGGTGCAATGAAGGCAGCAAAAAGGCCACAATGAAGGTGGCTAAGGTTTCAAGAAAAAAGAAAGCACAAAGAAGGCGACAAGTTTATGCGGAAGCAAGACTCCCAAAGACCGAGTGCTGTGATGTCATCTCAAGAATTAGGGTAATGATACATTTTATTGAATTGAAATATGTTGACAATACCTCAGATACACTAGATTACTATACAGCTAAATCCCTATTATTATTTATATATAACTAAATCCCTATTAGTACTTCTATATAACCGAATCATATACTTAAGGATATTTTTAAGAATAAAATAGAAACAATTGACAGTAATATTGCATGTTTCACATTATACTTCTAGCTTTTGTGCATACATTACTTGTTTTGCATCAGTTGTTTCCTCTACCCATCTTGTACAAATGCCTCTCTGATATGAAAGCTTGCTCTAGTGGTTTGAATCATTTTGGTTTCTGATTTCAATATTTTGGTGTTGGTTACTAGAACGAGAAATGAATTACTACTAATGAGGGAAACATTTTTCTCGTTGAAAACCTAAATAAGTGGGTCGCGTGAGTGGTTTAATATATCTAGTTGGAAACCTCAATAGGAGGAAACAATATGTTTGGTAATAATCACTATCCTTTGAATGGCCGGTAGGTCAGGCAAAATATAATTTTGTTATTTAATTGCATCAAAATAATCATTTAATTTTTTTCTCATAAATAGATTTTTTAAGTCAGAAAACATATGTATTATAACCATCCATAATTAGTCATGATGCATGTATAAATAGTATTATTCATTCGTTTAATGATTAATAGTTAATATTATTTACTTAATTCTTTAAAGTGAAATTGTTCACTCTAGAGGAGTCAAATGTGAATGTTATGGTACGACAAATCCAAATAAGATTTAGTGAAAAATTAACTTAGGGTAAATTACCATTTTACCAATACCTTATAAAGATAATACTGCACCAACTTAGAGATTTATTTTTCTAAGGACTTTACCAATACCTTATAAATAGAAGTTAATTTTGAAAATTTGTAGTTATTATGCATATTTTCCATCCAATAATAAATGCAAACAGTAGTAGATCCTAAAAATAAGGCACTGTACCATACTGATTAGTAATTACTTTTCAAAGAGTTATGTACAAATAGTCGTTGTATGAGATGTAAAATGAGAGAAAACAAGATAAATAAGAAGTTTCCTTTCATTGTCTTGTTTCTAGATACTAGGCCTACCAACCCTTAATTGTATTCAAAATCTAATCTAATACTTTCTAGCAAGTATATTGGAAAAGGAACGTGAACTTAAAATTTAGCCCAAATAATTTTCTTTCATTGTTGATGAATGTATGTGTATTCCTGTTCTATATGTTCCATTTCTGTGAAGCAATAAACTAACCGTTGATGGCACCTAAAATTAGAACAAAAATTGAGGAAACTATCCAACAGGAATACACATACACACAAATACTCAATCATAATCCTAATCCACGAAAAACCTCAAGAGGTGAAACTGGCCCATTCCAGCCACATAATCCTGCTCCCCAGATCTGCGTAAGGAATATGAAAAGAAAATTCAATATTATCTGTGTTATAGTCGAGTAAAGTAAGATAAACAAAAAATACAGGCCAGCACATTACCCGAAGCTTCTGACCTACAAACAGTCTTCCAGCAGCCACTTGCTTGGACAATGGAACATCTAAAATGGCATTTATAGAATACCTGCTAGAGAAAACCACTTTACGTTCCAAGGAACCTCTTATAGCGTGCAAGTTGAAATTCTTACCATCCATCAGTTAGTTCAACCTTTACTGCCTCCCTGCTTTGACCCCCGGTTTGTGCCTCAAATAATGTCTCACTTTCAAGAACATGATCAGAGTGAATACTAGATATGCAGAGAGTCATCATTGAAGAAGGCAATGCATCCCCTTCATGAATTTTCTTGATGGTAGACCAGTGGCCATGATTCACTTCTCTTTCATATCTATGCATCAAATGCATCATTAGTTTTATTTTATAGACGTAAAATATGTTGTCTAAGAGCAGTTGCATACCTGTACTTCAGCTCCTCAAGAACATTTGATGCAGTCAGAAATTTTCCTGAACATCTAGCTGGATAGCATCTCTCATAGCATGCCAGTTTCCATACAATCCACTTGTAAGGATTCAAGACCCACCTAGAGAGATGTGCAACGGAGGTGTAAAACTAAGCCAATTGAGACTAGGAAAAATCATATCATTTAAGTAAAATTCAATGAGTAATACACAACACCTCAAAGAATCTTACAAGTACCAAACTCCCCTAAATTATTAAATTTAACCATAGAGGAGCTCTTATAATCCACATAGCAATTGACTATATCAAGTTGCAATTACTTTCTGACATGCTTTAACTGCCTAACTGACCTGGCCTTGAATCATATCATATAGATTAAAAAATTACATATCAAAATTATTCCTCAACAGTTTCCACAGCCACTGGAAGCAAAAGTTCAGGTTCAGGATAGAAGCAATTTACTCTTTAGAAGCAAAATGCAAGGAAGCTACATGTTGTGCCAATAGATGAACAAAAGCTTCTGATCCCATACTGTTATCAACAGACCCATCATGGAATATGTACTCTCCTGCATTATCTGATGTTACCTGTCTGACTGGGTTGGGAAAAAGCTGCAACAAATTTCATTTTGGTGTACAAATCATAATCAGTACTACTCAGTACCAAGATCCTAGAGAATAAGGTCCTAGGAGAAGATGGTAAACAACAATGATCATATACTATTTACACTGACCACTTTCTGGTCTAACTTCAGGAAGGCACCATAAGTATAGAAAAATATATCACCAGAAAGTAAAAATTTGTAAATTTTATCTTACGTAGGTAGTCCAGTAGGTAAGCAAAGGGGAACCGAAAAAGTATTGAGAAATAGATCGTAGGTTTGATCTATGATAATAACATTTCACCATTTCAACTAACTATTTAACCGCTAACATTTGCTTATATAAAAAACAAATAAAAATAAAAACTTGTAAATTTCTTTTGTAAAATTTGAGAAATCATTCCTTGATAGCATGATAAAAAAATTAAAAACTGTGTAAAACATGTACTTTTTGTAGCATAAACAGTTAGCAAAGTAATTCCAAAAATTTCTTATCAACCTGTAAGCTTTAAGACCATAAATCAAAACAATTTAAGAGTCTATTAAGGTACTGTGGAATCACAATAGCATCCCTTGATTCAAAGACTTCTATATTGGATCTTTACCAAAACATAAAGAACTTGTGGATATGCAACCTCTCTTGTGCGGTCAAAGGAGACACTATCCTTATCTCCTAGTCCATGATGATAATTTTAAAACATTTTTTAAGGTTGTTCATCTACCTCCGGTGTTTGTTCACTCGCCCCCAAAATACACTACCGGAAGCTAAGATCTGGTGGTGCATTTTACTCAATTTTATACTACCGAAAGCTAGGATATGATAAAAAGTAAAAAAAAAAAAAAAACAAATATGGGGGGTTGGATGAGAAATAACCAACATTTTTAGGGATACATGAAACAAAGTAAAATGGTACTATTACAACATAAGAATCTCGTCTCATTCAAGTCATACTTCAACTTATATACGCGATATCTATATAGCTCCTTGAATTCAAAATCATGGCTTCAAGGCTGTATCTTATTCCATCAAACCATGTAAAAAAAAAAACCGGAGTTAGAAATAAGAAAACATAATTTTTAAAACATTAGTAGAAACAAAAGCATTTGCCATGGTTTGAATAAAAAGAAAGTCTTAGCTTATGAGGTTAAAAAATTTCAACATATTGTTGTTAAAGATCATTCTTACGACAAAGTAAACTGACCATAAAACAACAGATGGAATCAAAGGCATTACATCATCGAAAGGAGAAAAAGAGGATCCTGTAGATAACCCCTAAAGCCAGAGTCACAACTTATTTACAAAATCACTATTCCTAGATATGCTAGGTTATAAAAATATATTGAAAAAAAAATGTTAGCTAGCATTTTCAATACAATAATAATGAGTTTATGGAACTTTCAATATGTACAAGTACAAATGCCTCGACACTGCCGAGGGTCGACAGACTCGACACTTTCTATTTTCTAACTTTTACTCAAATCTTATTATAGTCAATGGTCTAGCATAGACCATTATCTCCGTCGTAATATGGTTACAGGCAGGTTGACACTCATTCCCTTTTTCCGGATCAAAACTTCATGCTAGCCTTTACTTAAATTAGGAGAATTGTTTTCTTCTTCACTTGAAAACTACCAAGGTTGCTTCTGTTCTCCATCCAAACCATTTTGAATTGGAAAAGGTCCTGCAGTCCAAAATTCTCCAATCTCGTTGGCAAACAAATTGTTTTTGTGGTCATAATCCTCAGCTTCGGAATCCAAGTCTTCAAATATATCCTCAAAACCATCATCATAACCATCTTCAAAATTATCCATCCCAATATCGTCATCATAATCAATGTCACTGTCATCATGATTTTGATTAACATCACTGAAGCTGGCAATACCTTTATCCATCCTAGCTTTCCTTCTATCTCTTCTCATTCTTTTGGACTCCCTCGCCAAGTCCATCCATTTATCTTGTAAGGATAAAATCTCATCCTTCTCCAATAAGTCGCCCTTCTCATCAAACCCTTCCACCAGGAAAACTGAGTCCCTTTGCCCTTTCATACTCGTATAAAATAATTCTGGATGCCTCACGATCATTCTTCTCAACTTGTTTGGGAGGCCAAACTCCTTTCTGAAATGGGTCAAGTGGTCTATTAAAGTCCTTTTTTCAATCGTCATTCCAAGAACCTCTCTTATAACAGCACAACATCTCTTTTCTGCCTCAATTGATTCCTTGGCAAAACTCTCAGCGTGGTTAGTATAAGGGCACACTTCTGGCACTTCTTCAAACTTGAGCAAGAAATCCTGGTGAGTCCTCTTCAAATTAAGCCCCTTTCGAAGTCTCAATTGTTTGAACTTCAAAGGTCGGTCTACTATTAAATCAAGAGATTGGAACACCGGAGGTGGTAAAGGCTTTGCCAAGTCACTATCCCATGATACAAGCTCAAGTGCACAGCCATAGGAAGTGTCCACGACCTTGAATTTGTTTGGGTGGTCATTGCACAACCGGGATCTGAAATTAGGAGGGAGACCAAGATCAGGAGCCAGGTGAACCAATTTTGACAATAGTAACCGATGGTAAGAAGATAACATAAGAAGTTTATGGAGTTTGTTTGCCAAAATTGTTGAAATTGAAGATTGAAGACTCAATTCCTCAGCTGCAAGGGTGGCTGCAGCCGGAGTTAAACGAACACAGAGTTGAGGATATAACTTTGTTGCATTGAGAGGTGTGGGTGGCCATGGGATAGTAAATGGTTCGAAAATGGATGGATATCGATGGATCATTGCAAGTAAGGAACGAGGCTTATGAAGGGAAAGATAAGCCCTACATTTGGACAAAATGTGAATTGGAAGATAATGTTTTGGTTTAGAAAGAAGCAAAGTTTTCAGCTTTTGAACAAACCGGATTCTGTTCTTCATGATAACATGTCTATCAAGAGTGCGGTCACGTACAATTTTAAGAGAAGAACAACAAATTGAAACAGATACATTTTTCAGGCTAAATATTTTAGGTTTTCTATTGATAGAAAAGGATGAAAGTGTTGTCCCAGGATGAAAGGTGGAACTTAGGGAAGTTATAGGTCCATTATTGCAGACAAAGAAAGGATTACACAATGCCATTTTTAAGGCTTCAACTAACAACACCACAATGAACCTGAAAATGAAAATTGCAATGAGATATAGAGAACATCAATTTACATTTACATAACATGTAATGCTGGTTCCTATTGTATTGAAGATCTCATGGAAATTTTCCTGACACAATTACACAGCAAGATTAATTAAAACGAATAAAAACAAAAACTCAAAAAGCATTTCCAATTGTGTACTCAACTTCATTATAGAGGGTCACTGTGCCACATAATCTTGAATGATTTAACTCTTAAGAATCATATTAGGTCCCACAACTTTAATTCATATATTAATATTTTATTTATATTTAATTTTATTACAACTTAAAATATTAATTTAAATATTTAATATTATTATACATTATTTTAATTTAAATTTAAAATAAAATTAAACTTAAATTTTTATAACAATTTTTGTTTGAAACAATAAGATAAAAAAATAAGTAAAAAAGTATTGTTAATAGAAGTTTAAAGAAAAAAACTTATCTAACAAAAATTGTGAAAGAAAAAGTAAGAGTAAGAAAAATAAATTGTTCCAATTAATAAAAAAATGTATTTCATATACAAATTAATTGTAAAAAAAAGTTTAACACTCATAAATTAAAAAAAAAGCTAATGGTCATAAATTAATAAAAAAAAAGGTAACGGTCATAAATTTATTATTATTAAATTATGAAAGTACGGACGTACCCATTATGACAGTGGCGCAAGTCCAACTCGCTAAAAACTGAATTTTATGCAACTCGAACGAAAATATTTGGCAACCGTTGGAGATGCTCTAAAAATTTAAATTTTACCGTTAAAATGCCACAGTAATATCAAGAAATAAATGTTATGACTCTTAGTTTATTACACCCGTGCAACGCACGGGGAGAAAAATGTAGAAATAAATTATGTGATTACAATTTACAAATAATTTGTGTTTAGTTATTGAACAATAACAACGCTTAATACAGTCAAAGTGAATACATTAATCAAACATGGATCAATATAGTTGTATATTAAGTGTTAAAGAAGATAGATCAAAACCTAACAATAAAAAATACGTGAATAATGTTTGAAAAGTCAAATAGTTTATTCTTTCTCTTGCTAAAAGAGATCATGTGATCATCCTACAATCTTTCTTCCTCACACTGAACCTAACCAATTGAACTACTTCCTCCAATTTTGACATAATCTTTGAAACTGATGTACCAGACACAAACCATGCCTCACCAATCTTTTCCTCAAACAATCCAGAAAGAAAAAACCTTGAAAAAAAGATAAAATATCAAAAGCATTTAAACTTGCAGGCCTTGACAATGAAACATGATTCCTCCTTCTATTCACAACCTTAAAATCCTCATATTCTGATTTTGATATTGATGGTAATAACATTATACAACCAACATTTACATGATTATCATCAACATTCAATACCTTACTATCATCAAGTTCAAGTGAATTTAGATTACAAACAAAATCATCAAGAAACACTACATAAAGATAGCACCTACATAAATACATTGGATAACTAATACAAAATTTGTTATGACCTTCAATTCAAACATATATTTGAATGTCACTTCTATGATAACCCTATTTATAGCAACTACAAAAGTAATTAATTTCACCTTGTAAGGACTCATTCTCCTTCTTTAAGCTCGCCTTAGTATCCATTCAAATTGAGGACCTTTTTAAAACCAAAACAAAGTTGTCAGTAAATTAAGCTTGCAACCTTTAAATGGCATATAACTTCATTTTATAATAGATACAAATGCATGACAAATTTTCCATACATATTTAAACTAATGGAAAACTATGAAAACTTTAGAGAAAAAAAAAAAGGAAAACTATGAAAGCAAGCATTTGCAATTCTGAGTTCTTATTTCAAGTTGTTAGATTCAATGCAAGCCTTTACAATTCCTTTTTTAAGATTAAGTTATTATCACCCTAAACAAGTCAGAGACATATGTATCTTAAATATGTCAAATTATAGGAGCGTCAAAGCATGCACATAATGAAATGAATCTGAAGAATATCCATTGTGAAAATCAGTAAAAAGAATATCCATATTAAAACACATCGGGAAAAAATTACAAACGATTTAAACGCATGAATCTGAATCCACCCTCAGGCTGATGGAAAAAAGATATATTGAAGTAAAACCCTCAACTATCTCAAAACCCGTAACCATGTTGTGAGTAGAAGCAATAGCATGTTGAAAGTAAAAAAAAAAAATAGAAACAGGCTGAAAGTCCTAACCTCCGCATCGAAGGTTGTGATTGCCTTACACGAGACCTCATCTTCCTTCCCATTGTCAACAATCTGCTAGGAGAAAAATAAAATAATCAAGAGAGGTATAAAGATCCGAAAATGAAACATTGAAGAGAGTAAAGAAAAATTAATAGAGAGAGTAGAGAGGGAAATTGTTTACCTTATCCGATTGGATTAGAGAATATGCTTTTGTGATTGAATTTGAATTTCAAAACTTTGCACATACAAGGAATGGTGAAGGAAACACGTGACTTTCCTTGTTAGGAGTAATGGTCCTGGACCAATATTGGGCCTCTCTTGCATATTTGTTTTTGGGCCCATAGAATGCACTAAACTTGATCCAGACGTGAGGAACATGACAGAAAATATGAATTATTATGACAAGATTAGGCACAGACATTTAATCAAACAGGTTAGATGCAACATGTACTAACTAAGCTTTAAAATTTCGCAGCATTGAGAAGTACGTGGTGGAAGTACTATTTAATTAGTTAATTATGATTGTGCTCATTAGAGTCACACGAAATCAGAGTACTAACGTAAGTAAAATAAATCTTTATTCAATTAAGATAATTGGATTTTTTTTTCTAAAATAAAGTGTCAAAATCTGGTAGTATGTAAAATAAGTATTGTGGTATTTAAAAAATTTCAAAAGATAATAAATTGTTTTCTAAAATATATTTCGCTCCTTTATATTAAATTTATTAGTGATTTTTTTAGTATGAATTTGTTTCTATATCACATGAGATTTTTATCAATTTTAATTTTTTATTTCTTTTATCTATTTTCATATCTCTCTTTCTTATGTTTGTTTTTGTTTTAATGTAATAAATAAAAGATAATT
>JBBPBP010009777.1:55545869-55561915 GCA_037974735.1 Cicer chorassanicum | reverse complement strand
AAAATTAGAAATATTAATAGGATAAATTTGAAAAATGGTAATGAATGTATCTAAAAATTTGGATACAAACTTAGACACATTTTTATTTATCAAATAAAGTTTATAATTAAGGATGAAGTGAATATTTAAAAGAAAGTTGTTGAAAATTTTACTCTAAATGCTATAACCGACCGATAACTTTTAAAAATAAAAATTCAGTCGTTTATATGTTTGTCAATCCTAACTTCTGATGTATTTTATTTTGAGATGTCAATTTTATTATTTAAATAACATTTAAAATTTGAGATGTCTTAGTTTAGTAATATCTTTTAAATTTGGTCACCCCTAATATAAAGTAATGGCTTCACCACTCTTCACACAGAGTTAAAATTTTAATTATTTTATAATTCATACAATATTCTAATTGTTATATTTTTAGTTATCAATGGACTAAACTTCGTATTTATAAATTGATTTTTCTTAAGAAAAATAGTTTTTTGTACTCAGAAAAAGAGTTAAGACGGGAAAATTTAGCATCTAAATAATTTTTTATCAACATTAATTATACTATCAGTAAGAAAATTAAACATAACATGCCATTTTAAAATTATTTAACTAATCAAAATAATTTTATATTTCTTGAAAATTTGTAATTTTTTTTATAAAAAATATAGTAAAACCCATAGTGCACAGGATAATGCAGTTTATCCAAAACAAATGGCAACAAGTCTAAAGTGTACACGTAAGACGTGGTTACCTTCTAAAAGAAGAAAAATATCCATTAATAATAATACACATGCATTTGATTTGACAGTGACAACCGACAAGGACACAGTTAAATAATTAAATAAGTTTAGGAAATAAATCCACCTCACTCCTTCTCCTTCCTTGCAGTTACATTTGCATCTACATCCACTACTACTGAAACTGATACAAGAAAAATATGACTCTACTTTCTTCTCTGCAAATCACTACCACTACCTTCTCTTTTCTTCAACACTCCTCCACCTTTCACTCTCTCAATCCCTCCTCAATTATCTTACACAAAACCCTTATTCCAGGTTTTGCTACTGCACCCCCCCTTTCCCTCAAAACATTCATTTTTTCCAGTAAAAAATCCAAAAAACCTACCACTACCCATGCTTCTTTGCTTGAAACTCCCGTTCTGTGGGCTGGTAGGATCTGCATCTTCTATGCACTCCTTAAGACTGGATTCGTTGGATCTCCATCAAACCCACTTCTCTCAGGTTTTTATTTTCCCTTTCTCTCTATTTTACTTTACCCATTTTAGCATTATTCTTTTACTCGGGTTAATTTTGTTATTTATGGATCCTTATAAGTTAACTTCATTGTTTGCTTCAGATTTGGAAATTGGTGATGGCGATAGTAATAGTAATGAATCTGGTGACTTAGGGTTCTCTAAATGGACGCAGGGTATATTAGGAAAACCAGGTATGCCATACATACCTTCTAATTTCTTTAGCCATAACTGTTTTTTTTTTTTTTTGTGTGTTTTCTGTTTTTGTATCCATTAATATACAATATAATTGTTGGGATTTAAGAATGCCTTGGAGTAAAAACGTTAGTGAAATTATGTGCAATGCTGGAAAATTGAATTTGTTCCGTGATGCTTCTTCATAATTAGTGATTACTAATTTACTTCATGATTCATAGTGGAACTGGAATGTGCTACTTATATTTGTTTTTGACATTGAAATGAGTAGTAACTAGCCAACTAGCTTGGGTTTGTGTATAAAAGAAGGCATGAGCCTCTTCCTAAACTTGGCTAGGATGGATGCTCATCTAGCAATTTGTGGATGCAAAGAATTCGAAAGTGAGAAAACTAAAAGAGGAAGAGAAATTCTGGAAGAAAATCTCCTACAAGCCAAGAGAAAAATTTACGACCATCGGCTCTCTAATGCAGAGAGACTGTACTATATATGATATATTGTACAGTTACTACAAAACTGATAAGTCTGTTGTAGAAGACTGTATCAAACTATATCAAATTGCTACTGACAGAAGACAGGATTGCTACAAATTATAGTGTAAAGCTTAAGAAAACAAAATAGTTAGCTCTGTAAACTTTACTCTCTAGCATCAAGTAGTGATGCTCCCAAAACCTACGGAATTTCACGGTGCGTATAACATGGATGCAAGATTAGAGTCTTTAGAGAAGGGTTTCAAATCACGGAGGAACGAGATGGATGTGAAAAGACTACAATTGACGAGGGAAAGGGAAGTCCTAAAGGTGGGAGAGGACAGGAGATGATTTTAAAGATGAACCTAGGTTGTGCAGATCTGCAGCATCCTTCTATTTGGTAATGACAGCTTTGCAAGGTGAATGCCAAGGTTTCCTTAAAATGAAATATTGTAGTTGGTTCTCTGTTGAGTATGGAAAGATTGCAGAGGCTGTTGAAGAATCGTAAGATGTCTTTACAGAACCTAAAGGTTTACTATCACCTAGAACAAAGGATCGTGCCATTTTAATTGAAGAATGAGTTGTATGCTTGTATGCCAAATCTGCGGCCGTATAGGTTACTTAACCATCAGAAAGCCGAGGAAAGGAAAACTAGCAGATGAAATGTTTACTGCCTGTATCATTAGGCCTAGCTCCAGTCCACATTCTAGGCCTATCATTAGCCTTAGTTCTGTTGATTGTAGGGCTTTGAATAAGATTACTTTCTTGGTAATTCCAAATGTGTTTGGTGCATAGTAAAAGTAGAATAGAAGAGAGGACAAATGGCGAAAAATTTGCACATTTTGATGCTTTTAATTCTATACTTGTGTAAAGTGCTACCTTTTAGCATAGCAAACAATATCTGATGTCATTAACACACATGTCATGTACACTGATACCCCTTTCTAGAATAACCTTCCATAGCTAGCTGCTGCTCTATTGCTCCATTAACATGGGCTCAAGGATTCTACCAATGTATCTTTTTGTTACAATGTGTGTTGTTTATTTCTGCTTATTTTATTTTCTCAGCAAAGGAAGGAGCTAATGGAGCGAAACTTACGAGCAAATGGCATCCTACAACAAAGGGTACACTTAGAAGGAACTATAGAGTCCCATCCAAGTCTGTAGGGCGGCGACTTCTTAAAGCCATTGCCTCTCTTTTGTCAGAAGATGACCACTTTGTTGATGCCACTTCTCACAAGGTTTGCAATTTTCCTCGGTCTATTTGTGTTGCAATTTTTGTTAATAGATTTATTCTGTGATATAAGTTGATCTTTTATCTTCTTTCCCTCCATGATTTGATTTAGTTTGATGCAAGGCACGTTTGACTGGTTTATGTGCTGCTAAATAATCATTGTAGGGTTGCCAAATCCGGAGAGAAAGCGCTCACGGAGAAAGCGTTTGTTGCAACAACGTGAGAGCTCTTTTCGATGAGCTACCAACTCCTCATCTCATTGTGGAGATTACACCTTTTCCTGCTGGACCGCTTTCTGACAAGGATTACACTAAAGCTGAGAAGCTTGAGAGGGTTCTCGGATCTAGTCCTTCTGTTTGAGCCATCTTTGGTGTTTCTCGTTTTCATGTATATATTCTTTATTAGCTTGTAAATATTGGCATCATGAAGAGAAATTTCTATCAAGTATTTTACATTTGAGTTGAATCATAATCACAACTTTCAAAGACAAATTTCTCTTGTAGAAGACACTGAACGAGGTAATAGAGATGACTTCAGCCCCAAACTTGATCCCAAAATTTCTCTCCACACACTTTGTCTTGGACAAACAATATAACAAAATATTTCATTTTTATAACATTTTATTTTAATTTGTTGTTGAACATAACAAGAGAGCTTAATACATATTCATGATTCTCATACCAAAAATTGGTTTAAAAAAAATCCTTATAACCAAACCATGGAGTTGGTATAGGTCTAATACAGATGATGAATTAAGAACAATTTTAATTTGTGATGACGATCCCAATTGTGGTTACGCCACAACAAACTTTTACATTGGTGAAATACGACAAAATAGACCGATACAATTGAAATTAGATTTTAAAATCTACAATATTGTGATTCGACAAAATAGACCGATACAATTGAAATTAGATTTTAAAATCTACAATATTGTGATTATTGACCGTATTTTAAAATTATAAAGGGAATAATTAAGCGAGATACTGCACCAAAAGATTTTCAACTATGTTCATCCATGTCTCTCTATTGAAGGTAATAGCTAAAGGTTCGGGGTCGGAGTGGTTGCCAATTTCTGAATTTTGATTTTAAAAATAAATTTTGAAAATAAAATGTTTGTTTAAAATGAAGTTGAATTTATTTTTAACCTTATTTTGAAACCATTTTTCCATAAAACTCAAATCCAGGTTTTTTGTTGGTCCTTTCTGTTTTCGGGTAAACTACAATTTTCGTGAAATTATTGACTTAATTATAACTTTTTAGTGCTCGAATAATCAAAATATAAATTTACTATTATAAAAATCTCTGACAGCATTTTCTGGCAACGTTTTCCCCTTTCTCAATCGTTTCAGTTCCTGTTTGATTCTTTTCTTCTCTTTTTATTCTTTTTTGATGTTGTTTTAATGAATGTTTTGATTTTTCTTTTGATCATTCTGGTTTATCATGATTTTTTTTATATATTGTTTTATTGATTTTATTCTTAAAAATATTAAGGAAAAGGGTTTTTTTGGTAAAAAAAATTGTTACTTATATGGTGGATGAGATTTATTTTATCAAACCAGAGACAATGCCAGTTCAAGAATCGTTTTTTTGTCATCGAAATGGATTCAAGCCTCTCTTGTTTTTATAACTATACTCTGTCTAGAGTGTTATTTTCGTATAGAAGATTTGTGATCAGTGTAACATTATTGTTTTAAGCATGGCCATAGGATGTGGCATATTTGACTTTTGAGTATATTGTTTAGACAAAAGCCTCAGCAACTCAAAGATTAGGCTTGCTTTGCTGTGCGTATATGATTTTTCTTATACTTTTCTTGACTTTTCAATGTTGTTTTAGTGCTATTTTGATCTTGGTATTACTTGTATGTACTAATATGAATTGAGAATTGTTTTATGAGAGGAAAATGGAAAGATTTTACTAATTTGATTAAAATGGAAACTGGATTAGGGTACAATTCAGCCACAGGCTAAATTATAGCCTCAGATGACGAATGAAAGAAGCTATATGAGGTAATTTGATAATTACATATTTGTGGTATGTTATGATTTTACAAAATATTGATAATTCAAATTATGATATTGCAGAAGTATAAGTCATCAAAGCAGTTTAAGAAGAAAGGATGCTTGCATTATGATAAACTTGGCATCATTTTTGGGGACACAACCGCTTCTGGTGCAAAACAACACCCTTCTACCAAAAGTCCATCCATAAGCATTGATGACAGTGAAGAAGAATGATTTTGATCAGGAGGAACATAGTTATCAAATAAAAAAGACAACAAATGTTGATTCTAACTCCAAAAAAAGGAAATCAAGAGAAAACATTCAAATAGCTTTGAAAATGATGGGAGAAAGTTCCAAAGGAAAAGTAGATATTATGGAGAAGGCGAACTCTAGTCTGGTTGTAGGGACATCATCCAATGTTACGGGGGAAATAGATGGACAAGACAATGAACCAAATACTAAATTGATGACTTGTTTGAGTATCCTTGAAAACTTGAAGGCATTGGTGCTGCTCCTTTTACAAAGACAGTAAAGATGTTGAAAGAAGACCCTACACTGAGTGACGTTTTTTTGGCAGATGAGCGGAAGAAATATATTGTCCTCGGTCTATGAATATTTTTATTTATGTTTGGACCTTTATGACTGTTTATGTTTGGATGAAGACATGGATATTTATGTTTATATCTTTTATGAATGCAAAAGTATGTACTTTTTATTAAAAAAATATATTTAAAAATATATTTTTATTATAATTTTTTTTGGGTGAATTTATAAATAAGATGACTTAACTCAAAAATAAAAACTTCAACTTAACTTATAATTGTAATTCAATACTCAAAACTAAAACTCAATACTCAAAACTGATTTTGGTTTTTTAAAATTTCAAAACAGAAAACCATCCAAAAACGGACCCTTAGATGTGAATCATGTGATGAGCTTATATCTCACCGAGAAAAATATAATAGTCGTTGTTGTTGTAGATGAAGGTGTGTTGCTTTGGAATGAACCCCACTGTGTGTTGCTTTGTTGTGTCCAGGAAAATAAGGATCTAAATCCTTTGTTAAAAGAGCATGTATAATACATTTTATCTCTGTCTCATCCTTTTATTTTTATTTATTTTCTTTGTTCTCTCTCTCTTTTAATAATTATAAAATCTTGTTTTAGATACATTTTTGCACAAGTGATCCAATTTGAGAAAATAATAATAAAAGTAGAGTTTGCAAAAAAATAAAAGGAGAGAGATTTTTTTGCATCGAACATGTCATCTATGTCTATTCGTGTGTTTTCTGCAAAAATACTTTGATAACATTAAGCATTTCCATAAATATAAATATGTTCATATGTTGAATTTATTTTAAACGAAATAAAAATAATTCTAAAAATATAAATTGACTTTGACGTGTTTAGATTTTCTTAAATAGAATTGTTGCAGTTAATAGAATGACATTTAAGTTGAAAATTGAGATTTATTTTACCTTTAAATATAATTGTAATTTTTTTTAATATAAATATATGAGTTTAATTTATATACACTGTAAATATAAAAAGTTTTTATATTATAAATCAATCACAATCGTTAGATTATTAAATATATTTGAATTTTACCGTAAATATATCTAAAGTCGTGACATTTAGTTTTAAACTCTAAATATATTTTTTAAGTTGTAATACATAATTTAATTTACTTTTACATTATTATTAGTGAATGTATGATTTTAGATTTTTAGCCTTTCATTAGGGGTAAAAGTGGTAGGGAAGAAGTGAAGGCATTTTTTTCCCTCTCTTTTTAGGTCCCCAGACGCACAGCACACTATGAAGAGTAGCTGTAAGTAAGAATGATGAGTCCGTTCCATTTCGAAATTCAGCTACACCTCTCGCTAATCCCAAAACCAAAACCCAACCCTACAATTGCATTGCTACCTCTTCTCGGTACGACACCCTCCTCTTTACTTTGATCTTAAACTCATTAATTCACCAATTTCTTCTTTTTCTCCATACATATATTATTCATTATCACCTCTTTTATTTATTATTTTCTTTCAATTCGGTATATATTATTACACTCACTGTCTTTCTGGAAATCCATTGTTTGCATTGCATGTTCTTATTTTCTGCGACCTTCTAATGTTACGGCTTTTCTCATTTTGCATTTCCCTATTTTCCTTTAATTACTGTTTTCTCTCTAGGTATCTTCCTAATTTTTCTCTTAACCATTCAATAAACCATTCTTTTAACCTATGCATTTCCGAATCTTCAGAAATTTGTTTAGGTTTAGCTATTGAAATGTGAATAGTTCATGCCTTTTTTGTTTTCACATTACTCATCATCCATTTACTTTTAGTTGCTCTTATATCTATATATATATATATATATATATATATATGTATCTATGCTGATCTACTTATCTATGCTTCTATGTTTGAAGGGTATTTGGGTTAGATTTTGCTGTTGCTTCTATGACGGTGAATTTACCTGGGATAGAAGAAGCTGCCGAGCCAACAGCTTTACCTCCATCACCTCCTGATGTGCTCCCTAATATAGAACCAGAACAAATAGCTCGCTCATCCTATTCTATTATCAGTAGGCCTAGTGTTGGGACCACAGGAAAACGCATACCTTTGCTTGTAAATCTCTTCAAAGTTTCCGCTGATGCTACAGATGCAACCTTTTTCCAGTATAGTGTATGTCAAGTGATTCTGTCCTTTCAATTTCCCTTATACGGCTTTGGCTTATTGAAGGATTTCAGGTTACTATCACTTCGGAAGATAAAAGAGTCGTAGAAAGCAAGGGCATTGGGAGAAAACTGATTGATAGGCTTCACCAAACATACTCTTCTGAACTTGGTGGCAAAAGCTTTGCGTACGATGGAGCAAGAACTTTGTACACAGTGGGTCCTCTTCCAGATAATAAATTTGAGTTTAAATTATTACTTGAGCAATCATTTGCAAAGTGGTAAGTGCTCTATATGATTGTCTTTGTTTTGCCTTGTTTTCTAGTCTTGAAACTTATACTGCATTCAAACTTTAGCAGTAGTACTGAGAGTCCTGGTGCTAATGGAAGCCCTCCTGAGGAAAATAAAAGATCAAAACGTTCTTTTCAGTCAAAGACATTCACGGTGGAGATAAGTTTTGCTGCCAAAATACCCTTGGAGTCCATTGCTCTTTCCCTTAAAGGGACTGAGTCACATGCTAATTCTCAGGATGCATTGAGGGTGCTTGATGTTGTGCTGAGGCAGCGAGCAGCTAACAGGTATCCGCACATTCTGTAAGGATAAAATTAAAGTAGTATCTTGAAATTGTGGTGTATGAGATTTAATCATTAAGTGCATGGTCTAACATAGTTGAACCCTGTCTTCTGTGTGGAAAGAGGGTGTCTCTTGGTAAGGCAATCTTTTTTTCATGATGACTCGAGGAATTTCATCGATGTTGGAGGTGGAGTAACAGGAGTTCGGGGTTTTCATTCCAGTTTTCGTCTTACACAGGGAGGATTGTCTCTTAATATGGGTAGGAATGCTCTCAATTTCGTCATCACAAAGTTGTCTTATATTCTCATTTATGTTCTTCACGTATTTATTTCAGATGTATCCACAACAATGATTGTAAAACCTGGACCTGTAATTGATTTTCTCCTATCCAACCAGAATGTGAAGGAACCTCGTTATATTGACTGGGCAAAGGTGACAAACAACTAAATAAAGTTCACGACTCAGCAGTAGTAATTTTCTGAAAGGCATTTTTCTTTCTGGATATTCTGTAGGCAAAAATAATGCTTAAAAATTTAAGGATACGTGCTAGTCATCTCAATCAAGAATTTAAAATATTTGGCTTGAGTGAGAAACCCTGCATTCAACAACTGTAAGCGCTTTCTTTTTTGAAGGTCAAGTGTTTATTCTTTTAACTTTAAATCTAAGATAAAGGGAAAACAAAAGGTTATGTATTTCATGACTGGAAAAACACATAAACTTTTAGCTCTTCGGCAGTTTTAGTATGAAGTTAAAAAATGGAGAAAACAATAATGGGGAGCAGACAGTGGATGTTACTGTATATGAGTATTTTTCTGAACACCGCGGCATTGAGCTGACCTCTTCTGCTTACCTTCCGTGTCTTGATGTTGGGAAGCCAAATCGGCCCATCTTTTTACCCCTGGAGGTTTGTTCAATTCTATGCCCGAATGGACCATGTTCTTGTTTTTTCCTTTGGAACAATTACATCTGCTAATTATTTCTCCTCCTCTATCCTTTTGGAGTAGCTATGTTCACTTGTTCCCCTCCAGCGGTATACAAAGGCATTATCACCTGTCCAAAGAACATCTTTAGTGGATAAATCACGCCAGAAGCCTCATGAAAGAATCCAAATTCTGACAAATGTATGGTTCTAGATATTTGTATTTGTGTCGGTTTTCTTAATGATGATATATTAAAACTCATTAAATTTACAGGCTATTGGAAATTCTTGCTATGATGATGATGCTGTTCTTGCGGCATGTGGCATTTCTGTCGACAAGCAATTTACTCCAGTTGAAGGTCGAGTTCTTGAGACCCCAAAGGTAAGCATCAACCTGCAATATTGTTCACATTTTTGTGTGCACCGGGGAGCCAGAGAGAGAGAAATAACAGCGAAAGAGGTGTAAAGGAGTTGGTTTGATTCAAATAATTGAGAAATAAATGCACTCTAATACAATTTTCTTTGAGACACAGTTGAAGGTAGGTAAGAATGAGGACTGCTTCCCCAATAATGGAAGGTGGAACTTTAATAAGAAGGTATTGCATTATTCTTTCACATTCAGAAAGTATTCAAGGCTTCCTCTTTCTTAAGACCTATCTCAATTTTAATTGACTACTTCAGTAGTTGATGGTTCTATATTCCCTTTTTACAGACACTTCTACGACCATCACATATTGATTATTGGGCTGTTGTCAACTTTTCTGCACGTTGTGATACTAGTCACTTAACAAGGGAGCTGATCAAATGTGGAATGAGCAAGGGAATTGTATGTATTATACATTTTTTAAGGTGCCATAGTATACATATCTGTCATCTTATTATTCATTTGATTGACTGGCTCATGTACCTAAGTATTTTCACAGAATATTGAACGGCCATATTCTTTAATAGAGGAAGAAGCACTAATGAGAAAATCTAACCCTGTTGCAAGGGTTGAAAAGATGTTTGACCTGCTGTCATCAAAACTTACTAAAGAACCCGACTTGATTCTTTGTGTCTTGCCAGAGAGGAAAAATTGTGACATCTATGGTATTTCTCACAGCAAAACTTTCCAAGGCTTCCTTTACTTTGATATTTTTATTTACCTTGTGTTCTTTGCAATTTTTAGGGCCTTGGAAAAAGAAGTGTTTGAGTGAAGTTGGTGTTGTCACACAGTGCATTTCCCCTCTCAAGATCACTGATCAATACCTTACTAATGTACTTCTTAAAATCAATTCTAAGGTAAACTACTACTTTACAACCATGATATATTTAGATGCGTAGCATCTAGCTTGATTTGACTGCATAATTTTAAAAAATTTGTACTTATATTCTCATATAAGCTTGGAGGAATAAATTCTTTGCTGGCACTAGAGCATTCTGGGAATCTTCCCTTGATTAAAGATACCCCAACAATGATTTTAGGGATGGATGTCTCTCATGGGTCCCCTGGCCAATCAGATATTCCATCAATAGCAGCTGTAAGCCTATTCTAGTTTTGTTTTTTTCCCCCTATATTTGTTTTGCTTTTTAACCCCTATTTTTGTTGTAAACAAACAACCACAATGCTATATTGGCTTTGCACCACAAGGTGTTTTTTTTTTTGTCATCTCTGCAGCATATTCTGATTTAAAATGTTGGATTGTAGGTTGTTGGATCTCGATGTTGGCCTCTAATTTCAAGGTATAGAGCATCTGTGAGAACGCAGTCACCTAAGGCAGAGATGATTGATGCTCTATTCAAACCTTTGGATAATGGGAATGATGACGGCATTATCAGGTTTGATTGAGTAAATATATTGAACTATCGCTGTTTTGTATTTATTAGTGGAAAATGCAAACAAAAAAAGTATCCCAAATTTCATCTCATTTTGAACTAGCCAATTTAAGATCTCATGTCTAGATGTAATGCTCAACATTTTGAAACTTGCAAACCAACCATTCCATGCATAAGTAAAATGAAGACAATCCTTCACGAGACTTGGGATGTGCTGATCAATAAAGAGGACAATATCTAATTGGTTCATATTAGCCATTTTTTAATATCATTTCTCTTGTAATTTTAATTCTTTTTAACTATTTGACTGTTTTTAGTAAAGTGTATAACTGATGCGATTAATATGTGATGTGGTAGTTGCTTCCTATATACCATATTTTACTACATTGTGATTAATATGCAATTAATATGTGTATGAAACTAGAGTCCTCCCAATTCCCTGCAAATTTTAAACCATGGCTATGAGCTTTATCAAACTCTAGATACCGTAATAGAAACTAAGATTTTAATGAAATTCAGAGAAATTGAAAGTGAAAATTTAATGCTTTTTGAAATTGATTTCTAACTTAGTAACTTTTGAGTGTAGAGTGTGTATTCTACAGCTGTGTTTATACCTGATTTTCAGCTTGTTTAGCAATCCACTTATCAGACTCAACAGAATCTTAGGTATCCCTAACTATTTGACATTTATCTAAGAGAACAATCACATAGTTGGAATGTTCTAGAAGTTAACATAATTATGCTGTAGTATTCTAGAAGTTCTACAGACTGCAACACACATGAGGACTGTAGATGTGATGTGTACATGTATGGAGACATTGAAATTTAAATGATATTTCCTTGCAGGGAATTGCTTCTAGATTTCTATAGTTCAAGTAATGGACGCAAACCAACTCAAATTATTCTCTTCAGGTTTCATTCTATCACTGTTACGTTTGTTAGATATCCCGTCATGTATTTTTTTAGGTGAACTAACTGTTTGTAGGTCAGATGTTATGTAACTATTTGTATTTATTATGCGGAAATGGTTGAAGTTTCTTCTCCACTTTTTTCATTTGAGAACATTTTTCAATGTTGTGGGTTAATTATGAGAGAGATGATTTTTCCATGCATGTTCTAGAATTAAGGGCATATTTGGTTTTGAGAAAAGCTATCTGTTTTATATACCAAAAAAAAGTTATCTGTTTTAGTTTCCTATTAATAATTTTTAATTGTAAGACTGCCCATTGTTTCCTGTTTCGGAAAATCTGTTTAAAAAATAGGGAAACACAAAAATAAGGTTTCCATTGTTACATGTGCAGTTATCTAAAACAAGGTTAAGCCCTAACCAACTAAAAATAAAATGGGGTTTTTATGTGTTAAATATGTGTGTAAAATCTCTAGTTATCACATTTGGTGAGGTGATGGCTTATAAGCTATTGGTGCTAGAAACAGTTTAACAGCATCCGGTGTTCTAACTTTCCCACCTTAGGAGAGTTGTAGGGAATCATCCAGTGCAACTAGCAAAGACCAAGTAAGACATTCTACAATGCCAATGCCGAAATGTCGATTCTCGGGGTGGTGCAATGTTAGGGACTTGGGTATTATGGGCTGCCTAAGTCCCACATTGAGTAGTATGAGATGCTTGATGGAGTTTCTAAGTGGTGTGATTTTTTTTTCCCCTTGATAGCTAGCTTTTAAGGGAGGATTCCTCGAGTGCTTGGATATTTATTAGATTATACTTGCCACTTAATCAAATCAGTAACAAATAATACACACAGATATTAAGTGTCTAATTCTAATTTCGAGGCAGCTAATGATTTTCAACTATTGATAAATCTAACAATTAGTTTATGTTGTGCTGGTATTTGATGAATGGTTATGAAGTTTAAGTTTTTTTTGGAAATGGACTCACTTTTAGTCACATCAAATTCCTTTATCTCTTGTATGATTTTTATTTACTCTCTGATATGTTTTCTTGTTCAGGGATGGAGTTGGTGAATCACAATTTAATCAGGTTTTGAATATGGAGCTTAACCAGATAATAAAGGTTTGCATGCAACCCTCCCTTTTTTGTTGATCAATTTGATTATCTGATTTGTTACTCCTATCCTTGAAGTTAGTTGTACATTGTTCCTTGCATTTATTTGGGTTCAATTGTTTTGCACGAAAAAAATAACTAAAAGCCTTCTATATAGCTTTTTCTTCTTACTAGCATTTTTAAAACAAAATTTATCTAAAGAAGAACCTAATTGAATCACCAACCCTATTAAATGACATCCTTTGCTGATTAATTCTAGGGTGATGATAAACTGTTGTAATTACAGGCCTATGAACATCTTGAGGAGGTTGATGTTCCCAAGTTCACTGTAATTGTGGCACAAAAGAATCACCATACAAAGCTGTTTCAAGCTAATGCTCAGGAAAATGTTCCTCCTGGTATGCTACTTTCGTGTCCTGTATATATACAAACATGTGGGAACATTTTATCATAAATTTTCCTCTACAGGGACCGTCGTTGACACAAAAATCGTGCATCCAAGAAATTATGATTTCTACATGTGTACTCACGCTGGAATGATTGTAGGTTTTGCTCTCTAGTTTCCTCATTTTTCTTTTTCCTGTTATATTGATTTTACAAGCATTAGTAGAGCATATGGTACCGGTGAAATATCTCACAGCCAGTTGAAGTGTGTTGATGTTTCACCTGTTTAAACTTTAATGTGCCTTTTCTTCTCTATTAGGGAACATCTAGGCCTGTACATTATCACGTGTTGCTTGACGAAATTGGATTCTCGCCAGATGGCTTGCAAAATTTGATCAATTCGCTGTCTTACGTGTATGCATTCTACCTCGTTTATATATCATGTTTGACCTACCCCCATATTTCCTTGCTTACTAGCTTTTTTCTTATTTTAGGAACCAAAGGAGCACAAATGCAACCTCAATTGGTATGCATCAGAATTTTGTTTTGCATGACAATGTTTAAATATAATTTTTTTTAATTAATTTCCCTTCCATTTTTCTTCAGTGGCACCTATATGCTATGCCCACCATGCTGCAGCTCAAATGGGACAGTTTCTGAATTTTGATGATTTATCAGAAGCATCTTCAACTCCTGATTCAGAGGGAAACGTCCCCATTCCAGAGCTTCCAAGATTGCATAAAAATGTCAAGACCTCCATGTTCTTCTGTTGAGATTGAAAAGTAAATACAGT
This sequence comes from Cicer chorassanicum, assembly GCA_037974735.1. Lineage (NCBI taxonomy): Eukaryota > Viridiplantae > Streptophyta > Magnoliopsida > Fabales > Fabaceae > Cicer > Cicer chorassanicum. The sequence goes on along the minus strand of JBBPBP010009777.1, from coordinate 55,547,602 downwards.
AAAAATGTGTAAATGTATGTGGGATGTACAGTTAACGTAGATGGCAAAGACGTACCCCAAATTTTGTTTAAAAGGTTTTTGTTTAAAAGGTTGTGGGAAGTATTATTACCATGACATCAATCATGGCAATATTGTGTGTTTCACATTATACTTCTAGCTTTTGTGCATACATTACTTGTTTTGAATCAGTTGTTTCCTCTACCCATCTTGTACTAATGCCTCTCTGATATGAAAGCTTGCTCTAGTGGTTTGGATCATTTTGGTTTCTGATTTCACTATTTTGGTGTTAGTTACTAGAACGAGAAATGAATTCCTAGTACTGAGGGGAAACATTTTTCTAGTTGACAACCTCAATAGGTTGGTCGCGTGAGTGGTTTAATATATCTAGTTGGAAACCTCAATAGGAGGAAACAAAACGTTTGGTATTAATCACTATCCTTTGAATGGCTGGTAGGTATAATCAAATAGGCAAAAAATAATCTGGGTATTTAATTGTATCAATCTAATTAATTAATTTTTTAGTCATAAATTGGGTTTTTTTAAGTCAACGTTTGCGATGTTACTTTTTTGAATGTACACATAAAAAGTATTATAATTATTCATAATTGATCATACATGTACAAATAGTTTTAACTATTCATTTGATTTGATGATTAATAGTTGATAATAGTTACTTTATTTTCTAAAGTTAACTGTCACTCTAAAGGAGCCAAATATGTTTGTTATGATTTGGCAAATGCAAATAAAATTTAGTTAAAAATTAATTTAAGGATAAATTATCATTTTAGTTTATTAAATTATAAGATGATGTCATTTTTTTACTCAATAAAAAATTCAAATGAGTCCTTGAAATATTAAAATATTAGTCAGTTTAGTCTCTTACGTTACAACGGTTATGGACTCTTTTGATAGTAAGTTGTATCTTTTAGAGACTTTAATGATGGTGAGATATATTTTTCAGGGAATATTTTGATTATTAAATGACTAATTTGATTTTTTTGCTGAGTCGGATATCAAAATGACAGCGTCTTATACTTTCAAGAACTTAAATAATGGTTTATCCTTAATTTAATTAAATGTTTTTAGTTAAAAAAATCCTAAATTTAAATCAATTAGAGTTTTTCTATCTATTTCTTTATCTTCAAACTTAAAAATTCAACAAGAGAGAATGGTTCATAAATTGCTTTTAAGATATCGTATTTTACGTACCAAAATAGTTTATAAATGGTTTAAATATGTTTTTGGTCCCTGTAAATATGACATTTTTTGATTTTGGTCCTCGTAATATTATTTTTTTTGGTTTACATCTCTATTATATCAAAATAGATTTATTTTTTGTCCTTACCGTTAAGTGGACGTTACAAAAATGTTAACTCACAAAGGGAAACAGTTTTTGGTCCCTGTAAATATAACACTTTTCAGTTTTAGTCCCTGAAAAATATTTTTTTTAATTTCATCCCTGTAATATTAAAAAATCTTTTTAAATATAAAATAACATACAAATTGATCTTTATTAATAATAAACTTATGCCAAGTGATGTTTAAAATATTTTCACTTCAATAATTTAAATTTTATTAATTTTCTGTTTTATTTATTTATTATTATTAAATTAATTTTCGTTTTTTGTTTCAAAAAAATCACTAAAATCCTCTGTTTTATTTAATTATTATTATTAAATTAATTATATTAGTATAAAATAATTATTAAAATAACTTTAGATTTAAGTTTTATA
>JBBPBP010009777.1:55508156-55523320 GCA_037974735.1 Cicer chorassanicum | reverse complement strand
TCATTTAATTACAAACTCTACAATATATTTTATCGCATTTTTTTATAACTTTAAAAATTTACAAGATTAATATTATATATATATATATATATATATATATATATATATATATATATATATATATATATATATATCACCTTATAAAAAAATTAAAATTAAACCCGCGCAAAGCGCGGGTCATATTCTAGTTTATTACTTAAATATGATAACTAACTATGCGTGACATGTGCACATGGATGTATATTTTACCATTGATGAAATAAACATAGGAGTAAAAGAATAATTGTTTAATTAAGAAGCTTTATTCCATTATCTGTCCCCAAACTGGAGATAAAAAAAAATAAGAGGAGAAGGTAGTATGAGATAAATCTCTATTCTGCCATTCATTTTTTACAAAAACGATGAATGGAATGTGACTTATACCACTCAATTTCATCATATTTTATAAATCCAAACAATGGAGTGAAATGGTATGAAGTCTATGTATAATGAGGTGTGGAGTCAATGTGCGATGGTACAAACTAGCAATGCATAAATCAATTAAAAAAGAATTAGTTTTTTTGTAATTATACCTCCTATTTCTGTGTTCTCACCTCTTACACAAAATATTTAATACCCAAAATACTTCTAGCCTCATATTTATTTTTTAGAACCGATTCTTATATTTTCCATAACATTTCATTGTATATGTAAGCAACTAATGTTTGTGTTAATTTTTATTTTATTTTTTATACGTTTGAGATTTTTAAGTGAACTAAATTTACATACACCAAAGTAATTTTAAAACGTATGTAAAGTTAATTTATGTATCATTTGTAACTTTTAAATTTTTAAATATTATATAAACTCAATTTATTAATTTACTGAATTGAACCTCAACTCACAATTCACTTAAGCACCACACAATCTTTTAATTCACATAAACACTTCGCAAACTTACATATCTGTTTACGCAAATTCACGCATGCCATTATCCTCTTGTTATGTACACATGAATTCTTTTCATGCTTGGTTCCATGAACTCAATTTATGTTTGGTTATGTATACTCATTTCACGTGTGACGTATACCTCTATTATATGGAACAACAGAAAATTCACGAAAAAATGTAATACATAAGTAGAAAGCGAAAATGGGTTCAATTTTTGAACATGAGAGGAAGAGAGTAAGATGAAAATGAAAGAAAAGAAAAATATTTAACTCAATTTGAATCCTGAACCTCCTAATTGTACGTGAATTATTTTGTATCATTTTAATTATAATAGAGAAAAAAAAGAAATAAAAAAATAATTTTTTTAAGTAAACATAAAGTACATAAGTATAGTATAATTAGTTTAACATTTCAATTATACATTGACATTTTAAATTTATCGTGTATCATTTATGTTACTCTAAAATATTATTAAAAAAAAAATATAACAAAATATTCGAAGAAACTATATCAAAACTCAAACATTAAAGAAATGCAAGTTACCGTCTCATTAAAAATCTTAATAAAAAAGATAAAATTAATCAAATAAAAAATTTGAAAATAGTAAAAATAATTTATTTATCATTTCAAGTGTGTAACTGAAAACAAAGTTACATTTATTTATTCATTGAACGATACTTTTTGTTTTTACTAATTTTTCCTAATGGTAAAAGCCTATTTGCTACCATCTCAAAAAAGATAAAATAGAATGAAATAAATTGAATTTAAAAAGAAATTATTTGTGAGATAAAACAGGTTATATTAAACTGAATTTAAAAAAATTATTTATTTAATATTTTTACACTTTCTAAAAATGTGAAAATCAAACCAATCCTGTGGATACAGAATTGGATGAGGGTGGTGGAGTTGTAAGTCCAATCCTCCTCCACGAACACCATTCACACTTGCGTCAATGGCTACCTTCACCACTTGTTCCTCAATTCCTTCCTCTTTTATTCATTTCTTTAAACCACAAACCCGTTTCGGTTACAGTTCCCTTCGCTCTCTTCCCACTACAACCTTCTTCAACCGAAAATGCTCCACTCTCGCCGTCGCCACTCGTCCCTCTCAACCCGCTGCGGTTTCCGATTCCGACCGCCAAAATCGGATTATTCTCCCTACTAATGAATCATCCAGTAGCCTCCTCAGAATCCGTCACACGGTATTATTTTCAATTCACCTTCAATTCGTTGACTTGTTTCTTATGTTTTTGTGGTTGGTGTTTATGGGACGTTATTCTTTTGGTAAGATAAAATATCTAGGAATTCTGTCTGGGAAATGAAGAATAATATGCAATATTATATGCTTTGAGGCAATATGAAAATTTTATTATGGATGTTGTTAGCTAACTAACCCTGCCACATTGCATTGCTATATACTGTTTCCCTTTTGTTAATTTTTTTTTTCATGTTTAATTCAATTAATTTAATTCAACCTGTGTATATTGTTACCATTAGATTTTATAGTTATTGAGTGGTGGAAGTTACAATAATGTAGTGGATGTCATGTGGGATGATTAAATCAATGGTGGTTATTAACTGACACCGTAAAGTTTATTTACATTGTCAGTGCATAGTCGTTTTTCTCTTAGAAATGAATTTCGATCACGAAGCTGTTTTTAATAATAAAAAGAATATAACAATTAGCATGGTGGTATGTATTAGTACTTTAATACTCTTGATAAAGAAACAAGTAACTTTGGGTATTAAAATTAATAGAAACAATAAGCTAGTTTCTTGTTTCTTTCTTTCAATATGATGTAAAATACTGAAATGTAATTCTGGGGAATTTTTTTTGAGAGGGTGTTGTTTTACACAAGTGTACTACTAGTTACTGGATGGTTTTTATATCTTTAGTGTCACTAATAAGTTGCAGGGTTGCAGTGTGCGCATGTGATGGCAATGGCCGTTCAAAAGATTTTCCCTCAAGCAAAAGTCACAATCGGGCCATGGATAGAAAATGGGTTTTATTATGACTTTGATATGGAGCCTTTGACTGATAAAGATTTGAAGAGAATAAAAAAAGAGATGGTAAGCAGAGTCATTCCTTTAGAATCTCAATTCCTTTGAATCTTTATATTTGGTAGTTATGTACTTGTTTGTGTGCTTCATGAACTCTGCATTATGCTACATATTTAGGGCACACAGATATTTATTTCTTATCTTGTCTGCAGGATCGAATTATTAGCAAAAATTTGCCCCTTGTAAGAGAAGAAGTTTCAAGAGATGAAGCTCATAGAAGAATATTGGCTTTGAATGAACCATACAAGATGGAGATTTTGGAAGGCATTAAGGAAGAACCCATCACAATTTATCATATTGGTAACCTTCTGTCTCTTTTCAGTTTTCACTAGTTTAATTCCCTGCATGTTGAGGTTTAAAAGCTAGCAGGCGAAGGCTATAGAGACAAAAAAATGGCGATTGCATGCCCTAAGTTCTTAATTGTTATGCTCCATGCACGTGTCTAATAGTAATAGTAATTCTGGTATAGAGAGATAAGGGTTGTTGCATCAATCTACTAAGTACTAACTTCGTGATTGTTAGGCCCTGCTTGTGTGTGTATCTATATTAGTCATTCTGGTGTCTTACAGCTCACCTGTATTATATTTTAAAATTCTCCCTCAAGAATAGGTGCATATGTTATAATGCGCAGGTTGCTACTGCTATATTCTATTTTGCTCTAACAAAGTACCTTGATCAAAAAATATCTGCTGACTGGTCCTTATTGCACATACGATTTGTAGAATTAAGCCCTCACTGGGGTTTACCTTCGATAAAGTCAGAATCTTCCTTGTTTTGTTTACGACAAATTTGCGTAAGACCTAAGTACTCCTTAAGTCGATCTCATCATAATCCCCACAAGTTGTTTGAGCCATACCATAATTCTTTGATTCTCTATTTGTCCATGCCACTGCTTTTGCTTCTTACCCTTGTTTTAATATGGCAAGAATATGTTTCCTGTTACCATATTTTTTAAGTCAATTGTGATGTTACGAGGTTTGTGTGATCACATTCAAATTAGTAGGGGAGTTATATCTTTAAGTTGTCTCCCAACTTTATGGTCATTAAGCCCAAGTATTTAGAGCACTAAACTTCCTTTTAATTTTTAACTCAATCAATTAACATGCTTCAGCAGAATGAAAATGAACAATGTAGTGTGTCTGATATTGGATCTGTGAAGATGGAAGTGTAAAGTAGAATAACAATGAAGAAGCAAAGATGTGCTCAGAAAGAGTGCTTTTTCAGGTCGCACATTGCATTGAAAAAAAAGTTGTTGTGTGAAGTGCTTCATCTGTTTTTTCACCTCACCTTATGTTTCTGTTTTTCTTGAAGGCAGAGAATGGTGGGACCTCTGTGCTGGACCCCATGTTGAATCTACTGGAAATATCAACAGAAATGCAGTTGAGCTTGAGTCTATTGCTGGTGCTTACTGGAGAGGAGATGAAAGGAAACCAATGCTGCAAAGGATATATGGTACTGCATGGGAGAATGAAGAGCAGTTGAAAGCTTATCTTCACTTCAAAGAAGAAGCTAAACGTCGGGATCATAGGCGCCTAGGGCAAGATCTTGATTTGTTTTCTATACAGGTACAATTAAAAGCGCTGTCTATATTGTTCTGCAAGTTGATTGTACTTTATATTTTGATTGTACTTGTGAATCAGTAGAGTTAGCATTTATTTTTATTATTCCTAGTTTTGAGTACATAACTGTTGATTCATGGTGAAATCATGAATGTAATGTATTGGACTTTATTAAATTTATGCAGGATGATGCTGGTGGGGGGTTAGTTTTCTGGCACCCAAAGGGTGCTATTGTTAGACACATAATTGAAGATTTTTGGAAAAAAGTTCACATAGAACGCGGTTATGATCTATTGTATACACCGCATGTGGCAAAAGCTGATCTTTGGAAGATCAGTGGTCATTTGGACTTCTACAAAGAAAATATGTATGATCAGATGAACATTGAAGATGAGATTTATCAACTTCGACCGATGAATTGTCCTTATCATATTTTGGTATACAAAAGGAAGCTTCACTCATATCGGGATTTTCCAATCAGGGTAGCAGAATTGGGGACTGTTTATAGATATGAACTCTCTGGAAGTTTACATGGCCTTTTCCGCGTTAGAGGTTTCACACAGGTTTGCTGTTATACTTAGCTCATTATCTTGTGAACTACAAATATCATAATGAAAAGGCTGATTCAGTTATCTTGAAGTTAATTCTCTATGTTTTTCACGACTCTTACATAATATACGATGAGCTTGCCACAACTGGTAAGGTTGCATATGCACTACTGTCTTGGAGCCGACAATTGTTGATTCCATTACTTATTTTATTTTTAAATCTATGGCCTGTGATACCTTAATGTGTAATATTGCATAGCCTTCTCGACGTTGCCACATTTAGTTTTTAATTAATTATTTTTAAGCTGCATGCTGATAAATCGGTTGACTTCAACATCTTTTGTACAGGATGATGCACACATATTTTGTTTAGAAGACCAGATTAAAGATGAGATCAGGGGTGTCCTTGATCTAACGGAAGAAACATTATCGCAATTTGGTTTTGATAAATATGAAATAAATTTATCTACACGGCCTGAGAAATCTGTTGGAGATGATGATATATGGGAAAAAGCTACCTCTGCTTTAAAAGATGCTTTGGATGATAAAGGTTGGACCTATCAAATTGATGATGGGGGAGGTGCCTTTTATGGGCCAAAGATAGATGTCAAGATTGAGGATGCTCTTGGTAGGAAGTGGCAGTGTTCAACCATACAGGCAATTCCTGATATCAGAATTCTTTGAAATATTAATGCAATAGTTCGCTTCTACCTGATAGCTCTTGATTTAAGAAGATCTGATCTGTTCTGATCTTGTTTTAAAGAGCTTATAATAAGTGCATATGAAGTATTAATGTCCTGTTTGGATTAAAATGGAAAACAGTTTGCAGAACCCATATAAGATAATTTGTTTTGGGTGATATTTTGTTTTTTCTACTATTTTTTAACTCAAATAAATAACCTAAGTGAGTTATCAAAATTATCTGTTCAGCCAAACAGGATCAATAGCTTAATCCTTGCTTCTCCATCTCATTTCAAGACAAGGTAAAATGGGGAAATTAAATATATAGAACTATTCAATTTCCTCCATTAAGGAAAGTTGGTCATTGACTTTAATAAGCTTTGTCTTAAATCTCTTATTGTTGTCAGGGGTTGTGGCTGCGCTGTTTATTACTTGTATATTGTTTGTTTACTTGATTTTGAGTGAATCAATTTGCATGGAACTATTTCACTATTTGCTTGGCTTAACTCATTTTTTTAACATAAACAGGTTGATTTTAATTTACCACAACGTTTTGAAATCACATATGTTGACTCAAACACTGAAAAAAAGAGACCTATAATGATCCATAGAGCAGTGCTTGGATCCTTGGAAAGATTCTTTGGTGTTCTTATAGAGCATTATGCTGGTGATTTCCCATTATGGCTTTCTCCAATACAAGCGCGAGTTTTACCAGTTACCGATGCCCAGGTAATGTAACGTTTGACTAGTTAAAACTATTTGCAGATTTGTTTTGTACTATGAGCAGTGAATTAATGGAAAACATTTTATGCATTTGCAAACAGCTTGAGTACTGCAAGGATGTGACAAATAAACTGAAAAAGTATGGCATCCGAGCTGAAATTTGTCATGGAGAGCGCCTACCGAAGCTCATAAGAAACGCAGAAAAGCAGAAAATTCCATTGATGGCTGTTGTAGGCTCAAAGGAAGTTGAAACACAAACTGTTACCGTTAGATCTAGGTTTAGTGGGGAGCTTGGAACCATGCCAGTTGATGATTTTGTTAGCAGAGTAAAGTTGGCAATAGAAAACACAACATCACTATGATACCTGTTTAGTATCTTATTCATTTGTGTATTAGTTTTGAAAAAAGTGAAAGGACATACAGTTGAAACATTATATATTGTATATTAAAAAATAATTATCAGATGACCATGCCTAATGCCTGTCTTCTGCGATGGCTGTTATAAACATTTAAATTTTTACCAAATCAATTTTTTTTGTTATAGTTTTCTGACCCCTTTTACTTTGACCTCAGTATCATTTTATATTTCTTGTTTTAAAATTGGACAAGTTGGATAGGGTAAAGAAACTGATTTATGGTTTTGAATTGTGATTAAATCAATAATAACTTGAAATATGATTGAAGATAGAATGAAAAAAAAGATTACACCCCTTTACACATCTAAGCCATTTGTAGCTAGTCAACCATCAAGACTCAGCAGGCTGTTGAGACTCTCGGTGCCAAACTGAGTTGTTGGGGACCTGAAGGATCATAACTTGTGTTATTGATCGCAAAGACTTGTGTGCGTCGGGCCTCGTTGTTTAGAGGTTGCAAAACTTGTGATCAATGATATAAACTTGAAGACGATAAGCAGGGACAAAATATTAATATAATAGTTACACTGAATCATTTCATCACATACTTCAAGTTGAGGGGAAAGAAAAATGACAGTAAGCAATGGAGTTGATGACATTAGTTACCATTTCATCCTATCATTTTTTAAATGTTCAGATGATGAAATATCATTCTATTTCATTCTGCTCCATCTCATACCACCACCAATCCGAACACAAAATTAAGAAATCTCGTGATTGACCATTTTGCTAAACTAATCATACAAAAGCCTTGTATGTATGGCACTTACCATTTGGTTGGAGAAATGACAACATTGTTCGCTTATTGTGTCAGAAAAATTAAGAAACAACTTTGCAGTTAGTCTTAGAAAAAGCGCAAAATGAAAAATTCAGTGCACAAAAACGAGTAATTGTTAGATTTTGTTTCGTAGACATGCTGCAAAAACTAGAATAAACAATAATAATAAATAACAATAAAAATAATAATAATAATAATAATAATAATAATAATAATAATTATTATTATTATTCTGATCTCAATTATAAGAAGAAAAATAAAAAAAAATATCGATACCAATAAACTTATTTATTATTATCACTTTTTGAATATATTTACAAATATGTTTCTCATAGAAAAATGCGAGACATTAAATACATGCACTAATATTTAAAAGACAAACATTAAACGAAGATAAAAATGTCATTTAAATAATAAATATATCTTAAAAGTCACATTTTTTTTTTGTATAAATGAGACAAAAAATTCTCCAAATTTTTTATTATAATTGAGATCGGACATAGTAATAATCATAATAATGGAGATGATAATTGTTAAGTATTATATGTAAAAAATCTAAAAATGTGTGTATTGCATTCAACGACGGAGCTTAAGCTACCATTGCACTCCTGCTTAAGCTACCATCGCACTACTTTGAAATTCATGCCATTTATGCGAAACATTGAGTATATATAATATAATATAAAACATAAATATTATTGTGTTTATACCTATTTTTATAAAATAAGAAAAATTTAGAGTAGCCATGCTCACTTTTCCTCCTTAAGAAGATCCGCTCTAAACTTTATCTTTGATTCGTCTCCACCGATGTATAACATTTTCATCTTTCTATTGTTTCAGTTGAACTTGAATCCCTTGCTTCACTAGGATAATTGAACACATGCATGAATGGTGACCTGTATTATTTATTTAACATGCAATTAAATATAATATTCCAAAAATTATATTTTGGAAATATCTTTTACAATTAATGTCTTACCGTAAAAAAAATAATACAATCTTCGGTTCAAGCTGCCACCCTAAAATCTAATTTTCGGAAATTTTTTGACCAACCTAACGAAATTGTCAATAATTGAAAAGTAAAAGTTAGTACCAACAGTTTGATAAAAGCGAAGGGCTGTTGTAGTTAATTTTTTTTGCAAATAAGGGTGTTGTTGTAGTTGAAAGTGTTAATAGTGATGTCAAAATGAAAATTGATTGAACTGAACTGATTAATAAATTATACTTAATGATGAATTATTTGAAGATTTCGAATTCATATTTTGACTGAAATAATTCCTTATCCGATGTTATTTGTATTCTGACTGAATTTTAGATTATTTAACTATTTTTTAAAAAAATTGAAGGGGTAAGACAAAAAGAAGAAATAGAGATTTCTCGAAAATATAGATGGATAATAAATGTTAAAGAGTAAACTGCAATTTTGAATCCTAAATTTGCAAGTCTAGGTCAATTTGTACTTCAAAATTTACGAAATATCAAATTGTTTTTTCTAAATTATCTAACTTCAGTCAAAATACTTATCCGGTTAGGTAGCTATCTTATAGATTCTGACGTGTCACGTTAAGTGACACAATGACTTGTCCATGTTGATGCCACGTCACTCGAAACACTAAACATACATTTTTTTTATGTGCATTGGACTTTCGTCATCAGAACCCTAAAACCAATTAACATTAATGAGAAGTCCATTACAACAAAATTTATATATGTAGGAAATATAATTGAAGCATTTGAATTGTTTGTTCAAACAACAAATTTAATAAATATTGTGAAACACAATTGCTTTATCCAAACAACAAAATTTATAAATGAAATATGATGAGTGCTAGCAACATATTCTTTAACATAGTACACTTTCTATCCAACTCTAATATTCTTTAACTAAAATAAACATATAAAAGAAAAATTGATGAAGTGAAAAGAGAGAAGGGTGAATGCGTTGAAAATACTTGTAGTGATTGGTGGTCACGTATGTTCACGTTTTTATTTTTATTTTTGAGACTCAATGTTCACCTCTATCAAAGTGCGATTCTAATTAAGTGATAAAATTTAAATGTTATATAAGACAATTAATAATAATATAATTATTGACATTAATGTTATTAATTATAATTTATTGTTCCTTGCTTTTTTTTTAAATAATCTTATCAATTACAAGATTTTTTTTTTTTTATCTCAACACAATCAACCAATCTGGTCTTGTCTTTATTTTGTCCCATGTTTAATGAACCTGCAACTCATCGGGTTTGATAAGGGAAATTTTATGGTCTAAAATTTGGTCCGGTCAAATATTAGAAACCGGATAATGAACACACCAAATCCGACTTAACCCGTGATTTGTAGACACCTAAGTTTGAGGCAAATGTCAATAATAAGGATGACAACACAATTCATATATGCATGTATCTACTCGAACTCATCCCGATTTGGGAGGGGAAAACCGGTTTTGATTGAGTGTGGATGCAAATGCTGATTTTTCCCGAAATTAAAACTCAAAGGCAATGATGGATTTCCCGCATCAAAACGCGTCCCGTTAGTAATATTAATGTCATTGTTAAACTTTTATATACATATTCAATATATTTAATATTTTTTTTTAAATATTAAAATTATAATTTTCTCGCTATAGAATATATTATTTTAATATTTTTTTAATTATTATTGCATAATAATAATAATTATTTTATTATATTAATTCTAATAAAAATGATTTTTAAATTTATGATTTTATATATATAAACCAGCGCACATGGAAAGAATCCGAAACCCATCGTATACCGATATGTGAATTTAAATTTTACACCTAATAAAACTCACCCCACCCCGGTTATGAGGCCTAACTGATGATGCTTGCCTGATATACTACAAAAAATGGTCAGATTGAAAACAAATTTATATTTTTGTTCTTTTGTATTTGAATTTCAGTGATTGCTATAAATGTGATCAGTCGAAATAAACATATAAGTTTTGTGATTAATCGACTGTGGAAAAATTCTTTATATTGATAATATATCTTGCCTCATAACTCGACTTGGAAAGTGAGGTCTTGGAAAGTTATAATAGGTCCCTTGAAAGAATTACTATGGGTTGTATCTTTTGCTTTAAAAGTAATGAAATGCAAACCACCATAAACAACATGCACGAGTTGTCTTGACAAGGTCATTAAACACAAATTTTGCACCCTAAATGAGAAAAAGAAAAAACAGAAGAATAATTAAGTTAATGAATGAAAATCATATAAATAAAGGTGAGTATTAAGAGGTCTACTATAAAATAATTTTAAAATAACGACGATTAGAATATTTCTTTAGAAATAATAGCTTATAACTCTCTTTGTTTATATATGAATAAGATAGTGACATGATTTATATCAATTCAATACAATATACATATTTATTTTATTTTATCAAATTGAGTATCATTTAACTTACTATCTTAATCATAAAAATAAGATGAATACTAGTATCTATTTCTAAAAGACGCCGTTTAGTGTCGTTAGAGTTTTAAATATTTTTTAAAATTGGTCCATGATATACCATAGTTGATATTAGAATTTGCTATAAATAGTTTTTAAGTCCTAACTCAACTGACAAATGCATTAGGTTGCATGTTTTGTCTTAGATTTGAACCAGGACATCACACTTGTGTGAGTTAATTATGGTGGAATTTACCAACTCTTTTAAGATAAAAAAACGAAAAAATTTCTATAAATATATTGGTGGTTAAGTAGTTTAGGCTTTAGAACCTTATTATCTTTGTTGGATTTGTCCAAAGCAAGTTTGGAGAAGCGAGAAAGAAGTGGATGAAGATCTTTAGTTATGGTAATGACACCGCCAACTAATTCTGCTATTGCTGGAGTGACAATAGCATCAAAGAATTGTCGATAATCAAAGTTAAGAGCTTATATAATAAATAAATTAAGTGAAACATAAAATTTTAAACAAAACGAGATGCATATATACATACACTTAGGTAGGGTGGACAGATCCATTGACCTGTCCAAAAATCGAGTAACCCGAAATCAATTAAACCCATATTCACCCGATAATAAATACATAGTGGTAATACTCATGTACTCTTTCAGAATTTAGATGCATGTTGTACTGATTCGGTGAGAATTGCGAAACAATCAATGATTGCATTTTCGGTGGACAATGAAAATAGTGGAATATTAATATTTTTTATTGGAATAATTCATTAATTAATTAATGCATTTATAGACACAACTTTATGATATAATTTTTTGTTAAAATAATGCCACAAAATATAAGAATTATAATAAGTGTAAGGATTTTAAAATTAAAAAACTATTACTTTACTTCATTTGAAATCCTAGTAGCTGTTAAAAAACCTAGATGCACAACTTCATCTCCTCTCCTTATTTCGCCGCCGTGTTGAAGCTATCAACGATTTCTTTTATGTTCATGATTTTCCAGCGGAAAAATCATAGGATAATCACTCGTTATTCTTCATCATCGTTTGCGTCTTTTTTTTCCTTCTTGAAACTTAGTTTTCTCGTGTTCTTTTTCTTTTTCTTCTTCTTCTTTTTCTTCTTCTTCAGGTTTTTAGTGTATTTTTGTGTTAGTTTGTTTGAAGCAGATCTAATATGAGGGGTTGATGTTTTATTTATTTATTTTGATCTTTTACTGGTTGTTTGAAACTTATTTGTAACAATCCTATTCATAAACTCGTCAACCGTGAGACCTGTGACCTGTTTTACCTGTATACAAAAACGGGCGGAAGTAGACCTACAAATTTCACCTACAATTTCGAACAGATTGACATTTTGTACCTGAACACGTCCGTTGTCCACCCCTACCACTTCTTCGAGTATAATTATTATTATAATAATATTTATTGTATGGATAATAAATATGATGATCCCTCACATTAGTTTGTACTATTCCCTTCTTCTCTCGGTAGTATTATTATTATAATATTTATTTTGTTATGAAAAAATAAGTATATCATAACAATATATATAGGTAAAATACATTTTGAAGTCTTTTAATTTAATTTCAGATAAAAATTCGGTCTTTTATTTTGTTTTTTTTTTAAATTGAAGATTTACTTAATGTTGAGTAACAAGTTGGTTCTCTATGTCTTAAAATATCAACATTATTATTCTTTTTCATAGAAATTCAAAAAATTAATCATTATTTTCAAATAAAACTTAGAAAATTAATTATCATCTTCAACAAAATCTATATTTTTATTAAATTTATAACTCAAATTTTCAAATAGACTTATATTTTCATTTTCAACAACAACAACAACATCAAATCCATCAAAAAAAATAATTCACATTTGATGTTAGTAAAGGATAGAAAGAAAAGAGGATATTCTCTTTGTCATTTTGGGATCAAATTTAAGTGTGAGATTTGTATTTGACAATTTGATGTTGTCTGTTGATGTGAAAATATGAGTTTATTTCAAGATTTAAGTTATGTATTTGATGAATATATGAATATTCTTAAAATTGATAATAAATTTTATGGAATTTGTTTAAAAATGATGACAAATCTTCTAAATTTATGTAAAAAATATATTATTAATATTTTAATATTTAAATGATCAAATCATTAAATAAAATTAAATAAATAATAAATAAAAACAAAGATTGAATTATTATCTAAAATTAAATTAAAAATTAAAAATTAAATTAAAACAACGCAGTCACATATTTTATATAATAGTAAATCAACATACACCAGCCCCACTTACTAAGGACTCAATTGGTTCAATCTAAAATGATATTCTAATGACTCCAATAGTGTAGTCAACATTGTTACACCACTCTTATTCTCTTACTTCACTCAGACCTCTAAACCACCAATCCCCGGTCAAACTTTCAAAAAATTTGTAAGTGTTTGGTTACGATTAAATTATTCGATTCAAACTCCCACATTAAATATTGGAAAAAATCCGTTAACCTTACAATATTGCAGATAATTGATTTGTAATATTTAATTTAATTAATAAATATTAATATAAATTATATATTATTTATCGGATTTAAAAGTTGAACTTGAAACCCACTGTTGTGGACAATTTTTGTTACCATCTCATCTGCCCAAAATTATATTGATGATAATTGAAAAATTAAATCAGTACTAACAGTTTGATAAAAGAAGAACCGTTTTTTTTTTCTTCTGTTTTTATAAGTTGTAGTCGAAAATGTTATTAATTTTAAAAATAGAATGAAAATTTTATAAATTCTAAAATAAAACAACGAGATATATATATATATATATATAAAAGACTTAATTCAATTGACAAATATCAATATTATAAAATTGAATATAATATTTTGAGTTCGAACAATTTTTTTTTTTTATAATTATCCATAAATTTCTTTATTAGTTTTTCTACATAAAAAGAAAAATTAAAACTATGTATAGATGAGGTGTCATTGATGTTTATTGGACTCCTCCCACCTCCAAGTCCAGCATGCCTCATGAGGTGGTGAAAGGTGATTACTTTGTGTTTTTTTTTAAAATCAAAATGATGTAAATTCGATGTGTTAATATTTTCAAACATGGGAGCAATAATGTCCGATAGAGTTGTGCACTTACATACACTCCAATATTCGCAAGTTATATGATTGTTTTTATTTTATTTTTTATGATTTTATTTTTTATTGTTATTAATTCGCTTGCAAACTGTTTAAAATATCTAACAAGGGGCTCTCATAGAATCCAAATTAAGAACGGCCATCAGAGAGTACATGGTCAAATAAATACTAATAAGCTCACCAACCCCGTAGTGCTATTTTTTTTATTGCTAAATTCCTATTATAGCAAACTGCGTCACTAGTTATTAAATGATAATGTTTAAATTTCATATAAAATAGTTGTAAATAGTTATTAAAATAAAGTTTAAATTTCATATGAAATAGTTGTAAATAATTTTTAATATCGTTGTTATTAATAATAATTTTTTGTTCTGTAATATTTTTCAAAATAGTCCTATTAATTATAGGTATTTTTTTCTAGATTATATACTAAATTTTGATTTCTCTATCCATACGGAACTCTTAAGTTTAAGAGAAATAATAAAATTTGTTATTTTGAATGGACCAACTTTTTAAATTATACTTTGATTAGATGATCTAACAAAAGTTTTACATTACTGATATTTATAAATTAAATCCTTAAAACATGCAATGCACTTATTTTGCGATAGAAAATTAAGAAATGACATAGCAGTCACTACTTAGAAAGAAGAAGAAGAAAAAAGCAAAATAAATAAAAAATAAAAAAATGAGCGGCATGAAATGTGAAATATATGTAGTAAAAATGGAGCATGTTTGAAACCAATTAAATAGATGATGTCTAATTTATCCTCAAACTTCTCAGCGTTTTATCAAATTATTTGTCTTAAAAAATAATAATTGACGTGTTTTTAATTACAAATATAGTGAAATATAGTATTTTAAAATAATATACTTAATATTAATTAAACATGAT
>JBBPBP010009777.1:55449523-55483093 GCA_037974735.1 Cicer chorassanicum | reverse complement strand
TTTGACGAAAATAAACAAAAATAAAAGAATGGAATAGATCTATAGTTTAAAAGATTTAAGACAAGTTAAATTTCCTAATTTAAATATAACATACTAGCCATAATAGAACAGTAATGATTTATATTTAATATAGTTTACTGTCTTGTTTCCGATATATCATATATGGTTCACTGTCTTGTTTCTCATATGTTAGACCTTCACCGTCTTGTTTTTCGTGATGAAACTGAGAAAATTTTACAAATAAATTGAGATTATATGTGATGAAACCGAAAAAAAATTTAGGATAAAGCAAAATATAAAAAATTATTTTCTAAATTAATATTAAGAATTTAATAGATTGTCACAAAAATTCATTTTTTTTAGTTATATGAAAGGTAAATTAAATTAGTGCAAAAAAAAATCTGACAGTAGTTATTTATGTAAATTGAATTTAACAATGTTTTAAATATTCCAATTGACGTTCTACTCCTAAATAAATTAAAAATATTTTTTTATAATTTAAGCAACTAAGTTATTTTCAAAAAACTGATAATTTGTTTATTAATCTTTGTCTTAATAGTTTTTATTGCATACAAAGCTTTCGCTATAGTTATTTGAGGGATAAAAAATAACAAAACAAGATAAATGGATTTACCAATTAAGTGGTAGGTGTTTTACTTTTCTAGTTTTATTAATCTTTGGCACATAAATACTTTTCTAGTTTTACTACAATTTATTGTTTTCATACAACTGATGTGCTTCCCTTCTAAAAGAAAATTACAAAATTAAATGAGAAATGTGATGAACCTACACTAACTAGTTAATTCACAGTGTAAATATTAACTTTTAAAATCTTCCAACATTCTTTCAAAAAGTTAAAATTGAAACCGTTTGATCTCATACATTTATTTTCATCACAACTTCAAATAGATTCTCAATTGAAAGGGGTTGACATCTAGCCTAGTGCCGCAAATGAATATGACCACAGTGGTACTAGGCCAAAAACCGAATAACATAGATCTGATATCTTTTTCATTATTTTATAAATATGCCCAATATGTTTTATGCATCTATATGACCCCTTCGGCTGGATATATTATAATACTAGTGTATTGTATTAACCTGTAACATTGATCACTAGTATTGCAACTTATTCAAATGCACCTCTATTTCTACTTCCTTTGAGCCTACAACAACCATCAATGGAATTTTCTGCATTTCTTATGAGTTTCGGTAGACGTTCTCCATGACAACTCGGATGCCATTCTTTTTCAGTTTATTTGTCACATCCTTGCAGCACTCAAGCTGTTTGCAAATGCATAAAATATTTTCCATTAATTCATTGCTCATAATACAAAGCGCAAATAGTTTTAACCAGTCAAATGTTACATTACCTGGGCATCGGTAACAGGTATAACTCAGAGATTGTATTAGAGAAAGCCATAATGGGAAATCACCAGCATAATGCTCTATAAGAACACTAAAGAATCTTTCCAAGGATCCAAGCACTGCTCTATGGATCATTATAGGTATCTTTTTTTCAGTGTTTGGAGTCAACATATGTGATGTCAAAATGTTGTGGTAAATTAAAATCAACCTGTTTATATTAAAAAAATGAGTTAAGCCAAACAAATGGTGAAATAGTTCCATGCAAATTGATTAACTCAAAATCAAGCAACGAAATACAAGCAATAAGAAGCGCAACTACAACCCCTAACAACAAAAAGAGATTTAAGACAAAGCTTATTAAAGTCAATGACCAACTTTCTTTAATGCTTAAAGTATTAGATGAAGGAAATTGAATAGGCAACAAATGTATTGATAAAAAAATATTACCTTAGTTTTTCTTACTAAAAAAAAAAAAAAAAAAAAAGGAAGATATTCATTCATTTAAATCGATAGACTACATCAATATATATATATAAAAAGGAAGATATTCACTCATTCAAATCGGTAGACTACATCAATATAATATAAATTCAAAATCACTAAAATAAAAAATGGTGAATCTTCGAATAAACTTACATCATCCAAGTTAATAGCCTAAAACGGCAATGTATCTACAAATATGGCAAAATTCGATGTTCGGAATATCTATTCCTTCATATCTGTAACGATGACGTCAAAGTCATTGATTAATATTTGTAGTGGATCAAAGTTACCCTACCAATATAAATCAAACGAACACCGCAGCAATACGAACGGAAGCAAAAAATGTCGCAAGTAGACGACAGTATAATCACAGGAAAAAAAAAACAAAGAAAAACTCATTTGCAAACCATAAACAAAACAAATATATGTCGCTAATGGATATTTTATTTAAAACTTGGAGATACATACAACAAATAAGTAATTGAAGTATATAGTAGGAAACAATTGTATTAATAAACAAAATTTATAAAAATGTGCAGAAAAATAATAATATTTTCATAGTTTTACTTATATCTTAATAATATTTTATACTTCTTTTCAAAACATTATTTTAGAAGTAATTTTAAAAAACATTTTAACTCTGTTGCCCAGCTTAATAAAATAATCACAGCTGCACGACCTTTTACTAATGGTTCTTGAAAACAATCACTCAAAATGATCCCTAAAAATTGCCATCTACTCCCATTTTATTTTGGGCAAAATAGTTTCTTAAGTGCACTAATATGGTATCCACTTGGAATGCTACACAAGCCGCCAATATGCAACCTCGTATCCTTTACCAAAAAGAAATGAACGATTTTGATAGATACACCTCAATTTGAGAGACATTTCTCCTATTTTAAGGATGAAAATAACAAATTTGAGAATTAAATTGATCTTTTACTTAAATATAATAATCACATATAGTGTCTATCATATTAATGTTGCTGATCTTTTGTGGACCTCCTACCACGGTGGTCCATGCTATAACCCACCTTTAATTCAAAAACAAATGTTCACTATTCCAAATATTAGAAACGCATGTCCCTTGTCAATTTGAAGTAGTGGAACAAATTCAGACAGATGTAAGAGTAAAAGAATCAAGACTTGGAAGTTAAATAATAATATATATTCATATCAAATGTTAAGAACGCTCGTCCGATTGTAAAGATAATTAACAAACATAAGATGGCTTGAAATTACAAAAGAAAATTATGAAGTCAAAATATCCCAAGATGTTCTAGCACCCCCCATACAGAAACACCAACAGATTAAAATACACCCGGAAGTCTGTCCACGCTTTCACCTCGACATGTCAGTCTAACACAATCAAAACCAGCTTCACAACAGGTGGATGCAATGCAATGGACATGATTTCCTGCAAACAATGGGAATGATCTTGTTGCGAGTTGTGACTCGTTGAAGGTAGTTCTAGAACTTGCATTTGATTACTAGCATTTGTTACATTGCATAACCTGTGTTGTGAGTTGTCACTCGTTGAAGGTAGAGCTAGTAACATGTGTTGTGTATGGATGTAACATACATTTACATCTATATGTACTCACACACTCACTCTCCTCAAACACTCACTCTCCTCAAAGCTTTGTCGTTTAGATTTTGTATAAAATTAAGTATTGATAAGAAAATGCAATGATTTTGTTAGATGGCACAAAAAGTTGTGACATAGCAAATGTGAAATTTGTGGATATTACTATTGGAGCTGGGGTTGAGGGAAGAGAGAGTAATATGGTGTGGCAAACTAAATTTATTTATTTATTAGCGATGTGGGTTGTGTGGGTTCAACCGTGGTTCACCATTCAACCAGTTGAAACAAGACACAAAAAGTATATGGCTAGCTATTTTGAGTACATCCATTTGCAACTAACCCCAAATGATCTATTAGGTAAGAACCACATACTACAAATTCAATTATGTGTATATTGCTACTGATATTTTTGCATATTTACAAAATTTTAATTATCTATACGACCAACTGTTGGAATTAATGTTAATATTGAATGCAATTAGATTCGTGTACATAGTTAGCCATATACCTAGGTATTTATATCATTCATGCACTTAAGTAGTAGTAATATCATTAATTTTCTTTGTAAATCCAAATTTTATTTATCATAAAGAGTATTATATAGATAGAGAAAATGATGAATGCAAATAGCTCGAGCATTTCTCATTTTCCTTGATCAAAATCTCCTAAATTGTTCTCCTCCACTTGGTATCAAAACGGGTTTGATCCCACTCCAACTTTTCTGATTGGGCACTATTGTCACAATAAGTCTTGGTTGTCTCTGACAATCCGGCAGCAGTTTGCTGTCGTCCGCAGTTCTCCGTATCCGTCTGTATGGTGCCGTCATCCATACAATGCTCAGCCTCCTTCAGTGCAAGTTCGTACATTTTTTATAATTGTTTATAGGTCCTTTGGTCATTTGTCCTAACGAGGTAAAATGATTTACAATCAGCATAGTTGAGGAAACAGACGACCTCAAAGCTCCTATTGCAAAAGAATTGGTGATACTCAAAATACTTGTTATTCCCTTAATGAGTTCCAACAAAATCTGTTAATATCTCTAAGATTGAAAAATCAGAGATAAGATTTTCAGAAGCAGATTATCAAGAGTATCTTAAGCTAAAAGCAGCCAAGAAATCTCAATCCTCCATCGTCTCGTAAGCCCATCGCATGCATCACTCAATTGGGTAATCAAAGTCCATGGATAATTGATTCAGGTACCTCTAATCACATTGCCAGCAATAGCTTTTTGTTCTCATCAGTTTCTACACCTAAATTTCATTACTTTAGTGGATGGTTCTACGGTTGCATCCAAATGAACCGGCCATGTCTCACTCACTCCTTCATGTCTTTAAACTTTGTTTTATTTATACATCTGCTTGTCCTTTTAACTTAATATCTTTTAGTCAGCTTACTCATTCTCTTAATTGTTCAATAACCTTCGATTCAAATTCATTTGTCATACAGGAACGTTGTATCGGTCGGGTGATTGGAGTAGGACATGAATCTCATGGTCTTTAGTACCTCCAATCAACTCCTTCTTTAGCTTGTATTGTCGCAGCGTCAAAAAATCTCCTTCATGAACGGTTGGGACATCCAAGTTTATCTAAATTGAAGCAAATGGTTCCAATTCTTAAAAAAAATAGAACCACGCATGCAAGTCATGCCAATTAGGAAAGCATGTTCATTCTTCTTTTCCTAGGCAAATTGAAAGTCGTTTTGATTAACCATTTTTTGTAATCCATTTGAATATATGGGGTCCAAGTCGTGTGTCATCAATGGGTTTTAGATATTTCGACACTTTCATTGATGAATTATATCAATGCACATGAGTTTTTCTGATGAAAGAACGATCTAAATTTCCATCTTCACTTCTTTCATCAATGAAATTAAAACTCAATTTGGTAAGACAATAAAAATTCTTATAAGTAACAACACCGAAAAATATTTTACTTGTGCTCTTCATTTTTATCACACATGGTATCCTTCATCAATCCACTTGCCCACATAACCCTCAAAAAAATCGAATAGTAGAAAGGAAAAATAGATACTTGGTTTTGCTTGTTTGTTAATTTAATCAATTGATTTCTTCATCTCTAAACAATAGAGTTCCTCAATCCATCTTATACCCCAATGAACCTTTGTGTCATGTTGTTCCAAGTGTTTTTGGATGTAATTGTTGTGTTCACAATCTTCTGCCGGATTAGATAAGTTGTCTTTGTCTGTCAGAACCATCAAATATGTAAGATTCTTGGAAGAAAAATACATTTCTTACCATTCTCAATTGAGTCTCATGCTATTCACGATGTATATTCCATTCCTTATTATGGTCCATTTTCTCCTTTGCAAGAATCAGATTCTGTTATAGATTCAACCCCAAATATTCTTTACAATCCTCCACCTGAGCCATCTCAAAGACCATTCGATACATATCAATGTCGTCCAGAGGTTCCTAATATAGAAATTGAACACAGTGAAAGAAAAACTGAATCATATCATACTCCAGCGGCCAAACCTACTACGGACCTACCTGACGAAGAACTTGATTTACCCATTGCTCTAAGGAAAAGTACACAATCAGCACAAAATTCTTATCCTATAGTAACTTTTTAAGCTATCATTGTTTCCCTCGTCATGGTTATTTGTGAGGCATTTGATCATCCACGATGGTAACAAGCCATGATTGATGAAGTGCAAGCTTTGGAGCATGATGGTACTTGGGACCTAGATCCACTTCTCCTAGCAAGAAACTTGTAGATTGTCGATATGTATTTACTATCAAAGTTGGGCACGATAGTTAGATTAATTGTCTCAAAGCTCGACTAGTGGCCAAAGGTTTATACCCAGATTAATGACCTTGATTATGGTGATACTTTCCCCCCTTTGGCAAAAATTACTTATGTCTGATTATTTATTTCCAAAGTTGCCATTTGACATTAGCCTTTGTATTAGCTCGATATTAAAAATGCATTTCTTCATGGGGAAATAGAAGAGGAGATTTATATGGAGCAACTGTCTAGCTTTATTGCTCAAGGGGAGATTGGTCTAGTTTGCAAACTAGGGAGATCTCTCAAGGGGAGATTGGTCTAGCTTTATAGGTTGAAGCAGTCCTCAAGAGCAAGGTTTCGAAAGTTCAGTTCTATTGTTAAAAGATGACAATCATCATAGTAAATGACCGTGGGAAAATTTCCCAACTAAAGAAGCACTCATTTAGCTTTTTCCAAACAAAGGATTTGGGGAGTTACAAATATGTTCTTAGGAGTGAAGTTGCTCATTCAAAGAATAGGATTATCATTTCACAAAGGAAGTATGCATTAGACATACTTAAAGAAACGGGTATGTGGTTGTAGACCAGTTGATAACAAGTCGAGAGAAGGGAGCCTCACTATTACAAGGCCAGATGTTTCTTTTGCAGGTAGTCTCTTTATGATAGTAAGTTGATAAAAATCAACTTTCCCAAATGCCCCTGTTGTCTCTTTTTGCATTTCCTAATTCAAATCTCACCCTTGACATGCTCTTGAGGAACAACCACATTTGGCTCCCATGCGTGCGACAAATTGTGACTCATCTTGATGGTCATAGATGGTGATTTCAAAATGGATGACACTAGAAGAAATGGTGTGAAGAACATAGGATGGAGAGTTGTTGTCGGCGCTCCGTGTTCCAATATGTAAGATCAGATGTGCACCTAAGAGGGGGGGTGAATTAGGTGTTTGGTTATTTTGATTGTTTTTAGAATTATATTGATTGATTTTTGCGCTTATGGATAGTAAAAGATAATGTAAATGACAGTAATGTAAAGAACACAACAGATTTATCCTGGTTCCCCTAATCACCAAGGGTACGTCCAGTCCTCTTGCTCACCACAAGAGATTTTCTTCACTATCTGTCAGAATATGTACAAGTCCTCACCCTGGGACCTTGGCTACAATCTTCTAACAAACTTTCAAAGATAGAACACTACTATCTTAGATACAGCACTTAAAGAAAGCACAACTTTCTTTTACAAACACTTTGTTGTTTTTGATAAGGATATAGGAATAGAATGAAGGTAGTATAATTCAAGATTTATTCAAGTACTTTTGAGAACCTTAAGGATATGAAAATGATATGCAAGTACTTGAATTTCTGAAAAAGACTTAGAAAAATTTAGAAAATTTAGTTCAAAGTCTTTGAAATTGTGTAATTTGAATTGGTAATTTGAAAATGAAGTTATGACCTATTTATAGTTCTCAAACAACTCTTTAGACTCGTGGCCTTTGATTCAAGAGGTTTGAGAAAGAATTGTAATGTTTTAAATTGAATTCAAAGCTGAAAAATTGCATTGCTTCCAGTTGTATTCGACTACCATATTTCTGTATTCGAATAGAGCTTGCTGCAACGTTAAAATTTTTTCAAACATTTCACTGTGTAGTCGAATACAGATGAGATGGCCAACTCTCTGACTTAGCCATGTTTTATTTGTATTCGACTACACGATATCTGTATTCGAATACAACTTGTTGCAACGTTAAAAATCATTCAAAATTTTCACTGTGTAGTCGAATACAGATGAGATGGCCAACTCTCTGACTTATCCATGTTTTTATCTTGTATTCGACTACAAGATTGCTGTATTCGAATACGATATTAATTTTTGTCAAAAATAAAGATTCTAATATTTTGAAAATATTATTTTGGACTTTTGAAAATATTATTTATGCATATGCAAAGTAATTAAGGTTCTCTTGTATTTGAATTATGACTTGAATTATTTTACCTTTATATAATCTATTTATTTGTAATTTCATCAAGGGATGTTTGAGGAATTCTTCTTTTTGTTGCTGTGTCACCATTGGTCTTTGTGTATAATCAAAAACGTATTTTTACATTCTCCCCCTTTTTGATTATGACAAAACCATTGCTGTGGTTGTTGATGACTCCCCCGTAATGTAGGCGTATTGTACTCCCCCGTAATTTTTGCAATATGTGTGTTTGAGTACCTACAGATAAATTTTACCGGACAACAACAAGCAACAAAATACACAAAATTTCTCCCCCTTTTGACATGATCAAAAAGAAGAATACCAGCAATAGGAAAGTAATAGATTGAACATATCATAAATCAAGACAGATCATATTGGAGATAAATAAGCAGATACAATCATAAAAGTCATAGATTCATAAAATCATAAAAGCATAAAAGTCATAGATTCAAAAAGTCATAAAATCATAAAGTCATAAAGGTCATACAACGATTACGGAAGCAACGATTACATCTTAAGCAAAATAGTAGGAAGGTCAATCCTAGTAACACACGAAAACGAACTAGGCCTAGGAAACTAAGTACAAATCAGCGACGATCCGGAGGTAGATGGAAGTGATCGAGTTTATCGGCGATGATACACATCTCGTGGACCAGGCTGTCGTGATTGGTAGCGATGGTGGATTCGATAGCTTGGAAGCGAGCATCAACTGGAGCAGTAAGGCCTGAGAAGCAGGTCTGAAGAGAGTCAAGTTTATCCATAATCATGCGGTTAGAAACTTGATCATCATCAGATGCAGGATCGTCAGCAGCATCATCTGTAGGAGCACTAACAGATGCCTGACCGATATCACTCTGATGGATGTATTTTTGCAGCGGTTCACTCCAAACAATTTTCATGCTAGGAAGAACACTCAAATCTAGCAGATTATCCTTAGTGACGGTATACACAACCTCCTCAGAAAAATCTACCCCAAAATGTTCAAGTATGCGAGAAACTTCCTTAGCATAGGGCAATCCAACAGCTTCACGGGAGACAAACATGACTGACTTAACAAAATATGCCCAGTTAAGAGGAAGACCGTCATTCATGAAGTATAGAATCTGAAGTTCAAACTCAGAGAGTTGAGAGTAGTTACCGGCCTTAGGAACCAAAATGTAGCTTAAGAAATAATGGAGCAGACGAAAGTCGACAGTTAAGTTTCCAACACTAAATCTTTGCCTTGCAAAGGTGGAGCTAGCCTGAAGTTGCTTACGTTCTATGGTTTGTTTGTCAAAGCGACACAGAGCCGCATAAGCATCATGTTTCGAGATATTATGCCATTTGCATAAATTAGTCGGACTGAGTTTCTGGCCGTGATCAGGTATTTTCAAAATGTCACCAATAGTATGAGAATCAAGTTCAATAGTGATTCCTTTGACACGTGAAATCAACATTTTGCCATCACGACGAAGATTACAATAAAAGACTCGAACCAAATCAAGATATATCGGACCTTTGTAAGCAATAAAGTCCTCAACATGTTGAGCCCTAAGTAAATCCGGAAATTGAAAGGCAGAGAAAGAATCTAAAGTACCGAATTTTGGAATGATGAGCCTTTTGTCGGAGTACAGTGTGCGAAACCGGGTAATTTCTTCGGGAGAATGCAGAAGACGAGACAAATCCGTGACGCTGGTGCTCTTTGTGCGTCGCTTGGAAGGACCCAAGCTTGCATGCTTGGTGCGAGGACCTCGTTTGCGTGCGTTTTCAACAATGGTGGAGATGTTTGACATTTTGTTGAAGGTTTTATGGTTCGGATTCGAAACTGAGATGGGAAAGTGAAACAGAGGAATTCGCGAATCTGAATTTTGGGGGCTAGGGTTTAGGAATTCGTGAATCTGAGGAAATGGAAGAGGGATTTCGCAAAGAAATGAAGGAAATCAAGGTTTGGGAAGGCAAGCTTGAATGAACGAAGCCGTTCTGGAGATTGATTCGCAGAGAAGATGAAGTTCGCAGAGACAGAGCACGAGTTCGCAGGGAAGGAAGGAGGTGTATTCGGCTACTGATTGTCATAACTTTATATATGACAGAAAACTGAGAATCTGTATTCGAATACAGGAAGATGGTAATCGAATACAGTTTTCCAGAATCATCTGTATTCGAATACAGTATGACTGTATTCGGCTACGACTTTCAACTTTTGAACTAGTGATGATTTTATCAGGCAGAACAAAACACAAACTTCATATAATCACATAAATAACATGTAAACATAGTCAACTAGATTCTAATATGTGAAGGCAAGGATTAACATATTGATACCATTTTAATTCAAGTTGTCAACTAAATTCAATTAACATGTAAACATGTGAAGACAAGAATTAAGCCATACCTTTTACCTTATGTTTAAAGATCACTTTCACTTAAGATGCCGAGTTCGCGTCGTATTTTGAAGAATGAGTCTTTAGGAAGTGGTTTAGTGAAGATGTCCGCAAGTTGGTTATGAGTATCCACAAAGGTTACTTCAACATTGCCTTTAAGCACATGATCGCGCAAAAAGTGGTGTCGTATATCAATGTGTTTGGTCCGAGAATGCATGATTGGATTCTTTGAGATATTGATTGCACTAGTGTTGTCGCATCGTAGCGGAATGCATCCAAGATCAATGCCATAATCACATA
This sequence comes from Cicer chorassanicum, assembly GCA_037974735.1. Taxonomy (NCBI): domain Eukaryota; kingdom Viridiplantae; phylum Streptophyta; class Magnoliopsida; order Fabales; family Fabaceae; genus Cicer; species Cicer chorassanicum. The sequence continues at coordinate 55,472,273 of JBBPBP010009777.1, read as the reverse complement.
GTTGTTGTTTAAGCCATAGGATTTGTGCGCAACAACTTCCTGCTGCTATGTATTCGGCTTCAGCAGTACTGAGTGCGACACATGCTTGCTTTTTACATGACCAAGATACGAGTGCATTGCCCAGTACATGACAAGTGCCGCTTGTGCTTTTACGGTCTGTTTTACATCATGCATAATCTGAATCAGAGTATCCAACGAGACTACAGATGCTACCTTTAGGATACCACAGTCCAACATTGATGGTGCCTTTTAAGTATTTCATGATTCTTTTGACAGCTACAAGATGTGATTCTTTCGGATCTGCTTGAAATCTCGATATTTTGAAATGTCTACAGATGCACCAGTTTCATCTTTATCAACATATGTTCCGGAACCCATGGGAGTTGCACTCTCCTTGCATTTTTCCATGTCAAATCGTTTTAGCAGTTCTTTGCAATATTTTGCTTGATTGATGAAGATGCCATGCTTGAGTTGTTTGATGTGAAGACCAAGAAAATAGTTTAATTTTCCCATCATGGACATTTCAAATTCACCTTGCATCATCAATGAGAATTCCTCACATATTTCATTGTTTGTTGAACCGAATATGATATCGTCAACATAAATTTGGACCAACAAAGTGTGACCATTATTTCGTTTAATAAATAATGTCTTGTCAACCTTTCCCTTTTCAAAACCTCTTTCACACAGGAAGGCACTCAATCTGTCGTACCAAGCTCTTGGTGCTTGTTTTAGACCATAGAGAGCTTTCCTTAGTTTGAATACATGTGTAGGATTCTTGAAGTCTTCAAAGCCGGGTGGTTGCTTGACATATACTTCTTCATTGATGTATCCATTTAGAAATGCGCTTCTCACATCCATCTAAAATAATTCAAAATTCATAGAGCAAGCATAAGCAAGTAGTAACCGTATTGCTTCTAACCTTGCGACCGGAGCAAATGTTTCGTCAAAATCGATTCCTTCTTCTTGATTGTATCCTTGGGCGACCAATCTTGCTTTGTTGCGAACAACTATACCATTTTCGTCAAGTTTATTTTTAAATACCCATTTTGTACCAATTATGTGTTTGTCACCTGGATTAGGGACAAGTTCCCATACTTCGTTTCTTTCGAATTGATTAAGTTCTTCTTGCATTGCAAGTATCCACTGATCATCTTTTAGTGCTTCACCAACTTTGGAAGGTTCGATTTGTGAAACAAATGCCATGTTTAAGCATGCATCTTGTAGTTTGAGTCTAGTTGTAACTCCTTTGTTGATATCACCAATGATGTTATCAATTGGATGATATCGATGGGTTCTCCATTCCTTTGGGAGTTCATTTGTTTCCTTTTCCATGTCGACTTCATTTTCTTGACTCGGTTGATCAATTGGATCTTCTTTACGTGGATCACTACTTTCACTATCATCATCATCAAAAGAAATAACTTTGTCCTCTTTCGAGGGGTTAGTTTCATCAAAAGTAACATGTATTGATTCTTCTAGAATTAAAGTTCTTTTATTAAAAATCCTAAAAACTTTACTAGATAATGCATACCCAATAAATATACCTTCATCTGCTTTTTCATCAAATTTTCCAAGATTGTCTTTTCCGTTATTTAGCACAAAACACTTGGAACCAAAGATGTGGAAGTGAGAGATATTGGGCTTTCTACCTTTGTATAGTTCATACGGAGTCTTCTTAAGAATAGGTCGAATGTTTACTCTGTTAGCAACATAGCATGCCGTGTTTACAGCATCTGCCCAAAAATACTTTGGTAGATTTGAATCACTTAACATTGTTCTTGCAAGTTCTATCAAGGACCTGTTCTTTCTCTCAACCACCCCATTTTGTTGAGGTGTTCTTGGTGCAGAAAAATTATAGAAAATTCCGTTTTCTTCACAGAATTCTTCAAATAAGGTATTTTGGAATTCTCTACCATGATCACTTCTAATTGATACAATCTTGGATGATTGTTCATTTTGGACTAGTTTGGCGTAATTTTTAAAGGCTTTAAAAGCTTCGTTTTTGTTTGCCAAAAACAAGGTCCATGTGTACCTTGAAAAGACATCAACAATAACTAGTCCGTATGAATTTCCACCAAGACTTTTAGTTCTTGATGGACCAAATAAATCCATGTGTATCAATTGAAGTGGTCTTGTAGTAGATATAAAATTTATGGCTTTAAAAGAAGTTTTCGTTTGTTTACCTTTTTGACATGCGTCACATAATTTATCCTTGACAAATTTCATTTTTGGTAATCCGACAACAAGATCATGTTTGACTAGTTTGTTTAAATGATCCATGTGAATATGAGCAATTCTTTTGTGCCATAACCATGCATCATTGTTGTCGCTTACCAAAAGACATTTCATTTTCAAGAATAGATCATCAAAATTAAGTATAAAAATATTCTTGAAACGTTTACCGATAAATTGAATTTCACTTGTTGCTGCATTTTGAATGATGCACTCTTCCTTGTTGAAGACTATCTTGTGTCCTTTGTCACATAACTGGCTGATGCTTATCAAATTGTGCTTTAGGCCTTCAACATAAAGAACATCTTCAATTGTTGGAGAAGGTGCTTTTCCAATTTTTCCAATGCCTAGGATCTTTCCTTTGTTATTATCTCCATATACTACATGTCCTTTCGATTCAAGGGTCAATGCTGAAAATTTTGTTATGTCTCCCGTCATGTGTTTGGAGCACCCACTATCTAAGTACCATAAATTTGAAGTACTTTGTGAGCATCCCTACAAAATTGAAATCAGATTTTATTAGGTACCCAAAGTGCTTTGGGTCCTTGGGGGTTAGTGCCTTTCTTGACCCATATGCAATGGCCTTTGGGAATGCTAATGTTTCTTATATGACAAGTATTTGGTGTGTGTCCATAGATACCACAATATGAACAAGTAGGAATTTTACTTGTGTATGTATGACGTTTATTGTTTATAAATTTTTTCTTTATGTGAATGCTCTTTTTGTACAATTGTCATGTTTCTTAAATTTGTTTGAGTACTCGATTTTACAAAGATGGTCTTACTAGTGCTTGGTTTATCAAATTTAGAAAATCCAATACCACTTTTATCATTTGAATATCTTTGCATGTTTAGAACATTTTCTAATCCTATATGTCCTTTTTCATACCTTTCTATTACTCTATTTAGTTGAACAATTTTAAATGAAAGTGAATCACAATTATTGCATGTAGAATTTTGCTTAGATTTTTCAGCATCTTTTTCCATAAGAATAATTTTTTCTTTAAGATATAAGATTTCTTTCTTTTGAGTTGATACTTGTTTAAGCAAATTTTTACATTCAGCAAGAAGTTCCTTTATTGCATTTTGTGCTTCATTGTATTCTATAACTAATTCATGATTATATGGAGGGTTGTTTGAGTTACTAACCTCTTCGTCATCGGAGTAATGTGACGCCATTAGTGCAACATTTGCGCATTCATCACTTTCAGTTTCTGATGTTGAACTTATGTCGTTATCTTCCCATGCTATATATGCTTTCTTGAAGTCTTTTCTTTTACCGGCATTCTTTTTGATGAGATCTGGACAATCTGCTTTAATATGTCCTTGTTTTCCACATTCGAAGCATGTGAAGTTTTGGATGGTCGTGTTATCTTTCTTTCTGAAGTTCTTCTTCTTGAAACTTCTGTTATTTTTAAGAAATTTACCGAATTTCTTGACAAGGAGGTTGATGTTTTCTTCGTCATCAGAAATTTCTTCTTTGACTACTTCCTTTGATTCGGTCTTTAGAGCAATATTTTTGCTTTTCTTTTCTTGGGTTTCATTTTGCTCTAATCGTCCAAGTTCTATTTCATGTTCTTGTAGTTTGCCAAATAATGCAGAAAGTGACATTTTGGACAAACTCTTCTTTTCTGATATCGCAGTTACCTTCATGGGTTACTTCCAATGTGTCCCATATTTCCTTGGCTGTTTTACAGTGAGATATGCGGAAGAATTCATCCATACCAAGTGCTGATTGTAGAATGTTTTTAGCCTTTTTATCGAATAGCACTTTTCTTTTATCGTCATCGGTCCAAGAGTTCTTTATTTTAATTTCCTCTTTGTTGTTGATGACTGTTGTTGGAATGTATGGACCATTTTCGACAGCATCCCATATTTCGTCTCCCTGTGCCTCAAGGTATGCTTGCATGCGGATTTTCCAGAAATCGTAATGTTCACCGACGAAACATGGTGGTTTGTTACTGCTGCCACCGTCTCTGAAAACTGGTAGTGCGGAAGCCATTAGTTATTTGATCAAGGAGTAAGTTACCTTGAACCTGCTCTGATACCAATTGTAAGATCAGATGTGCACCTAAGAGGGGGGGTGAATTAGGTGTTTGGTTATTTTGATTGTTTTTAGAATTATAGTGATTGATTTTTGCGCTTATGGATAGTAAAAGATAATGTAAATGACAGTAATGTAAAGAACACAACAGATTTATCCTGGTTCCCCTAATCACCAAGGGTACGTCCAGTCCTCTTGCTCACCACAAGAGATTTTCTTCACTATCTGTCAGAATATGTACAAGTCCTCACCCTGGGACCTTGGCTACAATCTTCTAACAAACTTTCAAAGATAGAACACTACTATCTTAGATACAGCACTTAAAGAAAGCACAACTTTCTTTTACAAACACTTTGTTGTTTTTGATAAGGATATAGGAATCGAATGAAGGTAGTATAATTCAAGATTTATTCTAGTACTTTTGAGAACCTTAAGGATATGAAAATGATATGCAAGTACTTGTATTTCTGATAAAGACTTAGAAAAATTTAGAAAATTTAGTTCAAAGTCTTTGAAATTGTATAATTTGAATTGGTAATTTGAAAATGAAGTTATGACCTTTCTAAATTTCAAAATCTCTTGTGGTGAGCAAGAGGACTGGACGTACCCTTGGTGATTAGGGGAACCAGGATAAATTTGTTGTGTTCTTTACATTACTGCCATTTACATTTTCTTTTACTATCCATAAACGGAAAAATCAATCACTATAATTCCAAAAACGATCAAAATAACCAAACACCTAATTCACCCCCCCTCTTAGGTGCACATCTGATCTTACAATTGGTATCAGAGCAGGTTCAAGGTAATTTATTCCTTGATCAAATAACAAATGGCTTCCGCACTACCAGTTTTCAGAGATGGTGGCAGCAGTAACAAACCACCATGTTTCGTCGGTGAACATTACGATTTCTGGAAAATCCGCATGCAAGCATATCTTGAGGCACAGGGAGACGAAATATGGGATGCTGTCGAAAATGGTCCATACATTCCAACAACAGTCATCAACAACAAGGAAGAAATTAAGATAAAGAATTCTTGGACCGATGACGATAAAAGAAAAGTGCTATATGATAAAAAGGCTAAAAACATTCTACAATCAGCACTTGGTATGGACGAATTCTTCCGCATATCTCACTGTAAAACAACCAAGGAAATATGGGACACATTGGAAGTAACCCATGAAGGCACCATAGAGGTAAAAAGATCCAAATTAAATACACTTTCTCAAGAATATGAATTGTTTCGTATGCAACCTGGAGAAACTATACTAGACATGCAGAAACGATTCTCCCACTTGACAAATCATTTAACAGCCCTCGGAAAGGTCTTCTTCAACGATGAATTGAATCTGAAAGTATTACGATCACTAACGAGGGCGTGGCAACCAAAGGTAACTGCGATATCAGAAAAGAAAAGTTTGTCCAAAATGTCACTTTCTGCATTATTTGGCAAACTACAAGAACATGAAATAGAACTTGGACGATTAGAGCAAAATGAAACCCAAGAAAAGAAAAGCAAAAATATTGCTCTAAAGACCGAATCAAAGGAAGTAGTCAAAGAAGAAATTTCGGATGACGACGAAAACATCAACCTCCTTGTCAAGAAATTCGGCAAATTTCTTAAAAATAACAGAAGTTTCAAGAAGAAGAACTTCAGAAAGAAAGATAGCACGACCAACCAAAACTTCACATGCTTTGAATGTGGAAAACAAGGGCATATTAAAACAGATTGTCCAGATCTCATCAAAAAGAGTGCCGGTAAAAGAAAAGATTTCAAGAAAGCGTATATAGCATGGGAAGATAACGACATTAGTTCAACATCAGAAACTGAAAGTGATGAATGTGCAAATGTTGCACTAATGGCGTCACATCATTCCGATGACGAAGAGGTTAGTAACTTAAACACCCCTCTTTATAATCATGAATTAGTTATAGAATACAATGAAGCACAAGATGCAATAAAGGAACTTCTTGTTGAATGTAAAAATTTGCTTAAACAAGTATCAACTCAAAAGAAAGAAATCTCATTTCTTAAAGAAAAAAACAATCTTATGGAAAAAGATGCTGAAAAATCTAAGCAGAATTCTACATGCAACAATTGTGACTCACTTTCATTTAAAATTGTTCAACTAAATAGAGTAATTGAAAGGTATGAAAAATGACATATAGGATTAGAAAATGTTCTAAACATGCAAAGATATTCTAATGATAAAAGTGGTATTAGATTTTCTAAATTTGATAAACAAAGCACTAGTAAGACCATTTTTGTAAAATCAAGTACTCAAACAAATCTAAGAAACATGACCTTTGTACAAAAAGAGCATTCGCAAAAAGAAAAGATTATTAACAATAAATGTCATACATACACAAGTAAAATTCCTACTTGCTCATATTGTGGTATCTATGGACACACACCAAATACTTGTCATATAAGAAACATTAGCATTCCCAAAGGTCATTGCATATGGGTCAAGAAAGGCACTAACCCCCGAGGACCCAAAGCACTTTGGGTACCTAATAAAATCTGATTTCAATTTTGTAGGGATGCTCACAAAGTACTTCAAATTTATGGTACTTAGATAGTGGGTGCTCCAAACACATGACGGGAGACATAACAAAATTTTCAGCATTGACCCTTGAATCGAAAGGACATGTAGTATATGGAGATAATAACAAAGGAAAGATCCTAGGCATTGGAAAAATTGGAAAAGCACCTTCTCCAACAATTGAAGATGTTCTTTATGTTGAAGGCCTAAAGCACAATTTGATAAGCATCAGCCAGTTATGTGACAAAGGACACAAGATAGTCTTCAACAAGGAAGAGTGCATCATTCAAAATGCAGCAACAAGTGAAATTCAATTTATCGGTAAACGTTTCAAGAATATTTTTATACTTAATTTTGATGATCTATTCTTGAAAATGAAATGTCTTTTGGTAAGCGACAACAATGATGCATGGTTATGGCACAAAAGAATTGCTCATATTCACATGGATCATTTAAACAAACTAGTCAAACATGATCTTGTTGTCGGATTACCAAAAATGAAATTTGTCAAGGATAAATTATGTGACGCATGTCAAAAAGGTAAACAAACGAAAACTTCTTTTAAAGCCATAAATTTTATATCTACTACAAGACCACTTCAATTGATACACATGGATTTATTTGGTCCATCAAGAACTAAAAGTCTTGGTGGAAATTCATACGGACTAGTTATTGTTGATGTCTTTTCAAGGTACACATGGACCTTGTTTTTGGCAAACAAAAACGAAGCTTTTAAAGCCTTTAAAAATTACGCCAAACTAGTCCAAAATGAACAATCATCCAAGATTGTATCAATTAGAAGTGATCATGGTAGAGAATTCCAAAATACCTTATTTGAAGAATTCTGTGAAGAAAACGGAATTTTCTATAATTTTTCTGCACCAAGAACACCTCAACAAAATGGGGTGGTTGAGAGAAAGAACAGGTCCTTGATAGAACTTGCAAGAACAATGTTAAGTGATTCAAATCTACCAAAGTATTTTTGGGCAGATGCTGTAAACACGGCATGCTATGTTGCTAACAGAGTAAACATTCGACCTATTCTTAAGAAGACTCCGTATGAACTATACAAAGGTAGAAAGCCCAATATCTCTCACTTCCACATCTTTGGTTCCAAGTGTTTTGTGCTAAATAACGGAAAAGACAATCTTGGAAAATTTGATGAAAAAGCAGATGAAGGTATATTTATTGGGTATGCATTATCTAGTAAAGTTTTTAGGATTTTTAATAAAAGAACTTTAATTCTAGAAGAATCAATACATGTTACTTTTGATGAAACTAACCCCTCGAAAGAGGACAAAGTTATTTCTTTTGATGATGATGATAGTGAAAGTAGTGATCCACGTAAAGAAGATCCAATTGATCAACCGAGTCAAGAAAATGAAGTCGACATGGAAAAGGAAACAAATGAACTCCCAAAGGAATGGAGAACCCATCGATATCATCCAATTGATAACATCATTGGTGATATCAACAAAGGAGTTACAACTAGACTCAAACTACAAGATGCATGCTTAAACATGGCATTTGTTTCACAAATCGAACCTTCCAAAGTTGGTGAAGCACTAAAAGATGATCAGTGGATACTTGCAATGCAAGAAGAGCTTAACCAATTCGAAAGAAACGAAGTATGGGAACTTGTCCCTAATCCAGGTGACAAACACATAATTGGTACAAAATGGGTATTTAAAAATAAACTTGACGAAAATGGTATAGTTGTCCGCAACAAAGCAAGATTGGTCGCCCAAGGATACAATCAAGAAGAAGGAATCGATTTTGACGAAACATTTGCTCCGGTCGCAAGGTTAGAAGCAATACAGTTACTACTTGCTTATGCCTGCTCTATGAATTTTGAATTATTTCAGATGGATGTGAAAAGCGCATTTCTAAATGGATACATCAATGAAGAAGTATATGTCAAGCAACCACCCGGCTTTGAAGACTTCAAGAATCCTACACATGTATTCAAACTAAGGAAAGCTCTCTATGGTCTAAAACAAGCACCAAGAGCTTGATACGACAGATTGAGTGCCTTCCTGTGTGAAAGAGGTTTTGAAAAGGGAAAGGTTGACAAGACATTATTTATTAAACGAAATAATGGTCACACCTTGTTGGTCCAAATTTATGTTGACGATATCATATTCGGTTCAACAAACAATGAAATATGTGAAGAATTCTCATTGATGATGCAAGGTGAATTTGAAATGTCCATGATGGGAAAATTAAACTATTTTCTTGGTCTTCACATCAAACAACTCAAGCATGACATCTTCATCAATCAAGCAAAATATTGCAAAGAACTGCTAAAACGATTTGACATGGAAAAATGCAAGGAGAGTGCAACTCCCATGGGCTCCGGAACATATGTTGATAAAGATGAAACTGGTGCATCTGTAGATATTTCAAAATATCGAGGTATGATTGGCTCTTTATTATATCTAACGGCCAGTCGGTCAGATATCATGTTTAGTGTTTGTCTATGTGCAAGATTTCAAGCAGATCCGAAAGAATCACATCTTGTAGCTGTCAAACGAATCATGAAATACTTAAAAGGAACCATCAATGTTGGACTATGGTATCCTAAAGGCAGCATCTGTAGTCTCGTTGGATATTCTGATTCAGATTATGCAGGATGTAAGACAGACCGTAAAAGTACAAGCGACACTTGTCATGTACTGGGCAATGCACTCGTGTCTTGGTCATGTAAAAAGCAAGCATGTGTCGCACTTAGTACTGCTGAAGCCGAGTACATAGCAGCAGGAAGTTGTTGTGCACAAATTCTTTGGCTCAAGCAACAACTATGTGATTATGGAATTGATCTTGGATGCATTCCGCTACGATGCGACAACACTAGTGCAATCAATATCTCAAAGAATCCAATCATGCATTCTCGGACCAAACACATTGATATACGACACCACTTCTTGCGTGATCATGTGCTTAAAGGCAATGTTGAAGTAACCTTTGTGGATACACATAACCAATTTGCGGACATCTTCACTAAACCACTTCCTAAAGACTCATTTTTCAAAATACGGCGTGAACTCGGCATCTTAAGTGAAAGTGATCTTTAAACACAAGGTAAAATGTTATCATCATGGCAAAGGTATGGTTTAATTCTTGTCTAAACATGTTTACATGATATTTGAATTTAGTTGACTATTTGAATTAAATTGTTATCAATATGTTAATCCTTGCCTTCACATATTAGAATTTAGTTAACTATGTTTACATGTTATTTATATGATTATATTAAGTTTGTGTTATGTTCTGCTTGATAAAATCATGTCTGTTTCCAAACTCTAGAGGTCGTAGCCGAATACAATCAATCTGTATTCGAATACAGATGATTCTGGAAATCTGTATTCGATTACCATCTTCCTGTATTCGAATACAGGTTCGCAGTTTTCTGTCATATATAAAGCTGTGACAGTAGGTATTCGAATACACCTTCCTTCCCCTCGAATCTGTTCTCTGCGAACTTCATCTTCCTCCCTGCGAATCAGTCTCACAGAACGATTTCACTCACTATTGCCTTCTCCAACACTTAAATTTCTTCAATTAATTGCGCATTCACTCATCTCCTTCTTCAAATTCGCGATTTCACGAACCCTAACCCCCAAAAATTCAGCTTCGCGAATTCAAATCTCCTTCCCAACTACATCTCAGTTTCGAATCTGAACCCTAAAACCTTCAACAAAATGTCAAACATCTCCACCACTGTTGAAAACGCACGCAAGCGTGGACCTCGCACCAAGCATGCAAGCTTAGGTCCTTCCAAGCGTCGTTCAAAGAGCACCAGCGTCACGGATTTGTCTCGTCTTCTGCATTCTCTTGAAGAAATTACCCGGTTTCGCACACTGTACTCCGACAAAAGGCTCATCATTCCAAAATTCGGTACTTTAGATTCTTTCTCTGCCTTTCAATTTCCGGATTTACTTAGGGCTCAACATGTTGAGGACTTTATTGCTTACAAAGGTCCGATATATCCTGATTTGGTTCGAGTCTTTTATTGTAATCTTCGTCGTGATGGCAAAATGTTGATTTCACGTGTCAAAGGAATCACTATTGAACTTGAATCTCATACTATTGGTGACATTTTGAAAATACCTGATCACGACCAGAAACTCAGTCCGACTAATTTATGCAAATGGCATAATATCTCGAAACATGATGCTTATGCGGCTCTGTGTCGCTTTGACAAACAAACCATAGAACGTAAGCAACTTCAGGCTAGCTCCACCTTTGCAAGGCAAAGATTTAGTGTTGGAAACTTAACTATCGACTTTCGTCTGCTTCATTACTTCTTGAGTTACATCTTAGTTCCTAAGGCCGGTAACTATTCTCAACTCTCTGAGTTTGAACTTCAGATTCTATACTTCATGAATGACGGTCTTCCTCTTAACTGGCATATTTTGTTAAGTCAGTCAGGTTTGTCTCCCGTGAAGCTGTTGGATTGCCCTATGCTAAGGAAGTTTCTCGCATACTTGAACATTTTGGGGTAGATTTTTCTGAGGAGGTTGTGTATACCGTCACTAAGGATAATCGGCTAGATTTGAGTGTTCTTCCTAGCATGAAAATCGTTTGGAGTGAACCGCTGCAAAAATACATCCATCAGAGTGATATCGGTCAGGCATCTGCTAGTGCTCCTACAGATGATGCTGCTGACGATCCTGCGTCTGATGATGATCAAGTTACTAACCGCATGATTATGGATAAACTTGACTCTCTTCAGATCTGCTTATCCGGATTTACCACTTCAGTCGATGCTCGCTTTCAGGCTCTCGAATCCACTATCGCTACCAATCACGACAGCCTAGTTCACGAGATGTGTATCATCGCTGATAAACTTGATCACTTCCATCTACCTCCGGATCGTCGCTGATTTGTTTTTTAGTTTCCTAGGCCTAGTTCGTTTTCTTGTGTTACTAGGATTGACTTTCCTACTATTTTGCTTCCATGTAATCATTGCTTCCTGTAATCGTTGTATGACTTTTATGACTTTATGATTTTATGACTTTTTGAATCTATGACTTTTATGATTGTATCTGCTTATTTATCTCCAATATGATCTGTCTTGATTTATGATCTATTACTTTCCTATTGCTGGTATTCTTCTTTTTGATCATGTCAAAAGGGGGAGAAAATCTGTGTATATTTTGTTGCAATCTGTGTATTGTGTTGCTTGTTGTTGCTTGTCCGTTAAAATTTAACTGTAGGTACACAACACACATATTCCCTTCCTCCTCCGACACAGATGTTTGCATATATTACGGGGGAGTATACTACGCCTACATTACGGGGGAGTCGTCAACAACAACAGCTGGTTTTGTCATAATCAAAAAGGGGGAGAATGTAAAAATACGTTTTTGATTATACACAAAGACCAATGGTGACACAGCAACAAAAAGAAAAATTCCTCAAACATCCCTTGATGAAATTACAAATAAATAGATTATATAAAGGTAAAATAATTCAAATCATAATTCAAATACAAGAGAACCTAAATTACTTTGCATATGCATAAACAATATTTTCCAAAGTCCAAAATAATATTTTCAAAATGATAGAATCTTTATTTTTGACTAAAATTCATGTTGTAATCGAATACAACTAAGGTGTATTCGAATACAGATAAAAATGGCTAAGTCAGAGAGTTGGCCATCTCATCTGTATTCGACTACACAGTGAAAAATTTGAATAATTTTTAACGTTACAGCAAGTTGTATTCGAATACAGAAATCTTGTATTCGAATACAGATAAAAAATGGCTAAGTCAGAGAGTTGGCCGTCTCATCTGTATTCGACTACACAATGAACTGTTTGAATAATTTTTAACGTTGCAACAAGCTGTATTCGAATACAGAAATATGGTAGTCGAATACAACTGGAAGCAATGCAATTTTTCAGCTTTGAATTCAATTTAAAACATTACAATTCTTTCTCAAACCTCTTGAATCAAAGGCCACAAGTCTAAAGAGTTGTTTGAGGACTATAAATAGGTCATAACTTCATTTTCAAATTACCAATTCAAATTACACAATTTCAAAGACTTTGAACAAAACTTTCTAAATTTTTCTAAGTCTTTTTCAGAAATTCAAGTACTTGCATATCATTTTCATATCCTTAAGGTTCTCAAAAGTACTTGAATACATCTTGAATTATACTACCTTCTTTCTATTCCTATATCCTTATCAAAACAACAAGTGTTTGTAAAAGAAAGTTGTACTTTCTTTAAGTGCTGTATCTCAGATAGTAGTGTTCTATCCTTGAAAGTTTGTTGGAAGATTGTAGCCAAGGTCCCAGGGTGAGGACTTGTACATATTCTGACAGATAGTGAAGAAAATCTCTTGTGGTGAGCAAGAGGACTGGACGTACCCTTGGTGATTAGGGGAACTAGGATAAATTTGTTGTGTTCTTTACATTACTGCCATTTACATTTTCTTTTACTATCCATAAACGGAAAAATCAATCACTATAATTCCAAAAACGATCAAAATAACCAAACACCTAATTCACCCCCCCCCCTCTTAGGTGCACATCTGATCTTACACAACTCTTTAGACTCGTGGCCTTTGATTCAAGAGGTTTGAGAAAGAATTGTAATGTTTTAAATTGAATTCAAAGCTGAAAAATTGCATTGCTTCCAGTTGTATTCGACTACCATATTTCTGTATTCGAATACAGCTTGCTGCAACGTTAAAAAATTATTCAAACATTTCACTGTGTAGTCGAATACAGATGAGATGGCCAACTCTCTGACTTAGCCATGTTTTATCTTGTATTCGACTACAAGATATCTGTATTGGAATACAACTTGTTGCAACGTTAAAAATCATTCAAAATTTTCACTGTGTAGTCGAATACAGATGAGATGGCCAACTCTCTGACTTATCCATGTTTTTATCTTGTATTCGACTACAAGATTGCTGTATTTGAATACGATATTAATTTTTGTCAAAAATAAAGATTCTAATATTTTGAAAATATTATTTTGGACTTTTGAAAATATTATTTATGCATATGCAAAGTAATTAAGGTTCTCTTGTATTTGAATTATGACTTGAATTATTTTACCTTTATATAATCTATTTATTTGTAATTTCATCAAGGGATGTTTGAGGAATTCTTCTTTTTGTTGCTGTGTCACCATTGGTCTTTGTGTATAATCAAAAACGTATTTTTACACAATAAACGATTAAAGATATGTGGGTGAGAGATGGTTAGGGAAAGATATGCATATGATGCAGAGTGACCATAATATGATCATGAAAATGAATTTAAACGAATGGTTGAAAAAATCGGTTCACAATGGACCACATGGGGCACTTCCACACTTTAGAATTTGTGAATTTTCAATATCGTAATCAAATACTAGTTCAAAAGAACTATAAATTATTACCAATTTTAAGTCTCTAGACTTTTCTTTTCAAAATAAAAATTAAGTCTCTAAGAAAATTGATTATCCTAGAATAGAATGTATCCGGTTGGGTGCAGTCACAACCCTAGGACTGCATGCACACAAACACATTCGAACCGTCTAATCAAGTTCGAACAATCAATATTTCTAACTTGGTATTATATAGATTTAAAAAAAAACCAAAGAAATGTAGACCACCAAAGCAAGCAGTCACACTGCACACAATCTAAATTGAATACACTAAAAATTTAAGCATACATAATAATAATGCAACATTATTACCATGGTGCGGGTGTTAGGTTTTAATGGAACATGACTTGACCATATACGACCACCTCTTTCCATACATCTTATACCAGACGTGGGCCTGGAAAGTTGTAGCAGGGCTGTCGGAAGCTTGAGGATGGGCAGCATCTTTTGCTTTAAAGGTAATATAATAAGTAGGGGGAAATGGACTATAGGCTGCCTTGACAAGTTCATCAAACACATAATTTGAACCCTAAATAAGAGAGAAAGATTAATGAAGTTGATGAATGAATAAACTATTGTATATGTTGGTAGTTAAGTAAGTAGTTTAGAACCTTATTCTTAGCATTAAACTTTTCCAGAGCAAGATTGGAGAGGTCAGGAAGAAGAAGGCGAAGTTCTTCACCTAGTGTCATGGGATGAGGAAAGTTAGTGCCACAAACAATTACTATGGGTGGAACAGGAATAGCATCGAAGGGCTGTGCAGGATGAGAATAAGATATTAATAATGATATAAAAAATAAAATGAAACACAAAATTAGATAGAAAGAGAAAGATACGTACAGATATGCCACGAGAGAGCTCAAGATACTCAGCCAGGGCTTTCTCTCTGTCCTCCTCTCTTTTAATAAAAGCTTTATTCTTATACATAAATTGCGGACATCCAAAAGCAAAAGGAGAAGGGTCATCCTCATAACGGATAGACAAATCATTCACCGTCAGCTTTTCAATTGGTATTAACTTCCAATCCGATCTAGGGTCCAATTCCGGTTCCGATTCCGATTCCGGTTCCTGTTCCGGTTCCAGTTCTGGTTCCTGTTCCGGTTCCAGTTCTGGTTCCTGTTCCGGTACCGATTCCGATTCCGAATCCGAGAATCCGATTCCGATGCAATATATGGTTCCAGTACAAGTTCCGATGGTTTATCCGGTACCGATTTCAGCCGCTTATCATCGCAGATTCCCGGGGGTGGTTGGGTGACGCCGAGCAAGAGTGCATCCATCGACATTGGGCAAGAAGGATCGAAGGAATCGTAATTCATTCGAATTCACATAAACCTAACTAAGAGACTAGTCCTCTTTATTAAGCAAAAAGAAAGCTGAGCTTTTTTAGTATGGGCCTGGTTAACCGCCCAATAACAAATCCTATTATAGATTTTCTCTTTTTTGTATTTATCATTGTTTATCTATTTATCACAATTTTTTTTTGTTCTTCAATATGGGTGATTTATTTGTAAAAGTTACATTTTTATTTTATTTAATTATAATATTTGGCTCTTTCATTTTTTTATACAAGTTTTTTATCTTTTAAAAGACTAACTAGTTTAATTTGTGTTTCTGATATGTTTTAGTCAAACAGTAGAAAAACTATAAACTTTATTTTGTTCTTGTTTTAAGTACTTCTTATGCTTGAAATATTTTTTTTTAATATATTCATATTTGGCTTGTTAAAAAAAAACTAATATTATATAGCTAAAAATAAAACTACCACTTTCTTCTAAGAAACAAAAAGATGGTAGATCCTGTTGACTTTTAATTTTTCTTTTATATTTTGTGTTGATTGAAATAGAAGAAGTGTATTTCGGATCAGTCAAAAAGATGGTAGAACCTGTTGACTTTTAATTTTTCTTTCATATTTTGTGTTGCTCGAAATAGAAGAAGTGTATTTCAGATCAGTCAAAGTAGCTATCACCCAAAAATTACTATGTTATTTTCTTTTTTGCTGAATAACTATGTTTTTTTTATGATCCGCTGATATGTTGTTTTCAATATCATTATCGATCGATAAAAATTGACACTTTGTGGGACCCTTGACCCTATAGCACTATCTCACATGATTTCCCAATTGAATAATGATTTAAGTTGGTATTCTTAAGATAATGACTACACAATACAATATGTAGTTTTGTTTTATAATCAACTTGTATTGATTATTTACTGTTAACATAAAAGTGGTTTTTATAAATTAAAATTGTTTAGATAACATGTATCAAAATTGTTTTTGGATGTATAATTACTAAAATGAGTTTTAATTGAATTTAAAGACGTTTCATTTTTGTTATAAATAATGGTTTAAATATTTTTTATTATTAAATTTCAAAGTGTGTGTATCACACTAAACTTTATGTTCGATTCGCCCCCACCAATATATGTATATTGAATGCAAATGGGTTAACCGGCGAATCCCTTTCAGGATACTTTAGAATCCTTGAAGTGAATTGCACATTCATATTAAGCCTATTGACCAATGATAGTTTATAGAATAAAGTTCCTTCATCTACTCTCATGCATTAGAGAAAAGAAGAAATGACTCAAATATTTTTTACATGAATTTGATTCAGGTAACATGAAAATTGTCTTCTTTTCCTTTCTGACTTAAAAATATCTCTATTTATAGAGAAACTCATACCAATTGGTGAAAGAAAACAATTCTTGAAAAAAATTGTAACTATTATGCATTGGTTTGACAAACATTGCAACCACTTGACCAAGTGGTACATTAAGTTAGTTAATTTTGCTACATTCATATATCTATTAGAGAATTCCAAATATGTTTTGGAAATTCCCCTCACAATCCCCCACCATTTTCAAAATATATCTAAATCCGTTATTCTGGAAATCTCATGGTTTCAGATAAAGGTATCTTACGATTTGAACTATTACTTAGTAAATTATGTTTTCACTCATCCCCGAATAGATTTGTAACATCCCGACCCTTACAGCTATCGGCGATGTTAATCACGACCTTTTCGCTCCCCCCTTTCCCTCTTGGAAATCTAGCGAGTTTTTGCCTTCCGTGGGATTCGAGCCCGGTACCTAGGGGATAAGTACCGGGCTCGAATCCCGCGGAAGGCAAAAACTCGCTAGATTTCCAAGAGGGAAAGGAGGGAGCGAGAAGGTCGTGATTAACATCGCCGATAGCTGTAAGGGTCGGGATGTTACAAGATTGGTATACAAGCTTCGAACCAACCATTCATCAGAGCAAGTGTGCATAACTCACACATGAAATATCGGTACCATTGATTGAATTATAAAGATGACACATTTGATAAGACCCTATGTATCATATCCTTTTCATGAGAATTTAAGAGTCAAGCCCTTGAACTCTATGAAACGGCCCACTTCATTATCATATAGGTAGACTATATCAGAAATGCACCCATAATTATACATTCCAACAAATATATGTTATATGTCCATTAGGAGGAGACCTCCTCCTACCACTTTTATTTTATGGTCTAAGTACTTTTACCATTTGGGATGTATCTTTTGTCAAGTACTTCAATCACTCTAATGACTCTTCATCATATGCAAATTTTTCATTGTTTTTAGTCTTATTTATCTTCAATTATTGGTTAATTTAAGGAGTTAATAAAATGTTTATGTTCTTATTTCCTTGATTAAGTAAAGATTTTTCATAGTTTTGTGTCGTTTCTTCGTTTTAGTGCAGTGCTGAATTTTGGTGAGAAATCAACATGACATATGTGGAGTATTTCAGCCATATCTGGAGTTTTAGAGGTCCCATTTGACTCAAGCCAAGTGCAAATGAAAGCTAAGATCCATAGCTACAACTTTCATCAAGAAACCAGAACCAAATTCGGACTCAAAAGAGGAGCAAAACGTGTTTTAATTTATTCTGATGCGCGCCCCAGGCGCGCTTCAAGCGCGATCTGGCAGATCCAGTGGCGGAGAACATTGCTATCGGGGCAGTCCTGGGACAAAGAAAAGATAAGTTGTTGCATGTAACCTACTACGTTAGTCATGTTTTGAATCAGGCACAACATAATTATGCCACAACTGAAAACAGAATTATTGGTTGTAGTTTATGCTTTTATTATATATTGTATATTTTTGTGTGAACTGATCATTATTCTAATTAGTTTATTTTATTATTTGTTACAGTAGGTAAAGTAATAAATTGTTGGGAAATTGACATGCTGAAAATTGTTGAAATTGCTACTAATGTTGATAATAGTACTAATGTAATTAGTTTATTTTACTTTTTATGTGAATATGTAATTGATATTGTGAATATGTTGCTACAGATGTAATTGAACTTGTTGTTGTGAATACATATTGTGAATAGATTTGAATTAAAATATTGCAATTGTGTCAATATGTGCTTGATGAATATGATTTTGGAAAAAAAATTGAAATCTCTGTTACAGCGTTTTTTTTTTAAATGTCATTAAAGACCTGTTTATATAAACCAGCATTTTACAAAGACCTATTATAATGTTTTTTTTTGCAAAAAGCGCTGTAAAACTAGTATAAGGATGCACCTATTACAACGTTTTTTTGAAAAAAAGCGCTGTAAAACTAGTTTAAGGATGCACCTATTAGAGCGTTTTTTTAAGAAAAGTGTTGTAAAAACTAGTATAAGAAGCGCTGATTATATATGCACCTATTACAATGTTTTTTTAAAGAAAAGCGCTGTAAAACTAGTATAAGAAGTGCGCAATATATGCACCTATTACAAGCGCTGTAAAACGAGTCTAAGAGAAGTGCTGAGCGCTATATATTTATACCTATTACATCGTTTTTTTCCAAATAAATAGCGTTGTTGTATTTTTTAACAACACTAGATACTACAATGCTTAAAAGCGCTGTAAAAAACTTAAAAAAAGCGCTGTAAAATACTATTTTTGGCGTAGTGTGAATTAAAAAGATTCATTGATTAAGAAATTAATTTTGTTATATTAAAAATGATAACAGGGTGGACCCTTAAGATTTCTAGTAAAAAAAATTATAATTGTAAAAAAAAATTAAAATAATATAAGATTTTATTATAATTTATTAAAATTTAAACATCTACTTTTAGACCAAGTTGATATTAGACACCACCTATAAGTAAATAAATAGATTATGCTTTTTCTCACCTATCTACCAGACTTGCAGGTGTAGTATACGGGTAAAAAATATTTTGTTATATACTACTGTGATTTAATTTCTGGTAAATTTATAAAAAGAAGTATTTTCATGGTTGCATGACAAACTATTGTCGATCAAGATACCAAGACTTGACAATTAATTCATCACATTATACTTCATAGTTGAGAAATATTATGAGAAACAAAAAACAACTACTTTCACTCACTTTTTATTTTTTATTAGAAGTGTTTGGAGACTCATTGTCTTTATAGATTATTGGTGGGCTTGAAGCTATGATGCAAGTACTCAAGGGCTCAAGGTCCTTTAGTCATAGTGAGGAATATACTTAATTCTTAACATAGTTGTTGTTAAAGCTAATATTGAACAACATTCTTTATATCAACTAACACAATTTTTTATTAAATAAAAGACATTTCGATTTTTTACTATATCATCATCATGAAATCAAAATGGCTATTTCAACCGAATTGGTAAAAAAGATAGTAGTTTTTTTAATCAATTGTTTAGATATTGATTGATAGTAACTACAAACAAATTGTACATATTATGAAACAAAGTGTATATATTAGCTACATGTTTAAACCAAATACATATTTGAACCAATAAATTTAAATTGAATTTAAACCTACAGGTTTCATTTTTATTATAAATAATGGTTTAAATACTTTATTATTTTTAAATTTAATAAAATTGTTCATAGTAGTAAAAAAAGTTATTCAATAAAAAATATTACAATAATAATATTAAATTATCATTAATACTAGTATCTAAATAAAAATAGAAGTATATGATAGTGCAATACAAGTTACAGGAACATTGTTCAGCAAAAATTTCATCGCAGCAATTGTATTCCTTAATCGAAAAATAGACCAAAAGTTCAGCAAAAACGTAAACAATAAATAAAGATTTTAATTGAAAGAGGCTTTGCCACACAATAATATTAAATATGTTTAAATATGTAATTTGTGGTGAATTTGATTTTGTTCCCGGTAACACTATTTTCTACTTATATGTAATTTTAAATCGCTTTAAATTTGATGTTCTTGTTAGATTTTTTTTTTTTGCAGTGGACTTAATTTGATGAGATGGTAAATCTAACTAGACAAATTTCATGTTGAATTCATCGTTGCTTATTACTAATCACAATTTAAGTATTTTTAATTAATTATAAAAATAAAATTAAGAGAAAATTAACCAAAATATCTCTACCTTTCCAATCAAAATAGAGAAAATAAAGATAATTCAATAACTTTCATCAAAACCTAAAAAATGAAAACACAAATAATCTAAAATCAAATTGTTATTGATCACATCTGACAAAACAAAGACTCGTATGGCCGTATTCCTCTTTCTATAATTTTTTAACTAAAAAATAATGGCGTGAGATGTTTTAAATAATGTGACATATGATAGGATGATGTAGAATGATTAATACCTATGAAGTTGCAATAAAACATCGTAAAAATTTAGATTTTAACTTCGGATTTTTTTTAATATATTTTTAATTTAATTAATGACATATAAATCATTAATGTATCTAGATGGTTCTATATTATTGTATGTTACATTATTAAAAGTATGTCAAATCGTCGTTTTCTAATTAAAAAATATGAAAGAATGACCAAAATTATCGACTTTTAAAATAAGAGACTAATTATATAAATCGATAATAATAGATGGCCTAAAATTACAATTAAACCTTAATATAATTATGTTGCCTTTGTGCCTTCCAAACAACTTTGCAAAAATTGAAATCCATGATAGGAATTGATAACGTGCATTCAAGTCCTCTCAACGCTCATTCAAACAACCATTTAGTGTAATTTCAAATAGATAAATTTTTGGTGATGATAAATATTTAAACACGGGATCCATGCATTACCGTAGGACGATATTTTCTTTTTACTTTTTTACAATTTTAAGGAGAGTAATGGTGGAACACATATACATTAAGTGCTTGTTTAGTTGTGCCATGAAGAGAATTGATTTTCGTTAAATTAATTTGGATGAATTGATTTTGATTAAAAGTAAGTTAAATATAAATTGATTTATATTTGAATATATTAAGATAAAATTGATTCTTATCCATTTATGTTTGAACTATTTGAATCAAAATTAATTTTAAATGTAATTATCAAACTGGCTATTAACATGTATATTTAAAATTAGATTTCAGCTTTATTTTATATAATTATTGAAGTTTATGTTGCATTACTAAAACTTTTAAATTAAAATACATATTGTGCTACAAACCTTTTCATATTAATATATATAGTTTAATTTGATTAGATATAATATATTAATCTTTTTGATACAATATACTCCTATATTGATTAATAAATTCCGGCAAACCAGATCATTAAAAAAAACTTCCGGCAAAACCAGTGGAAAAATAAAATATTGAACACAAATTAATTAGTAGCTGTGAACTATGTAAACGGGCGCCAACGCATTATAAAATTCAAATTAGTGAGCGCATTATAAAATTTATATTAAATTGATTTCAACAATATCTTTATTTGAATATAAAGTTTATAAAATTAAACACACACATTTTATATATTTTGGACTTTAAAATATATCGGTACAATGTAAGAATTTTACTTTAAGAGGTTCCGTTTGCGGCATATTAAGACGCAGAGGCATAGCCTTTATATAGCTAAAGATAATTTTCTTACTTTTATCCATTTGCCAAATTGCAATTTACATGTTTAGTGTCAAATAGATGTTAATATGAATATGCATGCTCCATTTTGTTATGAAATTTAAAGAATTAAACTAAATATTACTCGTACATATCCAAATAATTAAACTTGTTGTGGTAAATAAAACTCTAATTAAAATCCAAATGTATAGTAATTCTCTACTTTCTTCTTCACAATTCAATTTGGGACATGAGTATAATTGTATCACATAAATCTAATTACTCATGAAAGAGAGCGTTCTTCTTTGTATATAAAAAAAATTATATGAGTTGAGTTCTGATAGTTCATTGTAACGAGAATAGATTTAAAGGCTCAACGAATACTTATAAGTTACTTATAGATAAACTCTTGTGACAATAGTTGAAGTTGAATCCACTAAATTAATCTTTATGACTCAATTTTCTATTAATAGAATCAACTTTCAATTATGCAACTTTTAAGAACTCGTATTAGTCTTATTTTAGTTCACATATGAATTTTTATTTATATTATGGCAATATTGATTAAAATGAGTTTGACTACTTTTTGTAAATAAATGGAGAAAAAAAACAAGTTTTTAATTTAAAAAACAACCAACTACTCTCTATTGCAGAAGCTTGAAGGTTTTTGTCAGTAAGGTGTTCATATTCAAATTAATTTAAAATAAAATTGCAAATCGATTAAAA
>JBBPBP010009777.1:55420082-55438638 GCA_037974735.1 Cicer chorassanicum | reverse complement strand
AATAATAATAATAATAATAATAATAATAATAATAATAATAATAATAAATAATAATAATAACTATTATTATTATTATTATTGATAATAAATTATAGACAAATAAGTTTTAGAGAAAGTTAGATTGATGAAGTAAATATAAGAAAATGATAGAAATAATGAAGTATATGGTGATGACAAAGAATAATTATTTTTTTTTAGTTTGAATGATAGTAGAAATCAGTAATTCAAAATCACATTTTTTTTATTGTAAAAAGGTTACTTTAATTTTGAATTAAATCTTTCACTCGGTGAAAAAATGGATTGAGTGCATAAATGCAATCCATTATTTTAGGTGCGAGGGTTAAATATTTAGATTAAACCACTCTAATTTCTTTTTTAATTTTATTTAATCTATAATAGGATTATGAGAGGCGGTAGAATTGGCTGTTACTTGGATTAGATTGGGTTTGATTTGGAAAAATCTATTTTTGAATTGATATATTATTTTATTTATATTAGTGTAGTATTTCAGACATTATTGAGATCATACATTATTTACTGTTTTTTTTGCCAAACACCAATTTTGTTTGAATTTATTCTTTTCTATTTTTGTTAATAATCTAGAAAACTACTTCCTGTGCAAGTGTACCTTGTGATATGCTCCAATTAATAATCCACAAAACTACTTCCTACTATTGTACCTTATAACATGCTCCAATTGTACCTGCTAATTTTTATTTATTCAAAGAATGCAGTCCAACCTCTCCTCTTTCTATATAAAGGAATGCATTCCACACTCGACCCTCCTAGATAAAAACCGTGCGAAGTCAGCTAAAGGTAGGAAAGAAAAATCACTTACAAGTTTATTCTCTTTGATATGTCTTTCCATCTTCATTTTATTTTCCATTTGATTTTTCTTTATTAAATTTTGTTAGGGTTAGACAACATATCGAACAAGAGAAGAAATAAGAAGAAATGGTATATTTTTTTTCTTTGTTTTTTATATGTTAAAATATATAGTATGACTCTTGTGATGAAGCTAAAATCACTAGAAGGGGGGTTGAATAGGGATTTTGAGGTTTAAAAATTATTTTCAAAGTGTATGAGTTTCTGTCGTCTCAGTGAGGATGCGAACTGAAAAATGGTTTTTTAACTTTTCAAGAAAACTCAGAATAAGTGCAAGGAAATGTAAAGAGATAGACACACAAATTTTATCCTGGTTCACCCAATGATGGCTACGTCCAGTCCTCACAACCTTGTGAGATTTTCACTAAAGATCAACAGATCAACCTCTTGCTGAGGATGATTACACCTTGTGTATTCTCAAGCTTCACCAAGCTTACAATCAACTTTCAAATGTTTTCAAGTTCAACTAACTTGAAAATTTACAGAGTAATATGAGTATGATTCGATTTCTCTCAACTAAAACACTTTCTAAAAGATTTTTCAAAAGATCTAATGTATGAATAGAGAAAGTGTGAAGAGAGGATGAATATTGCTTAAGATGAATGATATGATTCTTGATCTTTTTTCTGCAATATTGGTGTGTGTTGTAATGAAGAGCTTCCTGCCCTTTTTATAGAGTCCTTGATAGCTCTTTCATGAGTTAAAAACCTCATGACCGTTGAGGAGGATGCAGAAGTTTGTCCAATGGTCTTTGTGCTGAAATTACAACATTGCCATCCAGCCATCCTTGGACCTATGCAGTCCATCCTCTGCGTAGCCTTTACTCTTGGTCTTGTGTAGCCTTTTGATTTTTTCATTCTTCAAGACTTGTGACTTCTATTTGGAGCTTGTTTGCAGTTGCCTTTCAATATCTTGACTTTGCTTTATTTTTCCAATCACTTAAGAGTGAAATATAGGGCTGCCCTTAGCCTTTTCACATGGCATGGAGACTTGCAAACATGTCACTTCTTGAATCCCAAAGCTACAAGCTATCCTTGGACCTTGTATAGCTAGCCTTGTGATTTCTTTTGATCAAATGCTTCATATTATTGCTTATTCATGCTGATTTGATCTCTGTTGAAGGATTAAAAACGTTATTCTCGCGAGGATGGAAAAACTCAACTTGAAGACCCATCCTCTGGTCATCCTCCAGCTCGAAACCTTAATGAATTAATCCAGATTTTTCTTCCTTTTGTTCTAAATGATGATTAACCTGTTTTCTTATAATAATTCACTCAAAAGCACAGATTAGTATTAACCACAATCATAATCTCTTAAGTAATTTTGTTATCATTAAAATCAAATGAGAGATTTTGTCTCAACAATCTCCCCCTTTTTGATGATGACAAAATTCTTTAGATTATGATTTTTAAATATGATGATGTTAAATGTTTATGCTCCCCCTGAATCAAGTGAGTAATTTATTTTTAAAATTTTTAAGTGCTAAAAATGTTACTCCCCCTGAATGTATGCTAGGGATATGAATGAAGGACTAAAATTTGTAAGAAATTAAAATTGCATAAGCATAGTCCAGCAAAACATTACATCATCTTAATCAAAACAGCAAATTCAATTCTAAACAGTTTTAAACAACAACTTAATCAAAATGTAGCAGCTATAGCATCAAAACATCAAAGCATCCTAATAATATCAAAATATAATCTCAAGACATCCTAATCTCAAAACATCATAATCATGATATTCTCCCCCTGAATTTTAGGCAGCAGCAAAAAATGGGAGTGAAAATGCTACTCGGAGGAGGATAACTCTTCAGATGAGGACGAAGGAGAGGACACGGGTACTGCAAAGGAAGGCATAGCGGGAAGCTCAGGAAGAGGAACGTCAGGAGCAGCTGTATTCACCATGTGTTTGGTAACCCATTCTAGAATAAGGCCAAACTGAGCAAACGAATTCTGGATGAGATCAAAGCGCCGAATTAGTCTTTGTTGATCCTTCCTAATGGTCTTGAGGAGCTTCATATGTTTGGAGTGTTTTCGTTCCTTAGGGGGTTGATCCTTAGGCTGATTGTTTACACTTGAGCTCTTATTTTGTGAGCTTCCAACATTGTCCTTTGAAGGTTGATCTTTTGTTGGAGCTAAAAATGAGTCAATAGAGCAAAATCCAACAGGAACCTCAGGTAGAGGTTGGGTTTCGTCAGGGACAATGGCATCAACGTGAGTTGTAGGAGGAACAGAATCGGGAGGTATCAGGATATCTTCTTGTAGAACAGGAGGAAACTCCTCGGCCTGATTCTCAGTAGGGCTCAAGGGAGAAAATTGATGATAAGTTAGATTTAAATCAAAATATAGCTCTTCTCCATCCTCCATGAGTTGAAGGGGAGCTTCTGGAGCCGTATCCTCAGGAGGAGGTGCCTGGTTGAGTGGTATAGAAAGATCTGGCAACAGGGGAGACTGAGGAGGTGAAGGATTAACAAAATCATTTGGTGGAGATGGAGGAGGATCAATCGTCATGACTGGTTCAGGAGTGGTGTTGGATGGAGTATCCTCGGACAGAGGTTGAGCAGTGATGGATTCGTGTGGTGGAGTGATAGAGGATGATCTGCGAGTTCTTTTTCTTTTTGGGGAAGGAGGAGTGATGGAGGCAGATGTAGAGAGCTTCATTTGTTTTACATTTTTCATGGAGATGGTGTTGGAAAAATGAAGTGAAGGTTCATCATCTAATGGAAGATTGAAAAATTTGAAGATCTTGGTTAATACCATGCCATAGGGTGCGGACCTTCCTAGGATTGAGGCATTTAACATGAAACTAAAGATAATGTAACCTAAATGCAGTGGGGTTCCAGACATGATGTGGTGTATGAGAAGAAGATCAAGTTCAGTTACCTTCTCAAAGCTACCTGCTCTAGGGACAATGCAATGAACGCATATGTTGTGGAGGATACGACAAATGGGAAGCAGATTCGAAGCTACATGAGATTTGGTTGGAGATATCAGAGTGTTGTCAAGCACAGAGGTGCGTGTGATCATACATTGAGAGTACCAGTTCTCAGTAAAACAGCAGATGCCTTCATCACGTATGTCTAAAATTTGGCACAAAGTGGCAGGATTAATTTCCATGTGGACACCCTTTAGAATGAGGCTGAAGCTGGTAAGCCCTCGTGATCCATTTACTGTAGCATAAAAGGCCCTAACTAGGCGTGGATATTGTGGTTCATTGATGCGGAGGAAGGAAGTCCATCCTAATTGATCAAACATTTCTTCAATGTTAAATCCACCTTCTTTCAAATCATCAAGAAAAATAATTTTCCCATTAACCACGAACTTATTTTGCCACTTGGAAATGTAATTTGTTTCCAATTCAGGTGAGCTAAACAAATTGATAGAGATTTTGGAAGAGGAGGATCGAGATTTTTTGACAAGAGGTTTCTTGGGCTTTTTGGGAGTGGAACCAGTAACCTCCTTGTTAACAGTTTTAACAGATGGTGGTGGTTGAATTTGTTCAGCAGATACAGTTTGCTCAGAATCATCCGAGTTAATCAAATGAACAGTATTGTCTTGAGTTGCTGACCTCTTGGATGAAACAGCCCCAAACATGATCCTGGAGGATCGTCTTTTAGGCGTGGAGGATGTAGTGGAGGATGAAGCTTTAGTGGTGCGTTTTTTAGATTTATTGGAGGGAGAGGGAATATTCGAACATGGTTCAGGAAGAGGAGACTTGTTTGAGAGTGGTTGAGTTGTAGTTGCCTCAGAATTCCCTTCATCATGGTGATCGGACTCCGTACTTGAGTAGTAATCCTGAATGGATTCATCTTCGTGAGATGAAGCTTTGCGTCTGGAAATAATTTTGGTACGAGCCATTGAGTTTGGGTTTAGGAAAGGAAGGAAAAAGTGTGCTGAATGATTGAATGAGGTTTGAAGGATGCAGAGGAAGGATGTTCAGCGCATTAAGTAGAGGAGGATGGGAGATGAGGTGACTAATTAAGAGAGGAGGCGTGTGAAGGTTCCCTAGGTAGTCATTATGATGAAGGCGCTGGGCTTTAGGCGCGTGGGAGATTGGACAGGCACAGCCGTCTGCGCATTTAATGCAGCGGCCAAAGGGAACACGCCACGCAACCGGCCAATGGGGAGAGAGGCGCGTGCTTGCGTGTTTCAAGGAGAATTCCAAAAGAGGAAACTGTATCCTCTGAGTCTATTTCCCGTCCTCTCACTTTTCTAACTTAGAACAAAAACTACTTATGCAGCCAGTTTTGATAAATCATTTCAAAGATTAATTATAAAAATTAAACAATTAAAAATAAGAGAAGCATAGACATAATACAATGGATAAAACACTAAATCAATTAATTTCAGAAAAATTAATGATAGAAAGTTTTTTTAAAATGTTTTTGAAGCGATCCTCCTGAAGAGGTTTCGTAAAAATGTCTGCCAATTGATTTTCAGTGTCAATGAAAATTAATTCAATGTCACCTTTTTGCACATGATCTCTTATGAAATGATGTTTAATTTCTATATGCTTAGATCTAGAATGTTGTATGGGATTTTTTGAAAGATTAATTGCACTAGTATTGTCACAGAGGATAGGAATTTTAGTGTACCTTAGTGAATAATCTTCAAGTTGATTTCTTACCCATAGGATTTGAGAGCAGCATTGAGCAGCTGATACATATTCAGCCTCCGTAGTTGAAAGGGCAATTGTACTTTGCTTCTTGCATGACCAACTGATTAGGGATTTACCAAGAATTTGGCAGCCTCCGCTTGTGCTTTTCCTTTCGATTTTATCTCCCGCATAGTCAGCATCACAGTAGGCTATGAGATCAAGATCTGAGCTTTTCTCATACCAGATTCCAAAATTTATTGTGCCAACAAGGTATCTCAGAATCCTCTTAACTGCTATAAGGTGAGATTCTTTTGGAGAGGATTGAAATCTTGCACAAAGACCAACATCAAATACTATGTCTGGTCTACTTGCTGTTAAGTATAATAAGGATCCAATCATCCCTCTATATTCTTTCTCAGAAATTGGAGTTCCTTCATCATCTTTGTGAAGCGTGGAGGATGGGTGCATAGGAGTTCCCATACTCTTGGCTGAACTCATGTTGTATTTTTTTAGAAGATCTTTAGTGTATTTTTCTTGTGAGATGAAAATACCATTTTTGAGTTGTTTGATTTGCAAACCAAGAAAAAATTTCAACTCACCCATCATACTCATCTCAAACTCACTTTGCATAAGTTTTGAAAATTCTTCACACATCTCTTCATTAGTGGATCCAAAAATTATGTCATCCACATAAATTTGGACAATTAATAAATCTTCTTTAGATGTTTTCTTGAAGAGAGTAGTATCAATCTGTCCTCTAATGAATCCATTTTCCTTAAGAAAAGAGCTTAACCTCTCATACCAAGCTCGAGGAGCTTGTTTCAATCCGTAAAGAGCTTTTGAGAGTTTGAATACGTGGTTGGGCTTCTTTTCATCCACAAATCCAGGAGGTTGACATAAACCTCCTCATTTAAGAATCCATTTAAGAAAGCACTTTTGACATCCATTTGGTATAGTTTTATACCTTTATGAGTGGCATATGCTAGGAGGATGCGTATGGCTTCTAGTCTTGCAACCGGTGCAAATGTTTCATCGTAGTCAATTCCCTCTTGTTGATTGTATCCTTGAGCAACAAGCCTTGCTTTGTTTCTTACTACCTCTCCATCCTCATTCAGTTTGTTTCTAAAAATCCATTTTGTT
Organism: Cicer chorassanicum; assembly: GCA_037974735.1. NCBI lineage: Eukaryota > Viridiplantae > Streptophyta > Magnoliopsida > Fabales > Fabaceae > Cicer > Cicer chorassanicum. Next base: position 55,432,017 of record JBBPBP010009777.1, on the reverse strand, counting down.
CCAATGATGGATTTTTCAAGTGGAGGAGGTACATGGTTCCATACGTTGTTTCTTTCAAATTGTGAGAGTTCTTCCATCATGGCTTCAACCCATGATTTGTCACAAATAGCTTGATCAATATTTTTTGGTTCAATTTGTGAAATCATAGCCATGGTTGTTGTATTTCCTCTTAGGGACTGCCTTGTTCTTACTCCATCAGCTGTGTCTCCAATAATCAGATCTGGAGGATGATAAGTGACTGTTTTCCATCCTCGTGGAGGTTGCTGAAAGGATGGACCAGATTCGTCCTCTTCGTTTGGACTGGGTGCGTTGGAGGATGAAGGTTCATCTTCCTCAGATTTATCAATTTTTTCTAAGCACAAGTCATCAAACTCATCAAAAATAACATGCATGGATTCCTCCACAATTTGAGTTCTAAGATTATAAACTCTATAACCTTTAGATGAAGTGGAGTATCCTAAAAACAAACCTTTGTCCGATTTTGAATCAAACTTTCCCAAATTTTCTTTATTGTTTAAAATGTAACAATAACACCCAAATATATGAAAATATGAGATGTTTGGTTTTCTTCCTTTCCATAGTTCATATGGAGTTTTGTTTAGAATCTTTCTAATGGATACACGGTTTAAAACATAGCATGCCGTATTTATAGCTTCGGCCCAAAAATATTTTTCAATATTAGCTTCATTTAAAATGGTTCTAGCCATTTCTTGCAATGTTCTATTTTTCCTCTCAACAACTCCATTTTGTTGAGGGGTTCTTGGGCAAGAAAAATTGTGAGAAATACCATTTTCATCAAAAAGATTTTTGAAAGAATCATTTTCAAATTCACCTCCATGGTCACTTCTTACGGAGATAATTTTTGATCCCTTTTCATTTTGGATCTTTTTACAAAAATAATGAAAAGCCTCAAAGGCATCATTTTTATGTTTTAAAAATAAGACCCAAGTAAAACGTGAAAAATCATCAACAATTACAAATCCGTACCTTTTACCACTAAGGCTAGGAGTTTTAATAGGACCAAAAAGATCAATATGAAGTAGCTCAAGAGGATGGTTTGTGGAAACAATATTTTTAGAATGAAAGCTACTTTTTACTTGTTTTCCTTTGGCACAAGCTTCACAAATTTTGTCTTTTTCAAAATCAATTTTTGGAAGGCCTTTAACTAATTCTAATTTAGACAATTTAGAAATAGTGTTTAAACTTATATGACCGGCTCGTTTGTGCCAAACCCATTTATCCTTTTCAATGGATACAAAACAAGATTCAGTAGGCAAATCATCAAGATATAGCTCATATAAATTCTTTTTTTCTAAAACCGGAAAAGAAAACTCTACCCGAGGATGAGTGTTTAACCTCACATAGATTGGGTTTAAAAATAACTTCAAAACCACTATCACAAAGTTGGCTAATGCTAAGCAAGTTATGTTTTAAACCATCTACATATTGAACATTTTCAATTTTGGCAGAATTTTTATTACCAATGATACCGTTACCTTTTATTTGAGCTTTATCGTTATTTCCGAATGTGACCGATCCTCCATCCTTTATTTCCAATGAAATAAAGCAATCTCTATCCCCTGTCATATGCCTTGAGCAACCACTGTCCAAGAACCAAGGCCTTCTTTTGTTGATCAGAGGATGTACCTGAGTTTGAGTTTAATAGTGACTTAGGTACCCATATAGAGGTGGGTCCTTGTGGGTTAGTCCGTCCTCTTGAGAGGAATTTTCTTTTGTGATAACAAATAGAATCTTGATGTCCAGGTTTACCACAATATGAACATCCTTTCTTGATGTTATCTGCCCTTTTCTTGGCATAACATCTTTTAAAAGTATGTCCAAGTTTTTTGCAAAAGGTGCATCTTGGCCTATCCTCTTGTTTCTTTGGAATAAAAAATTTTTCATAAAGTTTTTGTTTTTGAGAACTCTTAAATCCAATCCCAGCTTTGTCAAAAATTCCAGATTGTGATCCCATAATCTTTTGAAAAGTATCAGTGGATTTAACAAAGTTGGAAAGATCATTTTTGAGTTCTTTAACCTCTATTTTCAAAATTTCTTTCTCTGCATCCTCTTCTGGAGGATTGGTTATGACAGTCTTTTTGTTTAAAGTAGAGTATTGCTCAGATAGCTTTTCATGAGATGACTGCAGCTCTTGAATTGTTTGTTCATATTTTTTATTCTTAGCTTGTAGTTCCTCATTTAGCTTCTTTATTTCAAAAAGTTGGTTTTTAAGAAATCCACATTTTTGAGATAAAGTGTTTGAGTCATTTAAAAGATTGTCAAACTCTATTTCTAGTTGTTCACAATTAGGACAAAGTTCAGATATGCTTACCTTTCCATTTTCTGTGTTTGCCATGAGACAGAGGTTGGCCTCTTCTTCCTTTTCTTGCTCCGAGGATGAGTCATCACTATCATCCCACGTGATCATCATGGACTTGTTTTTGAAAGGAAATTTTCTTGATCCCTTTTTGTTTAGAGGACACTCAGTTTTGTAGTGACCCAACTTGTTGCAACCAAAGCAAGTAATCTGACTTTTGTCAGATTTTTCTTTTTGAGAAGATCTTTTGTCGTGTCCTCTTCGAGTTATCATCCTCTGGATCCTTCTGGAAATGAGAGCTAGTTCATCTTCATCCTCAGATAGAGGATAGTCTGCACTTTCTTTCTTAGTAACTTCTTCAGCTCTTTTGGAGGATGAGCTTTCTGTTTGGCTTGTTTTTAGAGCTATCATTTTTCCTTTTTTGCTTGGTTTGTCAGCCAGCAACAGAGGTTCATGAGCTCTTAGAGTTCCAACCAAATCTTCTAATTTCATGTTGGCCAAGTCTCTTGCTTCGGTGATGGCAGTCACCATTGGTCTCCATTCTTTTGGTAAACTCCTCAAGATTTTTCTTATCCTCTCTTGAACGGAATATACCTTTCCAAGAGATCTGAGATTGTTTAATATGATCGTCAATCTTGAGAACATTTCATCAATCGTTTCTTCCTCCTTCATTTCAAATAACTCGAACTCTCTTACTCCCATGTCAATCCTTGCTTCCTTCACATGACTTGATCCTTCATGATGAATCCTTAGAGTATCCCAAAGTTCCTTGGCGTTTTTGCATTCTTCAACTCTATCATATTCTTCCCTGCTCAAAGCACACGTTAGAAATAAATGAGCTTTAGAGTTTAGGAGTACCTTAGCATTTTCATCCGCCGTCCATTGTGCTTGAGGTTTCTCATCGGAGGTTGCATCCGTGTTGTTGACTCTAATGACATGATCCCCATTTTCAATAACAGACCACATGTTGTTATCTTGAGATATGAGAAACAATCTCATCTTACTTTTCCAGTGGTAGTAATCTGTACCATCAAAGTAAGGAGGTCTAGTGGAGGATCCTCCTTCAGGAACATACTTAGCTTTTGACATTTTTTCTTTGGATCTTTTTCTCTTACACTGTTAAATGTAATATTTTTAGAGAACCTTGCTCTGATGCCAATTGATGAAGCTAAAATCACTAGAAGGGGGGTTGAATAGGGATTTTGAGGTTTAAAAATTATTTTCAAAGTGTATGAGTTTCTGTCCTCTCAGTGAAGATGCGAACTGAAAAATGGTTTTTTAACTTTTCAAGAAAACTCAGAATAAGTGCAAGGAAATGTAAAGAGATAGACACACAAATTTTATCCTGGTTCACCCAATGATGGCTACGTCCAGTCCTCACAACCTTGTGAGATTTTCACTAAAGATCAACAGATCAACCTCTTGCTGAGGATGATTACACCTTGTGTATTCTCAAGCTTCACCAAGCTTACAATCAACTTTCAAATGTTTTCAAGTTCAACTAACTTGAAAATTTACAGAGTAATATGAGTATGATTCGATTTCTCTCAACTAAAACACTTTCTAAAAGATTTTTCAAAAGATCTAATGTATGAATAGAGAAAGTGTGAAGAGAGGATGAATATTGCTTAAGATGAATGATATGATTCTTGATCTTTTTTCTGCAATATTGGTGTGTGTTGTAATGAAGAGCTTCCTGCCCTTTTTATAGAGTCCTTGATAGCTCTTTCATGAGTTAAAAACCTCATGACCGTTGAGGAGGATGCAGAAGTTTGTCCAATGTTCTTTGTGCTGAAATTACAACATTGCCATCCAGCCATCCTTGGACCTATGCAGTCCATCCTCTGCGTAGCCTTTACTCTTGGTCTTGTGTAGCCTTTTGATTTTTTCATTCTTCAAGACTTGTGACTTCTATTTGGAGCTTGTTTGCAGTTGCCTTTCAATATCTTGACTTTGCTTTATTTTTCCAATCACTCAAGAGTGAAATATAGGGCTGCCCTTAGCCTTTTCACATGGCATGGAGACTTGCAAACATGTCACTTCTTGAATCCCAAAGCTACAAGCTATCCTTGGACCTTGTATAGCTAGCCTTGTGATTTCTTTTGATCAAATGCTTCATATTATTGCTTATTCATGCTGATTTGATCTCTGTTGATGGATTAAAAACGTTATTCTCGCGAGGATGGAAAAACTCAACTTGAAGACCCATCCTCTGGCCATCCTCCAGCTCGAAACCTTAATGAATTAATCCAGATTTTTCTTCCTTTTGTTCTAAATGATGATTAACCTGTTTTCTTATAATAATTCACTAAAAAGCACATATTAGTATTAACCACAATCATAATCTCTTAAGTAATTTTGTTATCATTAAAATCAAATGAGAGATTTTGTCTCAACATCTTGTCTCTTTTATTATTATTGAACTTTTATTTAAGTTGTTTATGTAGGTGGCAAACTTGTCCGAAAACAAAAAGTAAAAAATCCCAATATTATTAACGTTTAATTGTGTCATTTTACATTTTTAAGTTCATTGAACAATTAATTTTAATAAAAATTCAATTAACTTTAACAACTATTATTGTGACACCCTAAACCCCAAAATAACATTTATAATAATTTATACTAAATCATTTGAACAACACTCGCAGCGGATGAAGAAAATTTGCTCAAGAAAATAAAAACTTTTATATCTGTTGGAACCAAGTTGGTTTTACATTTAGAGTTTTGATGTTAACAAAAGTATTTTATGAGAACAATATATTTGACTTCAAAGAGTATGAAAGAAGATTAATGTTTTTGAAGAAAATCTAAAATAAGATTTGATTCAAATTTATAATTGAAGAAAAATCTTAAATAAGATTTGATTCAAAATTATAATTGATGAAAATCTAAAATAAGATTTGATTCAAATTTATAATTGAAGAAAATCTTAAATAAGATTTGATTCAAATTTATAATTGAAGAAAATCTAAAATAAGATTTGATTCAAATTTATAATGGATGAAAAATCTAAAATAAGATTTGATTCATATTTATATTTGAAGAAGATTTGAAAAATATTTGAAGAAGATTTGAAGAATATTTGAAGAAGATTTGAAGAATATTTGAATAAGATTTGAAAAATATTTGAAGAAGATTTGAAGAATATTTGAAGAAGATTTGAAGAAGATTTGAAAAATATTTGAAGAAGATTTGATTAAGATTTGAAGAAGATTTAGTGAAGATTTGAAGAAGATTTGATTAACATTTAATGAAGATTTGAAGAATATTTGATCAAAATTTAATGAAGATTTGAAGAAGATTTGAAGAATATTTGATATGAAGAATTTACAAAGTCAATCTACACAAAATTGGAACAGAATCATTCTGAAGAATTTACAAAGTCAATCTACACAAAATAGGAACAGAATCAATTTGAAGAATTTGCAAACTCAATCTAAACAAGATACAATTCAGAATTAAATAAGGACTAAGTTGAAGCCCAATTTTTCACTATAAATAGACACTCAAGGCTGAAGGAGAAAAGCATCAAAAAAAAGTAGAAGAACTCAAGCTCAAGATTCCAAATTCATCTTAGAGTTCAAAGAGAGAAACACTTGTTCAAGTTAGAAATATCTTTTGAGTGTTCTTTTCTTAAAGTGTGAGAGTTATTGTTATTATCAGCTTTGTTAGAAGCAACTACTCAAGTTTCAATCTCTTGTATCCAACCCGATAGTGGTTTAGTTCCTTCTTCAATCTTGGGTCGTCAGGTTGTTAGGAGAAGACTTGGCTTGTAGGGTCAAGGTGGTTAGTTCCTCAAAAGTCTGGGGTTGTCAGGCTGTTTGGGAAGACTGGCTTGGAGGGTCAGGTGCTTTGTAATTCAAGGTTTTTGAATTAGTGGATTAAAGCCTTCTGAATGAGGGGACTGGATGTAGCCAAGTTAGTGGTGAACCAGGATAATTCTACGCGTCAAATTCTTTATGCTTTCATTGCGTGCTACTTCTAAATTCGATTGCTTCTACTCCAAGTAAGTAACCAAATCTAAACTAATTTTTAATTATTTATAAATTATCAAAAAGGTATCAACTTTGTGCAAACACAATTCAACCCCCCCTTCTCGTGTTCGCACCTTCAATATCTAATTTAGGATATTATGTTTCTCTAAATACACATGTAACAATTCAACTTTGTTCCTCAATTAAAACAGTGCAATCTCAATGAGCTTGATTTAAGTATAATTACTTGATTTAATTCTAAAAACTTACTAGTACTTATAAGGTTTTCATACAAAAAGTCTTTTCAAATTAAATAAGTAAAATACAATTACAACCCTTATTCCCGGTATCACCTATCAGAGCGGGGTTCCTCCCAACTTGAACTTCAAGACTCATTAACCTGTAATAACTGCGATTTCGCAAACGCAGGGCCAAGCCAGTCAAACACAAACAACGAAGGAGGTGAGTTTTGAAATCATGTTAATAGTATAATATAAGTAAGAAGAACACGCATTTGATCATAAATAAACCGTATCATTAAACAAACGTTATTCAAGGAATAAAATAACATAATAAAGTCAAAGTCAAAATCTAGGAAAATCAATACATTTCACTATAATCAAATCGTCTAAGAGAAATTATAATCACATGCGATACACATTAATCACAACAAATCAATCACAATAAAATGCAATGCTATGCATGAGCTTAGACTCTACTTCACAATGTGGTACCATTCTAACTCTGAAGTACTTGGTTAGGAGGTCATGATACTATGCCACCATCCCGGTGGACGGACAATTCAAATTGGCCCTGTCCTCAAAGATCCCCTCAACTCAACCCGAGACACATATACGCGATAGTCGAGGTAAACGTGTGTTGCATTGTAGCTCTCGACATTTGGAGTGCTACCTCCAAGTCACCTAGGAATTCCCCACCCGAATACCTCCAAGGTCTAACAATCTTGCCTTAAGGCTCAACAGTAGACCGCCACGATCAGGCTCAATTCAGTTGTACTTCCCCAGAATCGCTAGGCTTGTCAGGCCCTACCTATATGATGACAAAATAATCTCCACTTCGCAAATTTTAAATATTTATTTTCTCCCCTCGTTGGCCTAGGATATTCCATTAAGACCGTAATATCAAACACAAATTGGAATCAAAATTATTTCATCAGGGGTTACTTCAATATTTTCATCACAAATTCATAACATCACTATTATAAATCACATATCATCATCATTACATAACTCATCACAAATTAATGAAATCACAATTATTATTCATATATCATCATCATCACATAAAATTATCACAATGCACACATCTTTTATTATCACATCACATAAACTCATCTAATCCAACATATGCACCAAATTCATTCGACATCCAATATCACAATAATATCAAATATCACACATTTAACAAAAATAAATCAAATATCACAATAATATCAAATAACACACATTCAATGGAATTAAATCAATCAACACCTTATAAATATTTCTATTCCACATTTTAATCTCACAATTCCCATATTTGCACATTAATTAATTTATCACTCAAAGGGCTACTGCCGTACGTAGCAAGTCCCGGATGAATTGTTGGGAAATACGGTTTTCCCGTTCATCTCACAATATATTACACTCATGAATTCAAATGCTCTCTCACCCCTTACCTTATTTCGATGCTTTCACACACGAATACGATTCCACAAACAAATAACCTTTCTTCTCTGACTCTTTGTCCTTCAATCGATCTAACTCGACAATTTATGGGTAAACGTTAAAAATAAATTATGAGAAGACACTCTAAAATTAATTTCGAAATTTGGTCAAGGAATCTTACGATAAATCAGAAAACCAATAAGTGGATAACATAGCCACTTTTCACACGATCGTTTTGGCGTTGGTTTCACTCAAATCGGACTTACGGTGAAGAAGAACGGTGCAAAATAACGAATTCTACAAACGGAGAAGTCGGATATTTTAGAGAGAAATTAGGGTGAGAACATTTTAATTTTGTTTTTTATAATTAAAATATATTAAAGGATGAAAGGGGAATGTATACCAACGGTAACAATATTACAACAAAGAATTAAGTTTACTAGCCTTTTAGTCGATACAACATATCTAAGCATTTACCATGAATTTTAAGAAAGTTGTGGGTTGGAGAGATGCAAGTGATAGGAAATTTTTTTTATTTGCCAACTCAGTTGGAATATTTTAGTTATTTTACAATGTCTGTACACCCTAATCGTGGGAGTTAATTTTTTTCTCTACTTGTGTAATGACTTTGACTATCATTTATATTCTCTTTAACAATAATTTTAAGTAAATAAACAAAGTTTATATCTAGCTTTCATTTCCTGTTTAGCCGGAAAAATACTAATATAATGCAGAAAATTAATGATATGAGTATTATTTAACACAATATAATTACACAATAAATGTCTAATATCTTGTTTAAAATAAAATAAAATCGACAAAGTTATCCTTTCTTTAAAACTGTTTTAGATAACTGGAAAATGGTTTTTTTTTTTTTAAATAAAAAGAGTATTTAAGTGATTAATATACACTTTCTATTGTTATATATGTATATATTAATATATACAAAATAACTTTTTTTTTGTGGTTTAGGGAATTTGAGTTACAGGATTCAATTATTTTCTGGAGTGCTGTTTTGCTGAAAAAAAAGGTGGACGTCAGATTATCGTGTCTACTCAAGATTTCTATAATAATCTTATGTGCGAAGCTTAATGTTCTCTATCTAACACAATCGAATGGATCGAAGAGAATGGTTGTCTATGAGAAGAAACTTGTCCATACATGGGAGCATTATAACTTTATTGTTGTACACATTACTTTATTAATCAGCTGGGTACATTTCTTTTTTTCTTGTATTATAACTTTACTGTTCTACACAATATTTACTATTTGCTGATTATTTGCTATATGTGATGTGTTAGAGATATTAAACCACTTAGAAAGTGGATCTTGGATCATTTTGTCTCCGCAAGATATTTACAATCATTTTATCAAAGCAAAAATACATATTTATTTTTACTGTTTTTTGTCAAACACCAATTTTGTTTGAATTTATTCTTTTCTATTTTTGTTAATAATCTAGAAAACTACTACCTGCAACTGTACCTTGTGATATGCTCCAATTAATAATCCACAAAACTACTTCCTACTATTGTACCTTATAACATGCTCCAATTATACCGACTAATTTTCAATCTCTCCTCTCCCTTTACAAAGGAATGCATTTCACACTCGACCCTCTTAGATAAAAACCATGCGACTTCAGATAAAGGTAGGAAAGAAAAATCACTTACAAGTCTATTCTTTTGATCATGTCTTTCCATCTTCTTCATTTTATTTTCCATTTGATTTTTCTTTATTATATTTTGGTAGGGTTGGACAACATTTCGAACAAGAGAAGAAATCAGAATAAATGGTATATATTTACTCTTTTTATGTCTTTTATATTTTAAAATATATAGTATGACTCTTGTCTCTTTTATTATTAGTGAACTTTTTTTTATTTAAGTTGTTTATGTAGGTGGCATATTTTATTTGTATTAGTGTGTATATATATATATATATATATATATATATATATATTTTCACTCTAGTATTTATTAGTATATATGTTATTTATAATTTAAACACAGAATAATAATTTAAAATATTGATGAAAGGATAAAGATAATTTAAAATAGATTAACATATAAATAAATAGCTATAAAATTCATTTAAATGACTTTATATTAATAAAAGGTGGACGTCAGATTATCGTGTCTACTCAAGATATCTATAATAATCTTATGTGCGAAGTTTAATGTTCTCTATCTAACACAATCGAATGGATAAGAGAAGGTTGCACACTTCTCTCTTAAATATAAGATGCACACTTCGATAAGAGAAGGGACACCCATGTTGGTTTTAGGGTGAGAACATTTTAATTTTATTTTTTATGATTAAAATATATTAAAGGATGAAAGGGGAATGTATAGGTAACAATATTACAACAAAGAATTAAGTTTACTAGCCTTTTAGTCGATACAACATATCTAAGCATTTACCGTGAATTTTAAGAAAGTTGTGGGTTGGAGAGATGCAAGTGATAGGACATTTTTTTTATTTGCCAATTTTGTTGCAATATTTTAGTTATTTTATAATGTTGTGCACCCTAACCATGGGAGTTAATTTTTTTCTCTACTTATGTAATGACTTTGACTATCATTTATATTCTCTTTAACAATAATTTTAAGTAAATAAACAAAGTTTATATCTAGCTTTCATTTCCTGTTTAGCCGGAAAAATACTAATATGATGTAGAAAATTAATGATATGAGTATTATTTAACACAATATAATAACACAATAAATGTCTAATATCTTGTTTAAAATAAAATAAAATCGACAAAGTTATCCTTTCTTTAAAACTGTTTTAGATAAGTGGAAAATGGTTTTTTTTTTTAAATAAAAAGAGTATTTAAGTGATTAATATACACTTTCTATTGTTATACATGTATATATTAATATATACAAAATAACTTCTTTTTTTTGTGGTTTAGGGAATTTGAGTTAAAGGATTCAATTATTTTCAGGAGTGTTGTTTTGCTTAAAAAAAAGGTGGACGTCCGATTATCGTGTCTACTCAAGATTTCTATAATAATCTTATGTGCGAAGCTTAATGTTCTCTATCTAACACAATCGAATGGATCAGAGAGAATGGTTGTCTATGAGAAGAAACTTGTCCATACAAGGGAGCATTATAACTTTATTGTTGTACACATTACTTTATTAATCAGTTGGGTACATTTCTTTCTTTCTTGTATTATAACTTTACTGTTCTACACAATATTTACTATTTACTGATTATTTGCTATATGTGATGTGTTAGAGATATTACACCACTTAGAAAGTGGATCTTGGATCATTTTGTCTCCGCAAGATATTTACAATCATTTTATCAAAGCCAAAATACATATTTATTTTTACTGTTTTTTGTCAAACACCAATTTTATTTGAATTTATTCTTTTCTATTTATTTTTTTCTATTCCTGCAACTGTACCTTGTGATATGCTCCAATTAATAATCCACAAAACTACTTCCTACTATTGTACCTTATAACATGCTCCAATTGTACCGGCTAATTTTCAATCTCTGCTCTCCCTTTATAAAGGAATGCATTCCACACTCGACCCTCTTAGATAAAAACCGTGCGACTTCAGATAAAGGTAGGAAAGAAAAATCACTTACAAGTATATTCTTTTGATCATGTCTTTCCATCTTCTTCATTTTATTTTCCATTTGATTTTTTTTTATTAAATTTTGGTAGGGTTGGACAACATTTCGAACAAGAGAAGAAATCAAAATAAATGGTATATATTTACTCTTTTTATGTCATTTATATTTTAAAATATATAGTATGACTCTTGTCTCTTTTATTATTATTGAACTTTTTTTCATTTAAGTTGTTTATGTAGGTGGCATATTTTATTTGTATATATATATATATATATATATATATATATATATATATTTTCACTCTAGTATTTATTAGTATATATGTTATTTATAATTTAAACACATAGAATAATAATTTAAAATATTGATGAAAGGATAAAGAT
>JBBPBP010009777.1:55391280-55407348 GCA_037974735.1 Cicer chorassanicum | reverse complement strand
TTATTCTTGCATAGTTCATGAGAATGCTTCAGTGGCACTGACTTTAATTGATAGCATTGATCAACTATTAAATATCTAAGGAATCAAACGGTGGAAATTGAGAAAATGAGTTTGTGATAGTTTGTTTAAAATAAACTGAAATTGACAAATTTATCTTTTATTTTAAACTGTTGTTAGATATGTATATATTAACACCTCTTTATTTGAAATCATATATTAATATTTTATTTAATTACAATAAAAATATTTATTAAAACCAGTTTAACTACTTTTTGTGATCCACGTTGCTTCCTAATGAACTTAGAGTGTCAATTTGGTTTCCTCGTATGAATGAACATAGAAAAAGCAAGTTCTTAATTTAAAAAATAGCCAACAATTCTCCATCGTAGCTTGAAGGCTCTTGTTACAAAGGTGTTTATATCGAAATCAGTCGAAATTAAATTACAAAATATATTCAAAAAATCAGAAATTGCACGAAATTGAATATTTGTTGATATTATTTTGTAAAAATTGTACTTATTTAATTATATTATTAATTCTTTTTTCAAAACCGAATTAAACTTCACACTTAAATTTTAATATGGATTTATTTTTTATTAGTATGATATATTACATATTTATTGATTTTTAATATATTTTCTAATAATACTTATTAATTTAAATCTATTTAGTTGTCACTTCATATATTTCAAACATAATTTTTTATTATTACTGTGTAATGTTAATCTTGCTTATTTTTATAAATCATGTATGCTTATTTCCCGTTAAAAAATGTAATAGCTAATAAACTTTATATGACATGGTAATATATTTATATTTACTTATTTAAGAAAAAATCATCTCAATTTCACGACTCTTGTAATTGAAATGCCATGATTTGAACATTTTTTCTTCTACCTTGTCTTACATAATTCATGTTTATTTGTAGGATTAACTATCTTTATTAATAGGATTAACTACAGAGATCAATTTACAACCATGCAACTGCAGTCCACATGTTTGAATGCACTTATTTTTAGTATATTATTTTTGTACTTTTTTAGGATTTTTGTATTCTTTCCACACAATTGTCATGCCTCGGCCCCACCATCGTCAGACAACACATGGCTGACGCTGCTTTGCTTTAAAAAAAAAAACAGTACTGATGCAATTCAGGTCATTAAACTATCGAGTAGACGAATAGTCATTTTTCTTCTTCCGATTTTGATCGAGCCGCATTGATTTTGATCAGATTGATGGCATAAAAGTTCCATTATGGGACTATACGCGATTCTCGATGGCACCAATTGAACCTCTTCCAAACCAATTTTTAAAACACTGATTTATAACCATCAATAATATATTTTAAATTAAAAATTATAAGAAAAACATATAAAGATATATATGGGACAACCTGCCCTACTAAAGGGGACCTGTCTAGGCAACAGTACGAAAAGTGGAACTTGGAAACAGAAAGTAACAAACTAGTACGAAAATACAAAGTAAAAAATCCCAATATTTTTCTCGAATCAAAAGACAATTTAATCCTCACCTTATTTTAATCCTCAATTTAATGCTCCAATTGTACCGGCTAATTTTTATTTATTCAAAGAATGCAGTCCAATCTCTCCTCTCCCTATATAAAGGAATGCATTCCAACCTCGACCCTCTCGGATAAAAACCGTGCCACTTCAGATAAAAGTAGGAAAGGAAAATCACTTACAAGTCTTTTCTCTTGATCATGTCTTTCCACACAATTGTCATGCCTCGGCCCCACCACCGTCAGACAACACATGACTGGCGCTGCTTTGCTTTTTAAAAAGAAAACAGTACTGATGCAATTCAGGTCATTAAACTATTGAGTAGACGAGTAGTCATTTTTTTTCTCGATTTTGATCGAGACGCACTGATTTTGACGAGATTGATGGCATAGAAGTTCCATTATGAGACTATACGGGATTCTCGATAGCACCAATTGAACCTCTTCCAAACCAATTTTTAAAACACTTTTATATATATATATATATATATATATATATATATATATATATTTTCACTCTAATATTTATTAGTATATATGTTATTTGTAATTTAAACACATAGAATAATAATTTAAAATATTGATGAAAGGATAAAGATAATTTAAAGTAGATTAACATATAAATGAATAGCAATAAAACTCATTTACATGACTTTATATTAAACTTGTAAGTGAAAAATAAAATAAAAATAGTATGAGTAAAGAACAAAATATTTAACACATTCCTATAAAAGAATCAATCTAATTTGTATGCAATAGAAGATTCCTATTAGCGGATAAAGATATAGATTATGGAATAATCGTAGAAAAACAAAATAATTAAAACACACTTTTAGAAGATTCTTAACAGAACTAATTTGTATGCATTTAAATTTTTTTACACATAATCGTATGTGTCTAATTACATTTTAAAATATAAATTTTTGTAGATAAATTTTAGAAAATAATATAACAAATATAAAATAAGTGATTTAATCTCATATTCATTTAAAAAAGCTTTATCATGTTAATGCATGGAAACAAATGTCTAAAAGAATAATAATTGTCATTAAATGCTCTTTCAAATCAAATGAATAATAATTAAAATAGTTAAATAAAGAATAAATAAACTAGGTTTAAATATGTTTTTGGTCCCTGTGAATATGACATTTTTTTATTTTGGTCATCGTAATATTTTTTTTTGTTTACATCCCTGTAATATCAAAATAGATTTATTTTTGGTCCTTACCGTTAAATGGACGTTACAAAAAAGTTAACTCACAAAGGGAAACAGTTTTTGGTCCCCGTAAATATAACACTTTTCAGTTTTAGTTCCTAAAAAATATTTTTTTGAATTTCATCCCTGCAATATTAAAATATCTTTTTAAATATAAAATAACATACAAATTGATATTTATTAATAATAAACTTATGCCAAGTGTTGTTTAAAATATTTTTACTTCAATAATTTAAAATTTATTAATTTTCTGTTTTATTTATTTATTATTATTAAATTAATTTTCACTTCTTGTTTCAAAAAAATCACTAAAATCTTCTGTTTTATTTAATTATTATTATTATTAAATTAATTATATTAGTATAAAATAATTATTAAAATAACTTTAGATTTAAGTTTTATAATTTTAATTAAAATCTCCTTTTACGCTTTAGATTTTTTTCATTGTAACTTAAAATAAATAAAATATATATTAGGTGATAGATTTATTTTAATCATTATTTTATACTAATATAATTGTAGTTAATATAATATTAATTTTATTTTAATTATAATATAATATTATATGTTTATTTTAATTATATTATATTATATTATATGTTTATTTTAATTATTATTATTAATATAATTAATATAATTAAAATATATTAGGTGATAGATTTATTTTAGTATAAAATAATGATTAAAATAATATAATATTAACTACAATTATATAATATAAAATAAACATATAATATTATATTATAATTAAAATAAAATTAATATTATATTAACTAAAATTATATTAGTATAAAATAATGATTAAAATAAATCTATCACCTAGTATATATTTTATTTATTTTAAGTTACAATGAAAAAAATCTAAAGCGTAAAAGGAGATTTTAATTAAAATTATAAAACTTAAATCTAAAGTTATTTTAATAATTATTTTATACTAATTTAATTAATTTAATAATAATAATAATTAAATAAAACAGAAGATTTTAGTGATTTTTTTGAAACAAGAAGTGAAAATTAATTTAATAATAATAAATAAATAAAACAGAAAATTAATAAATTTTAAATTATTGAAGTAAAAATATTTTAAACATCACTTGGCATAAGTTTATTATTAATAAAGATCAATTTGTATGTTATTTTATATTTAAAAAGATATTTTAATATTGCAGGGATGAAATTCAAAAAAATATTTTTCAGGGACTAAAACTGAAAAGTGTTATATTTAAAGGGACCAAAAACTGTTTCCCTTTGTGAGTTAACATTTTTGTAACGTCCACTTAACGGTAAAGACCAAAAATAAATCTATTTTGATATTACAGGGATGTAAACAAAAAAAAAATATTACGAGGACCAAAATCAAAAAAAAGTCATATTTACAGGGACCAAAAACATATTTAAACCAATAAACTATAGTTGTGTTGACACGTAGAATAATTATAAAGTGAAAATTTGTTTTAAATTTTGGTCGCAATATTAATTGATTATATCAGGTAATAATGTTGATTCACATTAAATGCAATATATTACTTATAGATATAATGTTGTCAAAAGACATATGGAATTTTCCCTGATTTTTAAAGAAAAACTCTTGTATGATTAAATATAATAATAATAATAATAATAATAATAAATAATAATAATAACTATTATTATTATTATTATTGATAATAAATTATAGACAAATAAGTTTTAGAGAAAGTTAGATTGATGAAGTAAATATAAGAAAATGATAGAAATAATGAAGTATGGTGATGACAAAGAATAATTATTTTATTTTTTGTTTGAATGATAGTAGAAATCAGTAATTCAAAATCACATTTTTTTTATTGTAAAAAGGTTACTTTAATTTTGAATAAAATCTTTCACTCGGAGAAAAAATGGATTGAGTGCATAAATGCAATCCATTATTTTAGGTGCGAGGGTTAAATATTTAGATTAAACCACTCTAATTTCTTTTTTAATTTTATTTAATCTATAATAGGATTATGAGAGGGTAGAATTGGCTGTTACTTGGATTAGATTGGTTTGATTTGGAAAAGTCTATTTTTGAATTGATATATTATTTTTATTTATATTAGTGTAGTATTTCAGACATTATTGAGATCATACATTATTTACTGTTTTTTTTGCCGAACACCAATTTTGTTTGAATTTATTCTTTTCTATCTTTGTTAATAATCCAGAAAACTACTTCCTATGCAAGTGTACCTTGTGATATGCTCCAATTAATAATTCACAAAACTACTTCCTACTATTGTACCTTATAACATGCTCCAATTGTACCTGCTAATTTTTATTTATTTAAAGAATGCAGTCCAACCTCTCCTCTTTCTATATAAAGGAATGCATTCCACACTCGACCCTCTTAGATAAAAACCGTGCGAAGTCAGATAAAGGTAGGAAAGAAAAATCACTTACAAATCTATTCTCTTTGATATGTCTTTCCATCTTCATTTTATTTTCCATTTGATTTTTCTTTATTAAATTTTGTTAGGGTTGGACAACATATCGAACAAGAGAAGAAATCAGAAGAAATGGTATATTTTTTTTCTTTGTTTTTTATATGTTAAAATATATAGTATGACTCTTGTCTCTTTTATTATTATTGAACTTTTATTTAAGTTGTTTATGTAGGTGGCAAACTAGTACGAAAACAAAAAGTAAAAAATCCCAATATTTTTAACGTTTAATTGTGTCATTTTACATTTTTAAGTTCATTGAACAATTAATTTTAATAAAAATTCAATTAACTTTAACAACTATCATTGTGACACCCTATATCCCAAAATAACATTTATAATAATTTATACTCAATCATTTGAACAACACTCGCAGCGGATAAAGAAAATTTGCTCAAGAAAATAAAAACTTTTATATCTAATTTAGGATATTATGTTTCTCTAAATACACATGTAACAATTCAACTTTGTTCCTCAATTAAAACAGTGCAATCTCAATGAGCTTGATTTAAGTATAATTACTTAATTTAATTCTAAAAACTTACTAGTACTTATAAGGTTTTCATACAAAAAGTCTTTTCAAATTAAATAAGTAAAATACAATTACAACCCTTATTCCCGGTATCACCTATCAGAGTGGGGTTCCTCCCAACTTGAACTTCAAGACTCATTAACCTGTAATAATTGCGATTTCGCAAACGCAGGGCCAAGCCAGTCAAACACAAACAACGAAGGAAGTGAGTTTTGAAATCATCTTAATAGTATAATATAAGTAAGAAGAACACGCATTTGATCATAAATAAACCGTATCATTAAACAAACGTTATTCAAGGAATACAATAACATAATAAAGTCAAAGTCAAAATCTAGGAAAATCAATACATTTCACTATAATCAAATCGTCTAAGAGAAATTATAATCATGTGCGATACACATTAATCACAACAAATCAATCACAATAAAATGCAATGCTATGCATGAGCTTAGACTCTACTTCACAATGTGGTACCATTCTAACTTTGAAGTACTTGGTTAGGAGGCCATGATACTATGCCATCATCCCGGTGGACGGACAATTCAAATTGGCCCTGTCCTCATAGATCCCCTCAACTCAACCCGAGACACATATACGCGACGTGTGTTGCATGATAGCTCTCGACATTTGGAGTGCTACCTCCAAGTCACCTAGGAATTCCCCACCCGAATACCTCCAAGGTCTAACAATCTTGCCTTAAGGCTCAACAGTAGACCGCCACGATCAGGCTCAATTCAGTTGTACTTCCCCAGAATCGCTAGGCTTGTCAGACCCTACCTATATGATGACAAAATAATCTCCACTTCGCAAATTTTAAATATTTATTTTCTCCCCTCGTTGGCCTAGGATATTCCATTAAGACTGTAATATCAAACACAAAATGGAATCAAAATTATTTCATCAGGGGTTACTTCAATATTTTCTTCACAAATTCATAACATCACTATTATAAATCACATATCATCATCATTACATAACTCATCACAAATTAATGAAATCACAATTATTATTCATATATCATCATCATCACATAAAATTATCACAATGCACACATCTTTTATTATCACATCACATAAACTCATCTAATCCAACATATGCACCAAATTCATTCGACATCCAATATCACAATAATATCAAATATCACACATTTAACAAAAATAAATCAAATATCACAATAATATCAAATAACACACATTCAATGGAATTAAATCAATCAACACCTTATAAATATTTCTATTCCACATTTTAATCTCACAATTCCCATATTTGCACATTAATTAATTTATCACTCAAAGGGCTACTGCCGTACGTAGCAAGCCCCGGATGAATTGTTGGGAAATACGGTTTTCCCGTTCATCTCACAATATATTACACTAATGAATTCAAACGCTCTCTCACCTCTTACCTTATTTCGATGCTTTCACACACGAATACGATTCCACAAACAAATAACCTTTATTCTCCGACTCTTTGTCCTTCAATCGATCTAACTCGACAATTTATGGGTAAACGTTAAAAATAAATTATGAGAAGACACTCTAAAATTAATTTCGAAATTCGGTCAAGGAATCTTACCATAAATCAAAAAACCAATAAGTGGATAACATAGCCACTTTTCACACGATCGTTTTGGCATTGGTTTCACTCAAATCGGACTTACGGTGAAGAAGAACGGTGCAAAATAACGAATTCTACAAACGGAGAAGTCAGGTATTTTAGAGAGAAATTAGGGTGAGAACATTTTAATTTTGTTTTTTATAATTAAAATATATTAAAGGATGAAAGGGGAATGTATACCAACGGTAACAATATTACAACAAAGAATTAAGTTTACTAGCCTTTAAGTTGATACAACATATCTAAGCATTTACCATGAATTTTAAGAAAGTTGTGGCTTGGAGAGATGCAAGTGATAGGAAATTTTTTTTATTTGCCAACTCAGTTGGAATATTTTAGTTATTTTACAATGTCTGTACACCCTAATAGTGGGAGTTAATTTTTTTTCTCTACTTGTGTAATGACTTTGACTATCATTTATATTCTCTTTAACAATAATTTTACTTAAATAAACAAAGTTTATATCTAGCTTTCATTTCGTGTTTAGCCGGAAAAATACTAATATGATGTAGAAAATTAATGATATGAGTATTATTTAACACAATATAATAACACAATAAATGTCTAATATCTTGTTTAAAATAAAATAAAATCGACAAAGTTAATATTTCTTTAAAATTGTTTTAGATAAGTGGAAAATGTTTTTTTTTTAAATAAAAAGAGTATTTAAGTGATTAATATACACTTTCTATTGTTATATATGTATATATTAATATATACAAAATAACTTCTTTTTTTGTGGTTTAGGGAATTTGAGTTACAGGATTCAACTATTTTTTGAGTGTTGTTTTGCTTAAAAAAAGCTGGACGTCAGATTATCGTGTCTACTCAAGATATCTATAATAATCTTATGTGCGAAGCTTAATGTTCTCTACCTAACACAATCGAATGGATCAGAGAGAATGGTTGTCTATGAGAAGAAACTTGTCCATACAAGGGAGCATTATAATAAGTTTATTGTTGTACACATTACTTTATTAATCAGCTGGGTACATTTCTTTCTTTCTTTTATTATATCTTAACTGTTCTACACAATATTTACTATTTACTGATTATTTGCTATATGTGATGTGTTAGAGATATTACACCACTTAGAAGGTGGATCTTTGATCATTTTGTCTCTGCAAGATATTTACAATCATTTTATCAAAGCCAAAATATATATTTATTTTTACTGTTTTTTGTCAAACACCAATTTTGTTTGAATTTATTCTTTTCTATTTTTGTTTATAATCCAGAAAACTACTTCCTGCAACTGTACCTTGTGATATGCTCCAATTAATAATCCAGAAAACTACTTCCTACTATTGTACCTTATAACATGCTCCAATTGTATCGGCTAATTTTCCAATCTCTCCTCTCCCTATATAAAGGAATGCATTCCACACTCGACCCTCTTAGATAAAAACCGTGCGACTTCAGATAAAGGTAGGAAAGAAAAATCACTTACAAGTCTATTCTCTTTGATATGTCTTTCCATCTTCATTTTATTTTCCATTTGATTTTTCTTTATTAAATTTTGTTAGCGTTGGACAACATATCGAACAAGAGGATAAATCAGAAGAAATGGTATATTTTTACTCTTTGTTTTTTATATGTTAAAATATATAGTATGACTCTTGTTTCTTTTATTATTATTGAACTTTTATTAAAGTTTTTTACGTAGGTGGCAAACTAGTACGAAAACAAAAAGTAAAAAATCCCAATATTTTTAACGTTTAATTATGTCATTTTACATTTTTAAGTTCATTGAACAATTAATTTTAATAAAAATTCAATTAACTTTGACAATTATCACTTCTAACTTTTTAATTATATCTAAGCCAAAATACATATTTATTTTTAAAAATGGGCTTATTTATAGTTTAATTGAGATTAACGAGTATACATAACCCTATGCTCTACTTGGGTTTATAGAGCCATTTCATGAAATAATAATAACAATAACCCTCCACTTGCATATACAACACCTTTTGTTTTTCCAACCCCATTAAACATAAAATAAAAAAGCTAGATACAAAACCATAAGCACAAACACACTCTCTTTTTCTATTCACCCATTTCCCTGTTTTTTTCTTGAATACTTCAGAAGAAGATAACACATAGAGTGAGTTTCTTCTCCTTTTGACATGTTTTTTTTTTCTATTTATTTTTTACTTTTCATTCATTCATTCATTCATTCATTCATTCCTTCATTTGTAGAGCACTACTTGTTTATAAATTTAATGGGCTCTTTAATCAGTGGCTTCAACTTATTGCAAAAAATATAATATTCTTTGATATATTGTTTTATGGGATGAAGATGAAATATTTTGAACCATTTTCTACTTGGAGTAACAAAATTCTCTTTCTCTAATCTTTTAATTTTAAGAACATTACTTTTGTCTTCGATAAGATAAGGTTGCACACTTCTCTCTTAAATATAAGATGCACACTTCGATAAGAGAAGGGACACCCATGTTGATTTTAGGGTGAGAACATTTTAATTTTATTTTTTATAATTAAAATATATTAAAGGATGAAAGGGGAATGTATACAACCGGTAACAATATTACAACAAAGAATTAAGTTTACTAGCCTTTTAGTCGATACAACATATCTAAGCATTTACCGTGAATTTTAAGAAAGTTGTGGGTTGGAGAGATGCAAGTGATAAGACATTTTTTTTATTTGCCAACTCAGTTGGAATATTTTAGTTATTTTATAATGTTGTGCACCCTAACCGTGGTAGTTAATTTTTTTCTCTACTTATGTAATGACTTTGACTATCATTTATATTCTCTTTAACAATAATTTTAAGTAAATAAACAAAGTTTATATCTAGCTTTCATTTCGTGTTTACCCGGAAAAATACTAATATGATGTAGAAAATTAATGCGATATATTTAACACAATATAATAACACAATAAATGTCTAATATCTTGTTTAAAATAAAATAAAATCGACAAAGTTATCCTTTCTTTAAAACTGTTTTAGATAAGTGGAAAATGGTTTTTTTTTTTTAAATAAAAATAGTATTTAAGTGATTAATATACACTTTCTATTGTTATATATGTATATATTAATATATACAAAATAACTTCTTTTTTTGTTGTTTAGGGAATTTGAGTCACATGATTCAATTATTTTCTGGAGTGTTGTTTTGCTTAAAAAAAAGGTGTACGTCAGATTATCGTGTCTACTCAAGATATCTATAATAATCTTATGTGCGAAGCTTAATGTTCTCGATCTAACACAATCGAATGGATCAGAGAGAATGGTTGTCTATGAGAAGAAACTTGTCCATACAAGGGAGCATTATAATTTTATTGTTGTGCACATTACTTTATTAATCAGCTGGGTACATTTATTTCTTTCTTGTATTATAACTTTACTGTTCTACACAATATTTACTATTTACTGATTATTTGCTATATGTGATGTGTTAGAGATATTACACCACTTAGAAAGTGGATCTTGGATCATTTTGTCTCCGCAAGATATTTACAATCATTTTATCAAAGCCAAAATATATATTTATTTTTACTGTTTTTTGTCAAACACCAATTTTGTTTGAATTTATTCTTTTCTATTTTTGTTTATAATCCAGAAAACTACTTCCTACTATTGTACCTTATAACATGCTCCAATTGTATCGGCTAATTTTCCAATCTCTCCTCTCCCTATATAAAGGAATGCATTCCACACTCGACCCTCTTAGATAAAAACCGTGCGACTTCAGATAAAGGTAGGAAAGAAAAATCACTTACAAGTCTATTCTCTTTGATATGTCTTTCCATCTTCATTTTATTTTCCATTTGATTTTTCTTTATTAAATTTTGTTAGCGTTGGACAACATATCGAACAAGAGGATAAATCAGAAGAAATGGTATATTTTTACTCTTTGTTTTTTATATGTTAAAATATATAGTATGACTCTTGTTTCTTTTATTATTATTGAACTTTTATTAAAGTTTCTTACGTAGGTGGCAAACTAGTACGAAAACAAAAAGTAAAAAATCCCAATATTTTTAACGTTTAATTATGTCATTTTACATTTTTAAGTTCATTGAACAATTAATTTTAATAAAAATTCAATTAACTTTAACAATTATCACTTCTAACTTTTTAATTATATCTAAGCCAAAATACATATTTATTTTTAAAAATGGGCTTATTTATAGTTTAATTGAGATTAACAAGTATACATAACCCTCTGCTCTACTTGGGTTTATAGAGCCATTTCATGAAATAATAATAACAATAACCCTCCACTTGCATATAC
Organism: Cicer chorassanicum; assembly: GCA_037974735.1. Classification (NCBI taxonomy): domain Eukaryota; kingdom Viridiplantae; phylum Streptophyta; class Magnoliopsida; order Fabales; family Fabaceae; genus Cicer; species Cicer chorassanicum. The sequence goes on along the minus strand of JBBPBP010009777.1, from coordinate 55,395,737 downwards.
AACACCTTTTGTTTTTCCAACCCCATTAAACATAAAATAAAAAAGCTAGATACAAAACCATAAGCACAAACACACTCTCTTTTTCTATTCACCCATTTCCCTGTTTTTTTCTTGAATACTTCAGAAGAAGATAACACATAGAGTGAGTTTCTTCTCCTTTTGACATGTTTTTTTTTTCTATTTATTTTTTACTTTTCATTCATTCATTCATTCATTCATTCATTCATTCCTTCATTTGTAGAGCACTACTTGTTTATAAATTTAATGGGCTCTTTAATCAGTGGCTTCAACTTATTGCAAAAAATATAATATTCTTTGATATATTGTTTTATGGGATGAAGATGAAATATTTTGAACCATTTTCTACTTGGAGTAACAAAATTCTCTTTCTCTAATCTTTTAATTTTAAGAACATTACTTTTGTCTTCGATAAGATAAGGTTGCACACTTCTCTCTTAAATATAAGATGCACACTTCGATAAGAGAAGGGACACCCATGTTGATTTTAGGGTGAGAACATTTTAATTTTATTTTTTATAATTAAAATATATTAAAGGATGAAAGGGGAATGTATACAACCGGTAACAATATTACAACAAAGAATTAAGTTTACTAGCCTTTTAGTCGATACAACATATCTAAGCATTTACCGTGAATTTTAAGAAAGTTGTGGGTTGGAGAGATGCAAGTGATAAGACATTTTTTTTATTTGCCAACTCAGTTGGAATATTTTAGTTATTTTATAATGTTGTGCACCCTAACCGTGGTAGTTAATTTTTTTCTCTACTTATGTAATGACTTTGACTATCATTTATATTCTCTTTAACAATAATTTTAAGTAAATAAACAAAGTTTATATCTAGCTTTCATTTCCTGTTTAACCGGAAAAATACTAATATGATGTAGAAAATTAATGATATGAGTATTATTTAACACAATATAATAACACAATAAATGTCTAATATCTTGTTTAAAATAAAATAAAATCGACAAAGTTAACATTTCTTTAAAATTGTTTTAGATAAGTGGAAAATGGTTTTTTTTTTTTAAATAAAAAGAGTATTTAAGTGATTAATATACACTTTCTATTGTTATATATGTATATATTAATATATACAAAATAACTTTTTTTTTTGTGGTTTAGGGAATTTGAGTTACAGGATTCAATTATTTTATGGAGTGTTGTTTTGCTTAAAAAAAAGGTGTACGTCAGATTATCGTGTCTACTCAAGATTTCTATAATAATTTTATGTGTGAAGCTTAATGTTCTCTATCTAACACAATCGAATGGATCAGATAGAATGGTTGTCTATGAGAAGAAACTTGTCCATACAAGGGAGCATTATAACTTTATTGTTGTGCACATTACTTTATTAATCAGCTGGGTACATTTATTTCTTTCTTGTATTATAACTTTATTGTTCTACACAATATTTACTATTTACTGATTATTTGCTATATGTGATGTGTTAGAGATATTACACCACTTAGAAAGTGGATCTTGGATCATTTTGTCTCCGCAAGATATTTACAATCATTTTATCAAAGCCAAAATATATATTTATTTTTACTGTTTTTTGTCAAACACCAATTTTGTTTGAATTTATTCTTTTCTATTTTTGTTTATAATCCAGAAAACTACTTCCTGCAACTGTACCTTGTGATATGCTCCAATTAATAATCCAGAAAACTACTTCCTACTATTGTACCTTATAACATGCTCCAATTGTATCGGCTAATTTTCCAATCTCTCCTCTCCCTATATAAAGGAATGCATTCCACACTCGACCCTCTTAGATAAAAACCGTGCGACTTCAGATAAAGGTAGGAAATAAAAATCACTTACAAGTCTATTCTCTTTGATATGTCTTTCCATCTTCATTTTATTTTCCATTTGATTTTTCTTTATTAAATTTTGTTAGCGTTGGACAACATATCGAACAAGAGGATAAATCAGAAGAAATGGTATATTTTTACTCTTTGTTTTTTATATGTTAAAATATATAGTATGACTCTTGTTTCTTTTATTATTATTGAACTTTTATTAAAGTTTCTTACGTAGGTGGCAAACTAGTACGAAAACAAAAAGTAAAAAATCCCAATATTTTTAACGTTTAATTATGTCATTTTACATTTTTAAGTTCATTGAACAATTAATTTTAATAAAAATTCAATTAACTTTAACAATTATCACTTCTAACTTTTTAATTATATCTAAGCCAAAATACATATTTATTTTTAAAAATGGGCTTATTTATAGTTTAATTGAGATTAACGAGTATACATAACCCTCTGCTATACTTGGGTTTATAGAGCCATTTCATGAAATAATAATAACAATAACCCTCCACTTGCATATACAACACCTTTTGTTTTTCCAACCCCATTAAACATAAAATAAAAAAGCTAGATACAAAACCATAAGCACAAACACACTCTCTTTTTCTATTCACCCATTTCCCTGTTTTTTTCTTGAATACTTCAGAAGAAGATAACACATAGAGTGAGTTTCTTCTCCTTTTGACATGTTTTTTTTTTCTATTTATTTTTTACTTTTCATTCATTCATTCATTCATTCATTCATTCATTCCTTCATTTGTAGAGCACTACTTGTTTATAAATTTAATGGGCTCTTTAATCAGTGGCTTCAACTTATTGCAAAAAATATAATATTCTTTGATATATTGTTTTATGGGATGAAGATGAAATATTTTGAACCATTTTCTACTTGGAGTAACAAAATTCTCTTTCTCTAATCTTTTAATTTTAAGAACATTACTTTTGTCTTCGATAAGATAAGGTTGCACACTTCTCTCTTAAATATAAGATGCACACTTCGATAAGAGAAGGGACACCCATGTTGATTTTAGGGTGAGAACATTTTAATTTTATTTTTTATAATTAAAATATATTAAAGGATGAAAGGGGAATGTATACAACCGGTAACAATATTACAACAAAGAATTAAGTTTACTAGCCTTTTAGTCGATACAACATATCTAAGCATTTACCGTGAATTTTAAGAAAGTTGTGGGTTGGAGAGATGCAAGTGATAAGACATTTTTTTTATTTGCCAACTCAGTTGGAATATTTTAGTTATTTTATAATGTTGTGCACCCTAACCGTGGTAGTTAATTTTTTTCTCTACTTATGTAATGACTTTGACTATCATTTATATTCTCTTTAACAATAATTTTAAGTAAATAAACAAAGTTTATATCTAGCTTTCATTTCCTGTTTAACCGGAAAAATACTAATATGATGTAGAAAATTAATGATATGAGTATTATTTAACACAATATAATAACACAATAAATGTCTAATATCTTGTTTAAAATAAAATAAAATCGACAAAGTTAACATTTCTTTAAAATTGTTTTAGATAAGTGGAAAATGGTTTTTTTTTTTTAAATAAAAAGAGTATTTAAGTGATTAATATACACTTTCTATTGTTATATATGTATATATTAATATATACAAAATAACTTTTTTTTTTGTGGTTTAGGGAATTTGAGTTACAGGATTCAATTATTTTATGGAGTGTTGTTTTGCTTAAAAAAAAGGTGTACGTCAGATTATCGTGTCTACTCAAGATTTCTATAATAATTTTATGTGTGAAGCTTAATGTTCTCTATCTAACACAATCGAATGGATCAGATAGAATGGTTGTCTATGAGAAGAAACTTGTCCATACAAGGGAGCATTATAACTTTATTGTTGTACACATTACTTTATTAATCAGCTGGGTACATTTCTTTCTTTCTTGATTTATAACTTTACTGTTCTACACAATATTTACTATTTACTGATTATTTGCTATATGTGATGTGTTAGAGATATTACACCACTTACAAAGTGGATCTTGGATCATTTTGTCTCCGCAAGATATTTACAATCATTTTATCAAAGCCAAAATACATATTTATTTTTACTGTTTTTTGTCAAACACCAATTTTGTTTGAATTTATTCTTTTCTATTTTTGTTAATAATTTAGAAAACTACTTCCTGCAACTGTACCTTGTGATATGCTCCAATTAATAATCCACAAAACTACTTCCTACTATTGTACCTTATAACATGCTCCAATTGTACCGGCTAATTTTCCAATCTCTCATCTCCCTTTATAAAGGAATGCATTCCACACTTGACCCTCTTAAATAAAAACCGTGCGACTTCAGATAAAGGTAGGAAAGAAAAATCACTTACAAGTCTATTCTTTTGATCATGTCTTTCCATCTTCTTCATTTTATTTTCCATTTGATTTTTCTTTATTAAATTTTGGTAGGGTTGGACAACATTTCGAACAAGAGAAGAAATCAGAATAAATGGTATATATTTACTCTTTTTATGTCTTTTATATTTTAAAATATATAGTATGACTCTTGTCTCTTTTATTATTATTGAACTTTTATTTAAGTTGTTTATGTAGGTGGCATATTTAATTTGTATTAGTATA
>JBBPBP010009777.1:55375596-55385859 GCA_037974735.1 Cicer chorassanicum | reverse complement strand
TATAAAATTATTCTTGCATAGTTCATGAGAGTGCTTCAATGGCACTGACTTTAATTGATAGCATTGATCAACTATTAAATATCTAAGGAATCAAACGGTGGAAATTGAGAAAATGAGTTTGTGATAGTTTGTTTAAAATAAAATGAAATTGACAAATTTATCTTTTATTTTAAACTGTTGTAGATGATTAATATATACTTTCTATTGTTAGATATGTATATATTAACACCTCTTTATATAAATTTGAATGACAAAATTTAACTATGTCTCTATCTATTTCTCTGTATTGTTGTTTTGCTTTTTGTATTTGTGGTGTGTTAGAGATATTACACCAATGTCTATAATAATCTCATGAAAAATATAGACGAAAATAAATATGGACGTACCAAGACCGAAACACTTGAATGGAGAGAATAAAAAATATGAAAGAAAATAAATATGGACGAAAATAAATATGGACGTTCTATGACGGAGGCACGAGTACCTTATTTTTTATACACTGTTATTTTTAATAAATAAAGACTCAAATAATACTGATAAAGGTACTTAATATAGTTAGAGTTGAGCCAATTAATTCAATCTTTACTGGCTTTTATGACTCAATTTACTATCAATTAAATCAACTTTGATGCAACTCTTAAGAACTCATATTAAATTCAATTATTTTAAATCATATATTAATATTTTATTTAATTATAATAAAAATATTTATTAAAACCAATTTAACTACTTTTTGTGATCCACATTGCTTCCTAATGAACTTAGAGTGTCAATTTGGTTTCCTCGTATGAATGAACATAGAAAAAGCAAGTTCTTAATTTAAAAAATAGCCAACAATTCTCCGTCGTAGCTTGAAGGCTCTTGTTACAAAGGTGTTTATATCCAAATCAGTCGAAATTAAATTACAAAGTATATTCAAAAAATCAAAAATTGCACGAAATTGAATATTTGTTGATATTATTTTGTAAAAATTGTACTTATTTAATTGTATTATTAATTCTTTTTTCAAAACCGAATTAAACTTCACACTTAAATTTTAATATGGATTTATTTTTTATTAGTATGATATATTACATACTTATTGATTTTTAATATATTTTCTAATAATACTTATTAATTTAAATCTATTTTGTTGTCACTTCATATATTTCAAATATAATTTATTATTATTACTGTGTGATGTTAATCTTGCTTATTTTTATAAATCATGTATGCTTATTTCTCGTTAAAAAATGTAATAGTTAATAAACTTTATATGGCATGGTAATATATTTATATTTATTTATTTAAGAAAAAATCATCTCAATTTCACGACTCTAGTAATTGAAATGCCATGATTTGAACATTTTTTCTTCTACCTTGTCTTACATAATTCATGTTTATTTGTAGGATTAACTATGTTTATTAATAGGATTAACTATAGAGATCAATTTACAACCATGTAGCTGCAGTCCACATTTTGAATGCACTTATTTTTAGTATATTGTTTTTGTTCTTTTTTAGGATTTTTGTATTCTTTCCACACAATTGTCATGGCTCGGCCCCACCACCGTTAGACAACACATGGTTGATGCTGCTTTGCTTTTTTAAAAAGAAAACAGTATTGATACAATTCAGGTCATTAAACTATCGAGTAGACAAGTAATCATTTTTCTTCTTCCGATTTTGATTGAGTCGCACTGATTTTGACCAAATTGATGGCATAGAAGTTCCATTATGGAACTATACGCGATTCTCGATAGCACCAATTGAACCTCTTCCAAACCAATTTTTAAAACACTGATTTATAACCATCAATAATATATTTTAAATTAAAAATCATAAGAAAAACATATAAAGATATATATGGGACCACCTGCCCTACTAAAGGGGACCTGTCTAGGCAACAGTACGAAAAGTGGAACTTGGAAACAGAAAGTAACAAACTAGTACGAAAACAAAAAGTAAAAAATCCTAATATTTTTCTCGAATCAAAAGACAATTTAAACCTCACCTTATTTTAATTCTCAATTTAATGCTCCAATTGTACCGGCTAATTTTTATTTATTCAAAGAATGCAGTCTAATCTCTCCTCTCCCTATATAAAGGAATGCATTCCAACCTCGACCCTCTCGAATAAAAACCGTGCCACTTCAGATAAAGGTAGGAAAGGAACATCACTTACAAGTCTATTCTCTTGATCATGTCTTTCCATCTTCTTCATTTTATTTTCCATTTGATTTTTCTTTATTAAATTTTGGTAGGGTTGGACAACATATCGAACAAGAGAAGAAATGATATATTTTTACTCTTTGTTTTTTATATGTTAAAATATATAGTATGACTCTTGTCTCTATTATTATTATTGAACTTTTATTTAAGTTGTTTATGTAGGTGGCAAACTAGTACGAAAACAAAAAATAAAAAGTCCCAATATTTTTCTCGAATCAAAAGACAATTTAATCCTCACCAACTTAGTTCTGACTCAATTAGTTAACTAGTGTCAAAATAATTTCATGCCCTGATGACCATAGGGGTGCAAAATTAAAGTTGTTCACGAGTACGATGCCTCTATGTCTCTACCTTATCGTTCTGTTTCCAAGTTCCACAGTTTATTCTCTTCCTAACATTATGCAACATTTAACATGATTTTTGTCTTTTGTTCTCCATAGGAAAATGTGTCATCTCTTATATATATAGACCCACATTTTGTCCTTAGAAAATCCTCATACACCAAAAACTATCCCAAACCCTTTCATACTCATTTCGACTTTTTAATATTGTTTGTAAGTAAGTTTGATCTTGTTATTTAATTATTGTTTCAATGTCTATCTTATTCATATGTATGATTAAAAATTGATGTTATTATTTTTATAAAACTATTCTTGCACAGTTCTCTGAGAATGCTTTGGTGGCACTCGCTTTAATTAATAGCATTACTAGAATCATACGGTGGAAATTGAAAATATGGGATTGTGATATTTTGTTGAAAATAAAATAAAATCGACAAAGTTATCCTTTTTTTAAAATTGTTTTAGATTAGTGGAAATTTTTTTTTTTCGATAAAAAGAGTGTTTAACCGATTAATATACACTTTCTAGTATTATATATGTATATATTAACATCCCTTTTATATATATATATATATATATTTTTTTCTTTTTGTGTTTTAGGAAATTTGAGTGACAGTAATCAACTATTTGTCCGGAGGATTGTTTTGCTTATGCAGTTCATGATGTGTCAGAGATATTACACAAAAAAAAATGTACGGATTATCATTGTCTCTTTAAGATATCTATAATAATCTTATTTGCAAAACTTATTCCAGCATTACTGGATATTGATCATCCTGAAGTACATTTCTATTGTTATACACATATTATTTTTTATCATTTTTATTAGAATATCTTTTTTAACGTGGTTTAATTTAATTTCACTCTTTGGTCCTGAATATTTAACGGATATACTCTAGTACATGGAATATACTCTGGTCCTGAATCTTCTATTTTCATTAAAAAAATCATAAAGAATTGTAGCTCATGGAATATACACTTTATTTTGATTTTATTTTTTATGTGTCGATATATTTAGGCTTGTCTAAAGATATTTTTTTATGTGCCCAGATATATTTAGCCTTGTCTTTGATATTAAATATGTAAAAGATTTTTGCGAGGTATATACAAGAAGTAAAAGATAATCAAGAAGTACTGGTTGGTGAGGAATTCTCATGGAATAGGATGAGGTGATGAATGTTATGCTGACAGAGCACCATGTCATGAAGGTTATTAATTGAGATCATCTATGACATAACATATTAGAAACAAAATGGGATGACCTATTTAGTTTGGATCACCACTTGTCGAATCATAAATCTTATAGAAGAAATATCTTTAACAAAAAAAAAACAGTGCTCCACAAACAATTACAATTCGCAGTTAGGGTACATGTGGTGGCACAAATGATTTGGATAAAAGAGATGTGTGAATGAGAGGAGGTAAGTCAAGTTTTTGAATTAATTTACTTGTTAGTCTATCAATTTAAAAATGGGTTAATTTAATTTCACTGTAATTATAGGATGACATATATTCTGGTTTTAAATATGCAACAGATTTTGATGTGGAGTATGGGCAAGAAGTAAAAGATAAACAATTAAAGAACTACTGGTTGACAATTATGACAAAATTTAAGGAGTATCATGTCGTGAAGAATTCTCATGGAACATAATGAGATGACTAAGGTTATGACAAAATTGACAGAGCAGCATGTCATGGAAGATTATTAATTGAATGTGTTTGGATCATAGGTTATTAATTGAGTATGTTTGAATCATTTATGTCATAACATATGAGAATCAAAACGGTGATCTATATTAAATATAAATTGTTGTTGTTATATTATGCATGTAATGTCCGGATTAGAAAATTTAACGGGTATCTTTTAAGCTATGGATCTATTCCGTTTTTATTTTTATTTTCATTAAAATAAAATAGTTAAGAATTGTAGACCATGCTCTTTAATGTTGTAACTGAAACTTTTGTTAAAAAAAGAAATAGGTGGAGACTGTCTATTTAGCCTTGTCTAAGCATGAACTTGCAGAATCATAAATCTTATAGAAGAAACATGTTTCAAAGAAAAAATGAAGTGATCCACAAACGATTACAATTGGCCGTTAGGAATGTGGTGGCATATATGATTTGGATAAAAGAGATGAAGGGTAAGTCAAGTTTTTGAATTAATTTACTTGTTATATAAAGAATTATCATGGAATAAGATGGGGTGAGAAAGATTATGCCAAAATTTACAGAGAAACGTGTCTATTCCGTTCTTTTTTATTTATTTTCATTAAAAAAAGTAGCTAAGAATTGTAGCCAATATAGTTGGAATTGAAACTTTTGTTAAAAAAGAAATAGGTGGGACTACAATGCTCTAATAATAGTTGGAATTGAAACTTTTGTTAAAAAAAGAAATAGGTGGGACTGTATCAGGTACATTGCAGATCTCATTCGTATGAATTTTATTTTATTTATTTTTTAATAAAAAACTTTTCTAACAAAAAAAAAATAAAACGGTCTAAATTCATAACTACAGCAAAATGTATATTGATGAAGCAGTTTGCCATTAAAACAAACAAGTTTTTTTAAAAATAAAAAGAAATATACAATGCAAGCCTCAAGATAATGTTAACGTTTGAAATAATGACATTGACTTTATTTTGATTTTTGTAGGTGAGGGTATATAAAAAAAGCTAAGAGAAATTTTAAGATAAAGCAAATTATAAAAAATTATTTTCTAAATTAATATATAGAACTTAATTGATTGTCACAAAAATTCGTTTTTTTTACTTAGTTATATAAAAGGTAAATTAAATTAGTGCAAAAAAATCAGACAATAGTTATTTATGAAAATTGAATTTAACAATGCTTTAGATATTCAAACCACTTATATTCGCTTTAATAAATTTTTTACTCAAATAAATACATTTAAGCTATCATAACTTAGTCTATATAAACTTTTTGGTGATTTTCATTCCAACAATAAGACTTAAACAAATATGCAAAATCACTTTTTGAAAATTATCATGTTACACAATAATCAACCAAATGACAATTGGTGAGATGTCTAACTTTCTTTTATTGTTTAGCCGGAAAAATACTACTTGGACGTAGAAAATTAATGACATGGGTATCATGTAAGACAATATGATAACACAACATGTGTATAACTTTTATTTTCTTCGTTTATTATTAAATATTAATTTTATTTTCTATCTTTAGATCTCTATTCTTTATGAATGTAATGATTAAAGAGACACCGATTACCTAAATCCGATTAGAGATCAAGGCATAGGGAGTAAGTTGTTTCATTCATCATTATTTACTTTAAATTTCTCTAGATTAAAACTATATATATATATATATATATATATAGGATAGTTAATATACACAATATAGAAAGAACAGAAGATATATTAGTAATTTACACATTTTTTATTTGGACACAAAATTCCACCATCTATTTTACAATTTAATGGAGGAGTATTATTGGAACTTATTTTTTATTTTATTAGAAAATATTAATTTTTTTTTCATTAATTAAGATTAAAAGTATTAAGTTAAGATTTTTTATTTGAGAATTTCTGCATTTACACTCGCCCAGTACATAAAATAAATAAATAAAAGTTACGCACAAATAACTTCCTTTCTCATTGTATAAAGAATTTCTTCCTTGAAATTTTTTAGCTTTCATCTTATTGCTAACCTTAAAAAGAAAAAAAAAAACATGTCTTCTTTCTAAAAAAAATTTAAAATAATTTTTATTAATGGGTTGGATTGTAAATTTGTAATTTTCTCTCTATTTGTTTTAGAGCAACCATTTTTTTGAAGTTTTTTTAATTTCCTCCTTTCATATTTCTAGCTTACCGTTCCCACACGCTCATTGTATGACTTATGGTTCTTGCTTTGTTTCTTCATTTCGACTTCTATTTAATATTTCTCTTTAATATTATTTCTAAGTTAGTTTGATTTTGCTATTTAATCATTGTTTCAATGACTATCTAATTCATATGTATGATTGAGAATTGGTCTCATTTTTTTAATAAAATTATTCTTGCATAGTTCACGAGAATGCTTAAGTAGCACCAACTTTAATTAATAGCATTGATCAACTACTAAATATCACTGGAATCAGAAGGTGGAAATTGAGAAAATGAGTTTGTGATATTTTTTGTTTAAAATAAAATGAAATTGACAAATTTATCCTTTATTTAAAACTGTTTTAGATAAATGAAAAATAAAAGGTGTTTAGATGATTAATATATGTTGGAGCAATGACTTCTTTAGGTTCAATGATGAATAAAAGTGATTTGCACTGGTGTCCATACATTGTGATAGTTAATACACACTATCAAAAGCATATAGTCAAGTATATTGGTTTAAGACATAGCTATGTAAAGAATTTAATGGAGTGATATCCATAGTGTTTGTAAGAACTGAAAAGAATCTTGCAGATCCTTTGACGAAAGGTCTGACAAAGAACATGGTGTTGAAGACATCATTAGGGATTTAATACAAGCTCATATCTAAATAAACGATCAACTCACACTTGAGTAGCATCAAGTCTTGAGTTCAATGATGAAAGTACACTATTAGAGTGATTGAAGTACGTGACAATAGATACATCCCAAAGAATAAAAGTACTTGGACTATAAAATAAAAGTGGTAGGATGAGGTCTCCTCTTAATGGACATATAGCATATATTTGCTGGAATGTATAATTATGGGTACATTTCTGATATAGTCCACCTATATGAGAATGAAGTGGGCCGCTTCATAGAGTTCAAGAGCTTGACTCTTAAATTCTCATGAAAAGGATATGAGACACATGGCCTTATCAAATGTGTCATCTTTATAATTCTTTCGATAGTATATTAAATCATACATAAAAAATGAAAGATAGGAAAAACCATAATTATGTTGGATTTGCACTAAAGGGGATAAAAATACCATAATTATTAAATCATATATAAAAAACCTTGATATGATTTGCACTAAAGGGGATATGATTTAAGGTATATTCAATAAAATATGTTTAAATAATGTTTCCTATTCTTCACTCATGCATTAGAGAAGGACGCAAACAAAGTTGACCACCACACGCGCGCGCGCGCCGTTGTCGTCGCCGTCCGTCCGGCTTGGGCCTTGGTCTTGGTCTTGGTCTTGTGGTGTATTATTATTTTTTAGTAAATTTATTATTTAATTAATTTTTAAAATTGAATACTTGCGTTTTATCTCTTATTGTTGCGTTAATTACGTGATTGCCCTCCACCGAGTCTACCTAATGATCTGATCCAGTCTTCCCCTTTTTGCCCGGTCAAAACCCTAACCCTAGGTGCCACGTACCTGTTGTTGCCCGGTCATTATTCAGAGTCAAAACCCTAGCGCATGTATAGGTAGTCAAAGGCGCACGTTTTGGGTGGACAGCGGTTTTGGAGCACACGTTTCCTGATGTCAAGGCTTGGAGCGGTCAAAAGGAGCGCACTTATGGATCCACCAATTTCTATAATCCAGTTGCGGAATTCCTCTATAAATAGAGGGCTCTCCTCAGTTGAAAAAGCACACCAAAAGCTCTCCGCTTCTGAGGCTTTTCTCTCTTCTCCCCCCGTTCTTACTTCTTCTTCTTCTTTTTCTTGAGTGGCCTTCGTGCCATATTACGAGTCGTAGTCGTTAGATTGCCATATTGAGGGTGTAATTCGAACGGTTTTCTATGGTGCAGTAGAACTTCGTACAGTGATCTGAGCTGTTTTATCCTAGGGACTTCGTGGTTGATAGTCTGTCTTGCACCTTTTGGGCAGTGCCTCGAAACGTCTTAAAGAGAGCGACCTAGTCCGCGACTCAACCCAGTAATCTTTTCGGTGGCATAAATTGTATTTTCAAACTTTTTCGAAATTCAAAAATAGCAAAAGTTGTCGTAGGACTGTTGGAAGTACGAGGATGGGCAGCATCTTTTACTTTAAAGGTAATGTAATAAGTAACAAGAGGAATTCGACAACAGGTTGCCTTGACAAGTTCATCAAACACATAATTTGATCCCTAAATAAAAGAGAAAGATTAATGAAGTTAACGAATGAATAAACTATTATATATATTGGTAATTAAGTAAGTAGTTTAAAACTTTATTCTTAGCATTAAACTTTTCGAGAGCAAGATTGGAGAGAGGTCAGTAAGAAGAAGGCGACTTTGTTCTGTTAGTGTAATGGGATGGGTAAAGTTATTACCACAATCGGTTGCTAAGGGTGGAACAGGAATAGCATCGAAGGGCTGTGCAGGATGAGAATAAGATATTAATAATGATATAAAAAATAAAATGAAACACAAAATTAGATAGAAAGAGAAAGATACGTACAGATATGCCACGAGAGAGCTCATAATACTCAGCCAAGGGCCTTCTTTCTCACCTCCTCTTTTTTAGAAAAAGCTTTATTCTTATACACAAACTGCGGACATCCAAAAACAAAAGGAGAAGGGTCATCCTCATAACGGCTAGACAAATCATTCACCGTCAGCTTTTCAATTGGTATTAACTCTCAATCCGATCTCGGGTCCAATTCCGGTTCCGATTCCGATTCCTGTTCCAGTACCAGTTCCGGTTTCGGAATACGGTTCCGATTCCGTATCCAATTGTGGTTCCAATTCCGGTTCCAATTCCGATCCCGATGCAATATATGGTTCCAGTACCAGTTCCGATAGCTTATCCGGTACCGATTTCAGCCGCTTTTCATGGCAGATTTCCGGGGGTGGTTGGGTGACGTCGAGCAAGAGTGCATCCATCGACAATTCATTCAAATTCACATAAACCTAACTAAAGAGACTAATCCTCTTTAATAAGCAAAAAGAAAGCTGAGTTTTTTTAGTATGGATCTGGTCTTGTTTTTTAACCGCCCAATAACAAATCCTATTATAGATTTTCTCTTTTTGTATCTATCATCGTTTATCTATTTATCACATTTTCCTTTGTTCTCCAATGTGTGGGTAATTTATTTGTAAAAGTTACATTTTTATTTTATTTAATTATAATATTTGGGTCTTTAATTTTTTTTGTTTTATATAAGTCTTTTATCTTTTAAAAGACTTACAATTAATTTTTGTTTTATTAAAAAACGTTGAAATGACATACAACATATAATTATTTTAATAATTTCATCTTTCTAAAACATTTTTTATTATAATTAAAAGAACAATCAAAAACTTCATCATCATAAAACTTCGTCATCATCTTCATGCTGAATTTAAAAAGTAAAAAGTTCAAAAATAAAAAAGGATTTATTTTATATACATCAGTAATGTAATTTTTTTTTTTATATTATCAATCAATCAAAATTGTTAATCATTAAAGATATTTGACTTTAATATAATTACATTTAAAGTCATGCATAATATTGACGCAGCAACATTACCATAGAGTTAGTGAAGGTTAATGGAACACGACTCAACCACAGGTGGTCCATCTTTAGGGTCCTTATTCCTGACTTGGGTCTGGAAAGTTGTTGGAAGAATTTGATGTTTATTTATTTGATGGTCATTCTTTATTTACTTGATGGTCATTCTTTATTTGATGAATTTGATATTGTTGGAGATGAAAATATGAGCTTATTTGAATATTTGAGTTATGCATTTGATGAAATTTGCATTATATTTAAGATTATAATTAATTTTATGTGTTTTGTTTAAAAAATTTGACGAATTTTTTGAAATTTTGTAAAAAAAAAAAAAATATTGTTGACATTTT
>JBBPBP010009777.1:55345976-55369372 GCA_037974735.1 Cicer chorassanicum | reverse complement strand
TTTCATCATTTCCGGTAGATAAAAAAATTTCGGTAATTTTCAAAAAACTTTTTATAAATTTTTCGGTAATTTCTGAAAAACTTTTTACAAGTTTTCCGGTACAGAAAATATTTACTAGAAAATTCAAAAAAAGATATCCACAGAATGAAAAAAATGTGTATTGCCGGAAAACTTTCTTCAACTTTTTCGGTATAAAAGATTTTTCAAAAAACTTCATATTCAGATTTTTTTTTTCTTTCAGAAAACAAGTTTTCCGGTACACACATTTTTTTTAATACACCATAAACAATAATCATTACACAAAAAATATTTTTAAATAATAATACACCATAAATAATTAATAATTAATATATCATAAATACACCATTAAATAATTAATACACCATAAATAAAATACCAAAAATAATACATCACAAATAAACCATAAATAATTAATACATCATAATTAATAATTAATACAACATAAATCGTCGCCTTACAAGATGATAAATCCTTTTCGGAGCCTTCAAAGTCACATATTCCTACAACTTTACCGACTCTACCTCTAGCCCCATCCACTGAAAAAAAAAATTAAAATCAAATAAATTAAATAAATACTAATATAATAAAAAATTAAAACAAAAAAAAATAATTTAAAAAATAACTAAAAAAAAAATCATACAACTACCGGAAAACTTGTGGATTAAGTTTTCCGCTAGCTTCCGGAAATGTCACGTTGAAGTTTGTTGGTAGTGTATTTTTTCGGAAAAACTTGAAATAAGTTTCCCGGTAATTCCGGATAGCATCAAAAATGATTTCCGGAAGTGATGTTCTGTTATGGGAAATTTTTTTCAAATTTTCTAGAGTTGAAGTTGTGTACCAGAAAACTTGAAGAAGGAAAAAGAAAATTGACACTCACTTATGTGTTCTGAAAATTTTGAAACGAGGAAATAAAAAAAATGGTCACTTTTAATATACACGAGGATATTTTGCTTTTTTTTCTTTATATTTTGGGGTACATGAATAAATGAGAGGGTACATGATGAAATTTTCTAATCCCAAAATTGGACATATGATCCAAGCCCGGAAGTCACTGGTCTACCTAGCAATTTACAAAGCACGGTATTTTATCAACGTCATGCAAATAATGAAAGACGAATGAACAAGCACCTTTACACAAATTACGAACCACAGAATATGACCCTCATTTAGTTGCAGATTGTTTTAAGTCCAGACCATTTAGCTTGCAATTTAAACGAATTTTATCTGTGAAATTTTAAGCCGATCAAATACTCTCTATATTTTGATTTTTGCATTTACCAATTTTAATCATAATTTGGCTTCTTATTTTGGAAAAGGAAGCCTTTTTGCATTCATTTTAGTGTGCAACAAGTTGTTTGATCATTACTTTGCGAGCTAATGCGTAGGGGTGGCAAATAGATTAATTGAATAAATTTTGATTTCAATTCTAAATGATAGATAAAAATAATTCGTTTATAATCTAATAAAAATTCAATAAAAGGATTCAATCTATCCCTTTTTTATATGGCTCGAATTCAATCTACCCCTCATCCATTTACTAAAAAATCATCCGATCTATTTATAAAATTATATTAATAATAATAATAATAATAATAATAATAATAATAATAATAATTGTTATTATTATTATAAAATTGTACTTATTATTATTATTATTATTAAATTGTAGCAATTATTATTATTATTATTATTATTATTATTATTATTATTATTATTATTATTATTGTTTTAAAAGACAATTATTTAAATATAATAAATTATTTAATTACTAATAATTGGAACAATACCAGTTGAGAGTGACCGGAAAATGGTGGTTGGTGTCGTTCAGCACGACAACCATAGACTACAATTTTTATTTAAGGAAATATATATTTTTAATACCTATAAAATTTCATCTATAGTTTCTATAATGTTTTTTTTCAACTCTTAGATCCCAATATATTTTTCATCAATAATTTCAATCTAAATAGAAGGTAAACTATTTGATAATAGAAGATCATAAGTCAGTATAAATGCAAGAGTGAGCAAAAAGTTGTTGCAAAACCTCAACTGCATGGAAAACCGAAGTATATTTTTGCTTCTTATTTATTTGTAATAAGCATATTTTAGCACATTTAAAATAACATTATCTTGCCTATATTGGCATAAAAGAATAATATAGAACATTAACTACTGTTTATACCAATTATACACCCTGATCCTTATCCTTATTACAATCAATGAGGACACAAACGAAATGAGATAGATATATATGGAGACAACTCCTAAGATATTTTAAATATTCTAAGATACATAAATAATAATCAGGTATTTTTTCTAATTCTTTTAACATGGCTTTTCTCACGGGCTTAAGTTGTAACAAGTTAGTTAGAACCAGTGTTGTCAATGGCAAATCATAGAAAATAGCAGTGTGTTCAAATTCCGATATGTTGTAGTGCTATAACGCTGCAATAACGACTATTTGATAATACTTTATACTAAACAGTGTATCGCAAAATAATATCTATTTGTTCAAATTTCGCAATGTTATAATACCGCTATAGCTGCTATTTGATGAGACTAGTTAGAACAAGCACACAATCATGTAAGCAATCAAAATGTCAAGACTAACGTGTAATAATATAAATAGAACTTTATGAATCAATGAATGCCCGAGCAACTTCAGTTACTAAAAACCAACTTAACCACTCCAAGCAACCTTACTTAGTATCATGCTATCTCTAAATTAAACTACCACCGTGATGATCTAAAAATCTATACATTTCAAGAAAACGGTGTTCAGAAATCTACGGTTCTTTTTGTTCACCTGAAATTATAGGTGCGATTGGAGAGAAAGTCAAGCGTGTGATATCATTAATACCTTCCAAATCAGCATTTTCTGATGATTTTTCTTGCTCTGCAACAAGCATAAGCATCTCAAGGCACTTGTCAAATTGCAAAGCACTCTCATCTCTCTCGTCAAGCTCAGCAGCTTCAATTTCAAGCCATTTGTCACGTAAATCATCAAGAAGATTTCCTTGATCATTATTCAGGGCAGATCCAGGAATGCTCGGGACAGTGGTACGAAGAGATGAATCTCCAGATGGTGCAGGCAAAGTCAACAGCATTGACCGAAATTCTTTAGTATCAGCAAATGTTTCAAAATTACAGGCAATGGTGTCTAGACAGTGTTCCCGAATCTTGAAAACACCATACCTGGAAATTAACAAATATTCAATAGAAAGACAAATAAAACCAAAATATGATCCGTGCAGCTTCATTATTAGATCTAAATATATTTCCAACATGGTATTTCATAATATAGTAAGAAAAAAGATCAGTTATCACGAAGAAAAAAAAGGAAAATAACATACGAAATTCACCACAACAGGCTACAATACTCAGCAGTTAGGAGTTAGGAAACACGGTTTCCTCTTACAACACAATCCTAAGGTCAATTAGAGCAGTGATGAAAGAATTAAGGGGAAATGGTAAACCAAAACTCTAGAACTATTCATTTCATTCCAGTAGTATATTCTTCCTAAAATTTGTGCAGTTATAAATAATCTACAAATGATATTGATGATCTTTCTTGTATTAGCTACAATCCTACTTTTTGAATTTCATCCATCTAATTGTGCATCTGAATTTTAGGTCATTAGTGAATACTAAGTCTGGTTTAGATCAATTATCATTCCACCAGAAGACATTTCACCAACCATTTGGATGAACACCTTTTACAATAAGCTCTAGTAATATAATGAGGTCTGAAATAAGTAGAAATGAAAAGGTAAAGCACAGAGAGTAAAAAATTGAAACAATTATATAATCATAATAAAGAAACAAAATAAAAATGTGACGGAAGAATCTCTCCCCTCTCCCACTATATTAAAGAAACAACAATAATTAAAGCCATGAAAGTAAGATGAAGGAGAGACTCAGAGAGACTGGCAAAAAATAGAAGTACATGTCCGCTAGCATTAACCAATGGCAAAGTTCTTCAGGTGACACCATTTCCAAGTGTGGTAACAAGACATCAGCCACCGCACGCTTAAGAGGAAACATTAAGTATCTAGAAGCAATATCGAACATTTCTTCAGCCTGTCCAAAACATATTATGAATATTTGAGAATAAAAGGACAAACTATTTTAACAGAAATCTATATGGATGTATAAAAACCTGATCTGGATTTATTTCATGCAAACGATCAGTGTACCTGAACCAAGAAAGAAAGGAAGAATAAAATTCACGAAATCATACTTGCAGCAGAAAATTAATGTACAAATAAACTTATTTTTCCCAGAAACTTCGTGAAGAAGGCACAATTGAAGTACCATGCTTCAGAAACTAACATAAAACAACACAAAAATTGCCTGGCACTATAACAAGCATTCATAAAACTAAGGCAATTGAATAGGTTTTACAATCTTGACAAATTGGAATCACAACTGATTACTTGAAAAACTAGAAATTTAAATAAAATTGGTTGTGTTAGGTCAGCTTGTTACATATTCCAGATTGACATACAATTAATTAGTGAAGCTTTTCTCCCGAATATATATATATATATAATGTAAGAAAGAACATCCACATTGAAAAGCATTTAACAATGATTCAGGTAAATCAGAATCTATAGAATAATCAGAATCTGATTAGCAAAATGATATCAAGTTACTGTGGTAATTGTTGGCATATGAAATCCCTCCAATATTTTCAATTACCAACTTTCACAGTCAAGGGAAGAGACTTACATATATTCAATCATTTTCTCAAATGATTCCATACTCATGTCATGTTCTTCAAGACAAGGAAGGAAGTCAATATATAACTCATCTTTCCCTTCGTGGAAATCCTTCATACGTGATAATCTTGCTTTGAAATATTCTGACCTCGATGCTAGAATAACTTTATGGCATCGAAAATTTTTGCAATCAACTCTTATACAAACATCAGCCAGATCATCTAGAGATTTAGTTATATTCATGGCATCCATCCTAGATACCAATTTATCGATTCCGTTATCTTGACCATTTTCATGAGAGGAATTTGAAAGGGCTGTCAAAAGGATTCTGCGCAAGGCTGCAGGAAGCCTATCTTCTTCAGGAAGGGATAGACCCTGTAAAATATACCGTTTCTGAGAATTGTCGTCATCTATCAATGCTTTATACTCTGCATATTTTTGATGAATTACTTCTTTCTCGAGAATTTTCTGCAGTGATTCACATTTGCATACTTTGCAAATTCTCACAAGATCTTCCATGTCATCCACAGCAATCTCTAATCTGTCCGAATAAAAGAAATGTATAAGGCTATAAAGTGCATGATAGGACAACTTTTCCCTTGAAAATCTTATTTCACTGCGTTCTTTCCAATCAGTCTCAAACTTTTTCTTGAAAAATGGCGACCTTGCACTTAATATGACTCTGTGAGCTTCAATGGGTCTTCCTTGTACAGTAAAAACCACATCTGGAGGAAAGTAGTTGGAATTGGATCCTTGAGTGGATGAAATACCTATTCAATTATGATAAACATTGAGTTCCAGACCATGTATAAATACAAAATTATCATTTGGAAAAAGAATTGTCACAAAAACGAAATCCCTATCTCACAGGAGAGAGAGAGGAGAGACTTGATGAATAATAAATAAGCCTTCTTTTTTCATTTGATAGTGTTTGTAGTTGAGTCTTAATTTGGTGTTGTGTAAGCATACTATATATTTTACCTACTCGAGAGTCACTGTTCTATGTATTTGATAAGCTGATCATGTCTAGAAAAGTCCAATACCATAATAAGGGATTTAAGAAATCAAAATTAGTCAAAAAATTAGTGCAGAGTCATCAATTAAGCCACTTCAGCATCCAGTCAGTTCATGATACATGCTGTGTCTAATATAACTGAATCTGTATGTAATTTTCAACAGAGTTGAGAATTCAGAATTTAGTCAATCAGAATTCTCTTCAGAGAATTCGGATATATTGTCCGTTGTTTCTCTTCAAATTTGCATTAGAAATCTAATATCAAATTCCTTTGAGGTGGAAGACTCTTCCCATGCGATCCCTTTTATCCTCCTCACTCATAATGTTACTAATAGGATCACACAGATCTTTGCTTTTCGTGGGAGCTTCAATCCTGATTACACTATGATCGTGGTAAGATCGTCAGACAAACTTGTCTAATCAATGAAATTGATCAATATTTGTGATATGTGTGGGCCACCACTTAAGCAATGGAGCAACCCATTTTACAGGAAATAAAACAAAGGCCACGCAAAACCTAGTGAGATGATATGTGCCTGGTGCAGCTTCAATTTGTTATTCTCGGTCCATGCTTGGGTTCAACTGTGGTCAACAGTTGGGTTGCTAGGTTTAATTGTGCCTGGTTCAGCTTCAATTCTGTTATATGTTCTCGACATATGTTTTTAGAATTTTTATTATATTATTCAGCTTTTTAGGTATACTTTATAGCCTCCATGCTTCTGCCCTAGGTTGCAATACCGTCCACCATATTTTTTTGGTGGATTTTTGGCTTACTCCCACAAACCACATTCTGCCATTGATAACATAGAAGCAAGTTGAATTTTGTCAAACTATGAAAAACCACAAGCTACTTGGCTGCAACCTGTCAAATATCTTCTTATCATCTAACCATAATTCTTTTACGTTGCAGTGAATTTATCAAACAGTTAAAATCTCACCTTAACATTGTGCAAAAAAGCAGTGCCCAATCCCATGTCTTGTTTTGCAGGTAAAAGAAAGTGTCCTCCAAGCAGGAGAAGATCAAGCACACCTATTATGAAGCTAAACTTATGCCAACACCGCTGTAATTTTTGAAATGGAAAGAAAATTAAAAAGAATTATGTAGTTTTGTATTGTGTCAATGTGTCCTCTGTTTATCTTGTGTGTCTGCCCAGAATAATCCCTAATAACAGTCTGTGTATCATTTAGCAGCTGAGATGTGCCCATTAGTCATCTCAAGCATTATAGGACAACTTACAACAATTAGGTCCTTTGTTGTATGTAATCCCCTTCAATTTCCTATCTATCCTTCTTATTGAAATAAACAATAAAAACAAACTCTTATCATACACCTAACTCTCAATATGCCCCTACTTTTCACAGTTATCTCCCCACCTCCTTCATCACTCATTTCACCCCTCTGAACATTAAAACAACAAACACCGCAAATCAGATTCCTAATTGATAAACATTTGAACGAGCACTTATAGGAAAAAATAAAATAAAATAAAATAATCTTACAAAAACTATGAATCTCCTAAATTAAAGTGAGCTTCTACAGCTCAACTTTCTGATAAGCCTTCTCATATATCTTCTCCGTAATCATCTACAAATAATTAAACATGAGAAATCAAATACTAACTCTCATAGACACATATTTTTGCCTTATTTCGCTTTCACTTCATATGCATATTTTTTATAGACAAATGCTAACTAGTGCTCTAAAGCAAATGTTAAGGAATCAATTGTATGTGATGAATTCACCTCCTAGAAAATTTAAAAATTGTTTGTGTTTTCAAAACACAAAATTTCTACTTTTGACTGATTAACAAGTGTCTTGAGGCACCTTTTAGCAATACCCTGTCTTAAATCATATTGAAAATTGTAACAAAAACTCCTAAATTATCAATAAATCTTATGTAAAATTGCAGCTTAGCATTCGCATAAACTAATTCATCTTCTAAATCATAGAAAGAAAAAAAGTAGAATCGAATTCTTACCAGGAAACTGAGAGCCACCGGAAAGCGAATTAGCTGGACAAGCGAAGAAAGTATCACGAAGTGATGACTGCAAGGGGTCCAAAGGAGGAGGGCGAGCTTCAAACGCTTTGAGAAGTTTACGAACCTTCAAATTGAGAGCAGCGTAATGACAACGGTCACCGTCGAAGGTATGTTCGGAGCAGATAGCACCGCTTTCGAGAAGCATACGAGCGGCGTCGAGGTGACCGGCGAGACAAGCGTAGTAGAGTGCGACGGAGTCCCATTGGTCGCGGGCGTTGACGTTAACGCCGCATTCGAGAAGGTAGCGGAGACGGTCGAGGTCGCCAGCACGGGAAGCTTGGAATACGTCGCCGTTTGGGACTTTTTTAAGAGGGACCGATGAGCCGAAGTCTGAAGGGTCTAGGTCAATGCCATCGTCGATGAAGCTCATTGTGTGTGTGTGTGTGTGTGTTAGGATTAGGATTTGCTTATAGCTTAAATCACTGCGCGCGAGCGAGCTGGTTTTGTTTAGTGGGCTGCACTGCACTGCACTTGCACCGCTTAATCTTTTTAGCACGGAGATACGCTTTTCATTTCTTTTTATTTATTTATGTTGCACAAAGGAGGGCCGAATGCCCAAAAAGATATCAAAGAAAGCTAAGGAATTAGATCCACGGCCAATGTATTGGATAAAGCTCCAAATTCCAAAAAAAAATTAACAGATTTCTTTCTAAATCTCTAGGTCTCCTATTAAAATAAATTTTTTAATGTCTCAGTTTATTATTGTATTATTTTTTATGGGTTTTAGAGAAGAGTTAATAGATTTAATATTTTATTAATTTTAAGATATGTTTTTAAAATTTTGAAATTTATATTTTCTTTTAAAATGTCAAAAATATTTTTTTTCTGAAAATTTTTAAATCATTTTTTTTTCGAATAAAAAATTTTTTTTTTTTTGAAAAAGTAAATCCATAGACTCCACTAAATCCACAAAATTTTAAAAGTTTTCTAGTGTTGGAAACTTTCCTTTTAGTCTTTTTAACTATGAAATTATTTTGCCCCTCTAACATGTGGACTGAATCCAATAATTAATGAGTTTGTCAAATTGACAACTCTAATTTTATATATCCAAACTTCATAAATATTATCAAATAGTAGTTGCATAAGTTCACTAGGAAGAGATTTTAAAATAACAATTCCACAAAGCAAAAGTAAGACTAAAGCTAGCTAGTCACTCTCCACATCGGTTGTCTTCATGTCACGTGTAAGTAAATTATATGTCAATCATTTGAGAGAAACCGTTGGATTTAATTCAAAATTAATCTCTAAAATTAATCTCTAAATATATATTGAATTTAATTCATATGCACTACAAATATAATAAAGATTTTTCCTTGTTTATGATATGTATACTCTCTTGTTCTTAAATATAAATAAAAGTCAAAATATTTATTCTCTTTTGTTTTTATATTTTGATTTTTGTTTATATTTAAGATCGGAAAAGTATAATTATATCTCACTATTAATTATACAAAACTATTTTACACTAAAAATGTATATTATCAGTTAAACTCTATATATACTTTTGTCTAATAAATATATAAATAAAATAAAGGTTTTCCTTTTCAATCCTAAAAATATTATTGATATCTGATAGTTTAAATTACATTTATTTGAGATATGGCAACCGAACGGGGCGTGTTTTTCCCTCACATCCGCCCTCATTTTTTATCGGGTGTAAATTTAAGTCTTCATTTTCGTCTACGATGGAATTTAGATTTTCTCGCCTCGCACCCCTCATTCATTTATATAAAATAATAAATTTAAATGACATATTTATTATAACTAATATAATAAAATAGTTATTATAATACAATAATAAAATGAAAAAAATATTATAATCATATTTCTTATAAATATAAGATTATAATTTTTAATATTTAAAAATATTAAATATATTAAATATTTACATGTATATAAAATTTAAAAATGACAATAGTATTACTAAAGAACGGGTTTGGAGACGGATATCAACACACGGTGTTCTTGTCCCTGTCTGCGAGTATTAAGTTTTGTTACATTCGAATTCAATTAAAACAGATTTTTCTCGCTCATATCCAAACGGATTCGGACGAGTGCTTGCAAGTACAAAGGATGTGTTGCATCCCTATTTCTTTCAATCTCTACGGTATTCTATGTTTATTTGAGGTTGGCGTGATTAACATTAATACATTGGCAGTAACCGAGGTTGACAGGAGGGAAATGAGAGATTGTGGGAGGAGAGAAATCAATTAAGTGGTTGTAGTCTTGTAGGGGTAATTGAGCATCTTTCTTTACATGGGACACTGAATTTTCTGTGATAACCATCCGAGAAG
Organism: Cicer chorassanicum; assembly: GCA_037974735.1. NCBI lineage: Eukaryota > Viridiplantae > Streptophyta > Magnoliopsida > Fabales > Fabaceae > Cicer > Cicer chorassanicum. Next base: position 55,359,282 of record JBBPBP010009777.1, on the reverse strand, counting down.
AAATTAAATACTCGGGCTTGCTCAAATTATGGTTCCAAACGTTGCTCAAAAACTTGAATTAATTTTCGCATACACAAGCTTCTTATAAGATACTGACTCAGCATGATTACATCTGGAAAACATCTGAAGGAAACATGCAAGTTCATTTTAAACACATTTGACGATAAAGTATTATAAAAATGTAAGTATAATTTTCTCTCAAAGTTGCATATACAAGAGATACAAATTGATTAACATGGAGCTGATGGTTCTCCCTATGCAGCCGGGTTTAACCAATGTCTTCTAAATCACTTATACTGTCATTAAATCCATTGTGATCATGCAGGCTGATCAGCTATAATTTGAAGCAAAAGGCTAATCAAACGCCAAATCAGTAATGCCCTTGCTCAAAGAAATGCCAACAGGATATGCCCTGTGTATTCTTGATTTAGAAACAGATAGTTTTTCATTTGAAAAGTTGAGACCTACTTTCTTTGTTATTATGGGTGAGTTCTCAATAGAGTCTGTTGTTTCAGCAATGAATTGCAGCCCCTGAAACACATACTTAAAATAAGTCACCTCTGGTTAGGAGTTCAAAAAACTTAATTTGAAAGACATTAGACAGAGTAATAAAACCTTAGGTGCTTTGTCCTCAAGTGCCATTGTAGGCTTTGCAATTTCCTGTCAAATTACCCATAAAAAGAAGGAATTTGCATAAGAAAATTCAGAAGTCTCCATGATAATCTAGTGCATTACTATTCACAGTGCATATGAATTCCAACATGAAAATTATTAACTAGTAGTAAATAGTAGGTTTATTTAGAAGAGTCCGATCAGAAAACCCTTCGTAAATAAATCCCTAGAATCCCTTTTCCTGACCAACTTACACATGCAACTATATAAATATCTAACCTTGTAACCTTTACCATTTGGCCCATTGTTTAATCCATCAACAATTTGGCACAAATACTGGACACCCGATTCAGTAAGGTACTGCATGATATTTTGCAAAAAAAGGGAAATAAATAATAAATATATAATAAATTTGAAAAACAAATGCTAGAATGTAACCCATGTCTGCAAAGTTTAACTTAAAACCTGATTATCTTCGAAAAGCTTGAGCTTCCCTTCCTATCAAGTTAGGAGATTGATTCATGTTAGAAGATCAAAAAGGTGATTATTCATTTTGGTAAGATGCTAAAGAGAGAGCAGAAAAGAGGAACAAGCTAGTTCTGCAATTTACCAGCCCAGATATCATTTGATGCATAAGTTCAACATCACACCCAATCTCAGAAAGGTCTAACTTCACTCCATTCACCTGTATGAAAATTTTAAATGCACATGATGAACAGTGCTAAAATACATTTTGGCAAAAGCACCTAGCTTTATGAAAATTGCAAATCTAGTTCACAAAACATACTTCATTATTAAGGACCAAAAAAAGTTCAAGATGAATAATACTACCATTAAAGTAGATTAGGTTAATTATTTATTACATATATAGAATTTCAAAAACATAATTAGGCTTTTCGATTTGGTATTATTTTATTGTTATTTAGCACTAAGGGTTTTCACGCTTAAAAAAGGACCTTATAGGCTGTTAGCTTTACATTTGGTCTATAAAAAAACCTTCAGTCTAAGCATTTAGACAGCTTTCAAATGATTGATTACAATAATATTTACTCAAAGAGTATATGAGTGAGTCAAAGAATCAACGACGCACTCGGCACCAAAACGATGTTCATTGAGGGAGTATCCCTCCTTCCCACATAAATTTGGTATTCTTAGTCCAGTATCAACACTACTTTCATATTCCATCATTATCATTTGTGTTCTTACTAAATTCCACAATTTCAGCGTTTTGAGGAAAATATCAGATTCACACTGTCAAGATCCATCACCCCTAATGTCCTCATGGCAACACATGGACAGAAACTTGCCAGAAAGGTTCCCACCAACATGCCAACACCAAACCTCTGAGACAATAGATAAAAAACCTGACAACACCAACGGATTCCAGACTTTAGATAACTCAATGTTGAGAATCTAATGCCTACTTGAGACAGGCTTCAACCTCCCTTGTCATCTTCAGCTATTTTTGTAGGTCCCAAATCTTCTCAAGATCCCAGAATTCCCTCTACTAGTAAACGGCCAGAAGAGTTTGAAATTCACTTGGATGTAGGCATAATGGTTCTTACGCTCCTCTTTCCATTCTATTACAAAACGGAGGGGCTGTTCCAATTCAAATGATCTTCTCACATGTGATGCTTTTCACTCACAGGGTTCAACTCCATTTGATTTTTCTTTGACTCTTGAGAGGAGAATTGTCATCTAGGGAAAATAATGTTAGATTGGGATATTATTTTACTATGCATTTAGGATTTTTACTTTATAATTAGGGTTTCTATTTGGGTTATATTAATGTTATGTAGTATTTAGGGACATTATTCTAATTTTGAATTATCACATTTCCCTCTTAAAATAGGAACAATGTTTAGGTTGTTTGCCTTTGTGATATCTACATATAGGCCCCCAAATGTTAAAATTTAGATGACTTTTTGATGATAATTATTATATAATTTTCTATTTAGAGAGTTTCTAAGTTTGAGCTGGAGGAGCAATTTACACTTAAAGAATCTACATGGAAGAAATCATTGTATTGTGAAAATAAAATATGATTGATTTAGACCACATGATTGAAAATAAAGCCCTAGTTTTTAAGTGAAAGCACATGATTGATTTTATATCTAGCACACCCTCTCAGACAAGCCCTTGGGCTTGAAGCATGGATAACACACAGACCCTCTCTACCTTTGTGCTAAATGCTAAATTATCTTCAAATATCTAGACCACATGGTCAATGTAAATTACATTAATGTCTTTAACAAGACTACAGGAAAATTAACTTCGCTTACGTCAGTTGAAATAAGTTGGCCTAACTCATTCTGCTCTTCCAGCTTCAAGTCAAGACCTTCCAACCTCTTTGTTAGATGCCTTTTTGTTGACTGTGCAAATTAAATTAAATAAACAAAAAAGTTCAGCAACACTCAGAGAAAAGATGTTCAAATAGTAAAAATAAGGGTGTCAACAACCAACAAAAGCTACTTACAGCCAATGTTTCATGTACATTCTCTAGTTGCTTTGACACAGTTGCAACAGCATTAGCCATATTCTTCCTTGTCACAAACATTACATCAGAAAATGACCATTGCTGCATGACAGTAGTAGGAGTATATGAGTTAATCAATATCATCATGTCACATCTCACATTATATTATGGTTCATAGATAACTGCATTTGTGAGGAAAAAAAGCTGAGTTGTAGTCTCACCCTCCACCGCATGTAACAATATCCCATAGCTCCTATTGCAGCAGCAGGTAGTAAGTAAGAAGCGAGACCCCCTGCGTCCAAATGTTAACGTTAAGATATTTATATAGTTAATAAGATAGTCTTGTAGATAACGAAAACTATTACATTTGACGATAGAATCTGTCAACACTTGGAAACTGTGTTATTAAACTTGACTCAACAAAGTTATCGGATTACTGGGCCATTACTTGAATCAGTTGAGCCTGATATACATGTGTATACTCCATGATTTAAAAAAGTATAACAAAGTATCTAACACACCTTGGAAAGTTTTATATAAATAAAAAAATACCCCTATCTCTTAATATAGGATCTCATTGACTAAATCACAGAGATTAAGAATGATAGTATTAGTATTAGTATTAAATAAATTTGTGAACAATTGATATTATTTTTTCATGTTTATCTTTCAAGAGAGATGATTAATTTATCTTCTCCATCGTAGTATTTATTGCTAGTTAAAAAAACATGTAAAATAGTTAGAAATATTTTGGTAAAGAATTAGTTAATGCAGTCGAATTTTTTTTAAACCAATCATATAAAAAGGGACAAGGAAAATTCTTAAGAGGATTGTATATTTAGGAATTAAAGTAGTAAACTTTAAAATCACAATAACGAGTTCAAAGTAAAATTAAACATAGCCTAACTATTACACCTCAATTCCAATGTTTAATGTTACCATTGAAAAGTGAAGAGAAGGAAAGAAAACAATGCATAGCCCAAGTTTGTACGAGTAGAAGAAGTTGTAATATAATAGGGTTTACATACCGGTAGAAGAAGAATTTTCATTGAAGATAGTCACAGGCCTAGATAAGGTTAATTCCCTAATTTCTTGTGCTAGTTGCCGAACCTGAAGGTAAATAAATACACATTTGCAGCAAGAAAACCAATTAGTTCATTGTGAAGAAATAGATTTACCAACAACATCAAATAAAATGATAGAGCTGAATCATAAATAGTTGGATAATATTGGATTATTTCTGCAAGTCTACTAAAAATAACAGTAATATATCAATAGGAGTAGTAGGTTTGTACAAAAATAGTAGAAACTCTCTTCCCCACTCACTCTCACTACCAACCCTAAGCAATGTAAGTGACCCAGTTCTCTCTTGCACCATTACGAACTCTTCCTCCCCTCTTCTTTCTTTTTTATCCATCCACTAATTAACTGAATCCTTTCCAGCCCTCCCATATTTTCATCAAGACTCCCCATGGCTCAACCTCTAATATTCTTCTCTTTCCTCCACCAATACACCTTAGTAATTGCCGTTATAGCTGTGGACTTACTAACATAAAATTTCCCACACAATCATCAAATTGAAATTTTTACGAATCAATGATAGGCTCCCCAAAATATCTTTCCTTTTCCACAGGTAATTCCCCATCTTGGTTTGGTCCTTTCTTCATTTTGGGTTCCTTAGCTCAGGAAAATAATCTTGGCAGGGCCAATCTACTGAACTATATAGCCTATAACTAGTACTTTAACCTACTTAAAACAGAAACATAACAAATAAAAAATATAAATATGACCAAGCTTCCAGTCTAACATCATAAACATGCAGTCACTTCGCTGAAACTTGTTAATTCTCAATCCTCAATACCTGGTAGTATGCTATGCACCGAAAAAAAAATATCAACCTTATACAATTTGAAAGTACCTGAGCAGCAATAACGGAGGCGTCATATCCACCGGTTGAAATCTCAACCTGATCAACTCCCTTGAGCAATTCCTGAAGCTGTGCAATAACAGAAGACAATTGGCCACTATTCAAAACAACAGAACTAGCCAAACCTGAAATGCAGCAAAACAAGACACAACAAATTCAAAGCCAGAAATAATAGTTGATCGTGTGAATATAATAAACAATAGCACAACACACAAAAATACACCTTCCAATCAATTACAGCATATAACTGATGAGAAAATAAATTGACCCTATTGCGTCATCATATTAGCTACTCAAAACAATTTAACTTGGAATTAAAAACGAATAATAGATTTGTCAAAAGCTAACTAATCAAGGGTCCAAAGTCATAGAAGAATATATATAGGAGTGAAAGGAGAGAATTGATAGGATACCAGCTCCAACGAGGATGAGAACCTTAGAGGAGGAAGGTGCCACTTGTAATGCCATGGTTGAAGGTGGTTACGTTGCCGTCGCCTTCTCCGATAAGAAGCGGAAAGAACACGAGGGGAGGGGGTGTATAATTACCGTCTAGGTCATTAAACGATCAATCAAAGTAAAAGGCAATAGGTAAGCAAGGATGGATAATTTTGACTTTGCGCATAGTAGCTTAGGAGTGAATGACCAAAATGGTCATCAAAATTGTAAACCTTCCTCGTTTTTTACTTTTTTAATTTTGGAATATAAATATATGTATCTCTCTGATTAGAAGACATACAATTTCATCATAATTGTTTCGTAAAACTGACTTTGAATTTTGAATAAAAATAATTGTTTATCAAAGTTTATTTATCTTCGGATTGAATTGGAGAAAAAGGCAAACTAGTCTATATAAATTGATCATTGAAACGTACAAAACTTGTTATATAACATTCAATATATAGTATATTGCATTATCATATTATATCAAATTACAATAACATCCGACAAATTTCATACATTATCTAAATAAATATTATAATTATCACAAAACACTTAATTTATACCGTCAAAGATGATTATCATAAGTACTTTATAATAATTATGATGCTCAATCATATTACGGATGCATTCTCTTAGAGATTTTATTTAAAAACGTATCGTGTAATAACTAGGTTTTTCTAAAGAGGCATAAGTTCTATTCATTTGAAAATAAAATTCTCTTAATTCAATTTATGAAATTTATCTTAATAACAACCCAACCATTAATTCTTTTATATATTCTCATTAAATAAATAAAAATATGATCACAATGTGAGGAACACTTTAGATATTTACCTAAATTGATAGGTCCTTAAGCAGATATCCTACATTAGCTACAAGGCGATGCTTGAACCTGATCATTACGTGGCATTTAGGGACAACACTACTTTGTCACGAGCTGGCAACAAAATTCAGTTTTGTGCATAAGTTAAGAATATAATGACTCTAATTATAATTATAAGCAAATTGAATTTTGAGCTTTGAATTTCCAGCAATTTCTTCTCCCACCTCCTATATTCTCTATATTCTCAAATACATGTTTAGATCCGTAATCCAAAATTATAAAACACGCTTTTAGATTAACCAATTCGAATAAATATTCAAAACTTTTGAGAAAAAATGAGAGAGAAAAGATGCTCGTTGAATTTCCTACCTGGCGCCCACATGTTCTTGATGTGCCAGAAAATAATGTACCCAGATTTTCACACTCTTTCCCCATTTTACCAATCCAAAAGGCTAATTGTCATTCAAACGATAAACCTCCATTTGCAGTTAATTACTACTAATAGCACCGATAATCACCAACGTGAAACAGAATGACATATCACATTGCACAATGAACAAGAACAACTGTCGTTTGATATTTATGATACCACGGTTCTATTTGCATTTCCAATATATAGTCTTTTTTCTTTCCTCCGAGTTGAAGATCAAACTATGTTACACGCACTGGCAATATAAAATGTCAACTTTAACTCATTTACATACAATGGACATCTTTTATTATATAGTACACTTCTTTCTAAATACAACTTTGTTTTGTCTTTAAGAACTGTTTTTAGAGCTAGCAAGCTCCGCTTGACTCAAGGGTTGACTTAGCTAGCCACAATAAGCCAGGATCATTCCGCTTCAGCACCAAGTATGCATCTGCTTTCCCAAGATTGTCAAATATAATATCTTCTCTGAAGCCAACCAATGAGAGAATTTCCAACGCAGCTGTAGCAGGAAAAAAAATGAAAAAGATGATAGCCCAATTTTGAGCATTTCAATCACAACATCAGCTGCTACAAAAAGTTGTTTATTTATTAAATTGTGATATTTCTTTTGGCATTTCTATCTGTAGAAACAACATGCCACAAGACACATTAATTTTATTTCTAAGCTGTCTTTGTTGCTCGGATAGTTGCCATTGTTTTTACCAGAATCACAACAAACCTAAAATTTAGGATCTTGCAAAAAAAATTGAACATTGGAAACATGTTCTGTCTAGATGGCAGTTCTACACAATCAGCACTAGTGAAATTAAAATTCAATCATCAGAAGGTGCAAACCTTTATTATTTACGATATTCCTCTCAATGACAGGATTAGCCTGCAAAAACAATGTTCATTCTTATAGATATAAATTATACTTCAATAGAAATAAAATTACACAAAATATTAGGATAAAGCAAAGCCTCAGGCAGCCTTGCAAGAGGTAACATAGAATACATACCTTCCGCAATCTCTTGTATTTTTCCATCTCAGGATGTTCAATCGCGTTCCTGGAATCAGATACCAACAATGATACACAGAGAATGGAATGCTTAATGTCAAGATGACAAAGAGAATTACTAGAAGTATTTTCTAAAACGTTTTGAAGCTAAAGCCTTGAAACAAGAGCATATCCGTTCAACCCAAATGGTATCAATGTTACTCAATCTAATTGTGCATAATTATACCTAATTATTTTCAAGAGAGTTTGAAGAATTGAAGCACTTTGCATTGGACTAACATCATTTCTCAGCATCTCCAAGGCCTTCTGCAATCGGTTACAAACAGCAGTCATGGCACCATTTATCCTCTGAAGTTCTTGGTCATCAGGATCTGGCTCATCAGTCTGCAACATAGATAATTCTGGTGCAGGAATCACGAGATCGTCAGGATCAGGTTCTGCCGTCATATTCATTTCTGCATAAAATTCATCATGAGCAGGTTCTTTTTTTTTGTATACACGGCAGTCATAAACTTATCATCCGACATTTAAAGACAATAAGGAACCAACTGAATCAATTAAATTTTTAAGAGAGAATAATAATTGCTTCAAAGAGAAAATAGTTTGTTAGACAAAATTAGTTAGATAAATAAACAGTGAGAAGTATTGGTAATTCAGGTAATTATATTTTGATACCTAACAAGTTTTCAGATGTGAAAGAGGAAATCCTTCGAGGAGAGACGTTTCTCCCAGTACCCACCATTTTTAACCAAGCAATAAAATATTTTTATTTATTTTCTTTATTTCCAAGGTGAGGCTCCCCAGAAAGCCACATACTATTATGAATGGTTGCTTTTTGCCGCCAAGTCATCATTGTGAAGTTTATGAGTGCCCATCAGGATATGTCTATCTAAAGTCTAAACTACCCAAATTTTTGGAGAACGCTTACCAATAGCTGGAGAATTAGACTTCAGAGATGTTTCTGATTCATTTGCATCAGGATAAGTTGCAGCCAAATTCACAGTACTTGTCTGAGGATGCAAAGACTCTGCTGCACCAAAATCAATAGGATTTTGTTCAAATACGGTCCTGCTATCAGTAGTTCTTGTACAAACAGAAAAAAGAACAGCTTTACCATGATAAGAATCATCTGGATCAGGCTCATGTTTCATTCCATTTTTAATATGATCATCAGGGTCAGGCTCATTAAGTCCTTCGTCAACAATGATGGGTGTGTTAGTAAATTCGATTTCTTTGGAGGAAGATTCCATATGATCGGGTTTTTCTCTGGTATTAGAATTTGAATAATCACAGTCCAGCTCTTGATTTACTTCAAACCCTCCGGGCTTGTTAGCGGAAACATTAGCCATCCTATGGTAAGCAGCAATAACTGAAGATTCACGAGCAGTCATTAGCTGATCTGATTGGTTACCTCCAAGCTTTTGAGGAATGTTGCTACTGTCTTCTATAAAATCCTCTTCATAAATTTCGGAACTCCTCACTCCACTCAAAGTGTGGCCTGCAGATCTGGTCCAATCTAAACTAGCAGCCTCTTGATTTAACTGCCAAAGAAATAAATTAAATCAACATAAGGCAATATATCAAACTGTAATAACAGACTTACAGCAAACACTGAAGAAAGTGCATGCACCTGCTTATCCAGAGCATAAAAGTTTGCATCATGTTCGGAGTATATCATGTGAGCCTGAAATCAAACATGGGTTAGTTTGATAACTTTCAAATCTCTAATAGACAATTGCAATTTATAGTTTTCCTATGTTATTTAAAATACTTAGGTTCAAGAACCACATGAAACTTGTGGTGCATGTTATAGCTTACAAGTTCATGCAGCAGAGTTTTCTTAATGCTTTCGTATTTCCTGAAACCTTTGAGGTCATCTGTTCGAAGTCGTAACGATATCTCCTCTCCACAATTCTGTAAATAAGAATGAAAATAAGAGAAATCAACAACAGAATAAAAGTGGATACTTAAAATACCACATTTCCTCATCTTGAAGATTCCAATACCTTGTTAAAACCAAGAATGCATTTTGGGCTCACACCAACATAACCAATGGGAGCCATCTCAGTCATGATTCCCACGCGCCAACGATGCTATAAGATGCAAACCGAACATATGTCAGAATATGCACTGTATCGTCATTATGACACAAGTATATAACTATGTAAAAATTCATTTGTGTGTACCTTGTTCATGACAGCAACAATTCCAGGATCTGCAGCAAGCATGTGCATTCTTTTCAGTGCCTCGGAAGGAGGAGGGTTCAACTGAAGGTAGCAGGAAGCAAAAGACATTCACGATAAGTTAAGAAACCTCCCTAAAATTTTACAAATATGATGGGTGGCAAAGAAAGTGATGGATACTCATTAATCATTAACAAAAGTTAACTGGGAAAATGTCGTATTCATAGGCTGCACTTTCCCACCCAAAAGCAAATGCATGATTTTTTCTACCAAAACACTATAAGTAATAACAACGTAAATGCAGGTGCATAAGGAGCTACTGAAGGTAAAACGGGAATTGCATATTTCACTACTTGAGTTCAAAATTAATAAGCATTAATCATTTTGTAAAATAATACCTTCAATCCGGGAATTTCAAGAGTGCGAAATTCACAAAATATATAAGACCCTTGTGGAAGTTTCAATGAAACACGAGGTCCATGTGAAATTTTCTGTTTCAGTCTCTTTTCCTCGTCCTCAAATCCCGCTATTCTTAAATTTGCTTCTGCATTTTGCAGAAACTCTTCAACCTCATTTGTTGACACACCCATCATTATAATTGATCTGGCCTAGAAACGAAAAATAAAAATAAAACTTAGGGTGACAATACAAATATGTTGTCAATCTCAGATAGCGGCGCGGAGCGCCAAACCCTAAAAAAGGGATAGCGGGCGGGATCACGGATAGCGGGATGACTACTATAGCGAAGGCCAAAAAACAGTATATAAACTAAACATAAAATACAAACAGTATACAAAAATATTTTTAAAAAAATAGCAAAATACACAAAGTTAAAGGGGTAACATATTTAATAACCAAAATCCAACATCAAAATCAAGTTCTAATAGTAATTGTGATCAACAAAATAGAGAACAAAGCAGACAAAACAGAGTCAAAAAAAGAACGAAAACAACAGAGCAAGAACAGTGGCGAAAGAGCAAGAACGAAACAGAGGAAGAATGAAAACGGTTTTTTTCATGATGCTGAACCAACCCCTTTGTGGGTTTATAATGATAAAAAATTAAGGCTTAAATGGGTGCGGAGCGACCTAGATACCCTTAATGCAGAATTAAAAAAAAAAACTTATGTTTTTGAAAAAGTCCTAGAGCGGGTCCAATAGCAGGTCGGGCAGGGATAGTGGGTCCAATGATAGCGGGATTCGCAGCCGGGAGCGCCACTACCAGCAAACTCGTTTTCCCGGTCGGTGGCGTCGCAGCCAGCCCCTCCACCGCACTGGGATAGCGGGATTGCGTGGGATTGCGCCGAGATTGACAACATATACAATAACAAACAACCAAAGTCACTTTTCACTATGCGGGGCCTTCTCATGGATCAAGGGACACTAATGATCTATCATGAATCGCACCTAATGAAAGACCATTTAAATCTAAAATAAGGTAACAATAAGCCAAATAATTTAGTATACTGTTAATTACAAGCTTAACTTGAATGAACAAGAAGGACTTTATATTTGAAAAATCAACTCAATGAATCCTTATGATAGGCCCATAGTTCATGGGTATAATACAAGAAGGATCTAAAGGCCCAATGATGGTGAATCAATTGGGTCGAGAAGAGAGAGGGAAAGGGAGTAACGGAAAGTACATGTGGCAATTAGAGAGTGGAGGGGAGCTATGGAAACAATTCTATGTAAGTGGAGAGGTGGGGGTCAGTGAAGGGGCATACGAGAATTAGCAATTAGGTAATTGGGGTGTTATATGAGAATAGGAATAGGGGTATATGCATTTTGCACTTTCTGCTTTGAGCTTGTACCAGAGGTTTCTTCCTCCCATTATTAAGGGCCTTTTCATATTCATATCAACTCAGATTATCAATCAATATATCAAGAAATAAAACAGGATAATAACAAAAGGGCCACTGTCATTTCACCATAAAGTAACTACTTACTCCTTGGCAGAAGATACAATTAGAAGAAAATGCATAGTATTTGATCATTAATGTGAATAGGCTAACATGAAATACCAAGATATGGTCTCTTCTTTCCGTATTTAAAAAATTAGAGTTCAATTGCAATCCAAGATGGAAGGAAAAAACATAATACATCTGGAATAATAGCATAAGACGTTGAAGCATGTGTGGCAAACAACCAATTGCATATCATGGGAACAGAGGCTGTGTCCTTATAAATCAGTGATAATTTAGTTCAAACAGGTCAGACACTTGAATTTGTACTGCAGATACTGTGAAAGTAAAAGGAAAAACTCCAGCTAACAACATTGTGCAAAGTTCTATAGAACAATAAAATCTACATTCATGTCAGCCACACTAAGAACCATAGTTTACATGTTGTTAAATATTAATCCACACTTGAATTTGTACTGCAGATATTGTGAAAGTAAAAGGAAAAACTCCAGCTAACATTGTGCAAAGTTCTATAGAACAATAAAACCTACATTTATGTCAGCCACACTAAGAACCATAGTTTATATGTTAAATATTAATCCACATGATAATAGTATATGTAAATGACAGTACCTCAGTAAGGGAAGTTTCCCGCAAACTTAAAAGTGCATGCTCTGTTGAAAAGGGAGCCAGCAGTTTTGAAGTTCTACCGGCAATCTGTGGAACAATGAGCTTCATGGTATCTTCTTTAATACCCGTTAATTTTTGCAACTCCTGCCCTAGATCCTTCACAGTGGCATCCGAATTCATGTCTACAATAAACTTCTTTCCCCTCCATGTAATGGAGATGTTAATCAGGCTTGAAGGAGTATGCATATTTGATCTATACAGAATCAGAACACGTCTGGTCATTTACCACTGATTATATTATTGTTGACACAAAATGTGCCCCAAAAGGAATATCAAGAGAAACCTAACGTGTGAGTGTGTGTAGGAAGACCCCTTAGCCTCTGTTTGAGAGTTTCGAGGAGAGGGGAGGGGAGGAGAGGAGAGGGCTTTGGAGGGAGGAGAATAGAGAAAAAAAAATCCACCTTATTTAAAAGAGTGAATTTGTAAAAAATGATAAGAGAATGTTTATGATTCATATATTTTTAATTTTTAGAGTATTAATTATAACAACACCGAAATGATTTGAAGAATTTATCTAAGCCTCTAACACCCTCCTCCAATACATTTATTGAGTTCCCCCCAAATTAGGAGATTTTGTATTATGAAGAAAAACAAACTCCCCAAAGCCCTCTCCTCCAAAGCTCTTCCTTTCTTCCATTTCCTCCTTTTTTTTTCCAAAACCTTCTCCTCCTAAACTCCCAAACATAACCTAAAGGAAAACTTTCCATGCAAGTTAACTCCAATTAAAAGCTTTAACATTTTCCCCTTCCTATTTCCAATATTCTTTCATCTATGCCAAGTCTTCAGTGTCTAGAGTTGGGGGGGGGGGGGGGGGTGAAAAAA
>JBBPBP010009777.1:55333915-55345936 GCA_037974735.1 Cicer chorassanicum | reverse complement strand
GGGGGGGGGGGGGGGGGGGGGTTAAAAAAACAAATTAACACAGAAAAATTCTTGTAATGGCAACCCTAGAACTCTAGTGAATGTGGAACAAAATAAAATTATCACAAGTTCAACCACAATCCGTGACCAAGAACAGCTAACAACTTAATATAATCACATATACGATAAAATTCTACAATAGTCAACCTTATCAACAAACCAAACTGATAATCACTATATGTAATTCCACAACCAAATTCATGAAATTGGAGAAACCCGTGTGAGAATAGTTAATTGGAAATAATGATTAAACCACAAACAGATAAATAAAATGACAAATTCGAAACAAAATCAGCAACAAAAATATTGGAATGAAAATAACGATGAGAGCTGAAATAACAGCATGGAATAATGAAGAATGGAATTGAATTACCTTTACGTTGCTGAAACTAACGAGCAGAAGAAAACAATAATAAAGGAAGGTGGATAGAAATGGAAATGGGAATGGGGAAAACGTGACCGTGAGATGGACGCATGCGCTGACGCATGACCAGACCAACAACAGTACAACACCACCTCGAGAATTCTAGTAGTTTTTTTTTTCTTCATTATTTAATAAAAAAAAAATTAGTTTTATAATATTATGAATTTAGAAGTAATTGTGATTAAACTTTTTTAATAATTTAATGATTTTTTATTGACTGAAGCTGTAATATACTTTTTATATGTATATAAGTTAATTTCCTAGTTTTACACATTTTTTTATATGTTATACCATTAATTTAAAATTATACCTAATTAAATAATGTGATAAAGTATATTAAAAATGCATATACTTTATAGTATGCTTTATTAAAGAAAAATCCTTTATGTTATGCTTTTAATCATGAATTTAGTGTTTAAAGTTTGTCATGGAAGTTAACTGTTTAAAATAAATTTTAAAAGTTTTCAATCATATTAAATTTAGTTGTATGATTTTAAAATTTATTCGATTAATCCAAAATGACTAAGATAATCAATTATATTTTTATTGTAGAAATTAATTTGAGTTTTTGTTAATTTCAAAAACTTTTGACTAAGGCCTAAAGAATGACATTTAACTAATAAAAACTTTTTTAATTATTTATTTTATCACTTTTTTAATTATTTTTTATTGTAACTTCAATTTGGTACGTTATTTTCTAAAATATCTTTAAAATTATATATGTAATTAAATGTATGTATAAAATTATTTCACATAATCTGTGTATACCAATATTTTGACATAAAACCATGTATATAATTAAACTCTATTAAAATATTACAAGTGAGAACCTACTTCTTGGTTGTTCGAATTTGATTGAGTTCTATTCTACTCATCCAAAGATCTCCAAGCACACAACAAATTATGGGTATTATATTCAACCATATTATTTTATACTTTTTGTTTATTCCTTTTCATAAACTTTGCAAACTCATGACAAACATAAAATGAACACATCTTTCATCCCTTAGAAAATTTTGAAGAAAATTTACGAGAATCCATTGTGACCTTGGAGTGCTATGTCAACTCAACGAAGTATTGGACATATAAATTAATGATGTTTTTCCCCCAAGAAGAACCAAACTCCAAAGTGATCCAAATCCTTGAAGTTGTTGAAGAGCCCATTGTGAGGCATAAATTATTTGGCTTGTGTCTTTTATTTTGCTTAAGACTTTTTGTTTTTAATTTCGTTTGAGTTAATTTTGTTATAAGGATTAATTTACTTGAATTAGTAAGGGTACAAATAGATCGAGTTATATGAGGAGATTATAGACACTCTCTTGACCACCACTTTGATTCTTATGGAAGCTCAAATTGGATGAACCATCTTAGTTCTTATTGAGAGTGAATTCCCATCAAACGTAACACACTATTAACTAGGGATGGCAATATAACCCGCACTCACGGGTACCCACCCAAACCCGCTTGATTTGGGCGGGAAAAACTCACTTTGATGGGTGCGTATTTTCCCGAAATTAAAATTCGTGGGCGGTGACGAGTTTGGGGTCCGCCCCGCAAGTAATATTAATGTAATTTTTTAATTTTATATACATATACATATTGAATATACTTACTATTTTTTAAAATATTAAAAATTATAATTTTATCTCTATAGAAAATATTTTTTTTATTTTATAATTGTTAATAACATTTATTTTATTTATACTAATTATAATATATATGATTTTAAAATTTTTAATTTTATATATATAAATGAGTGCGGGTGTGGGCGGGGAAACCCAAACTCCGTTACGGGCGAAGATGGGAGCCTAAATTCTACACTCGCTATGAAACGGGAGCGAGTGCAAGTTTTCTCCAATTAGTCGGGTGCGGGGGTGGATGAGGCAAAATCCGCCCCCGCCTCGTTGTCATGCCTACTATTAACAATGTGGCATCTTTGTTTCATTTCTATCTTTTTGTCATCATTTTATTTTGTCTTTTCGTCGTCTAATTAATGTATGTGTCGCTTTTGAATGTTCTTCTTTGATATGTTTGTGATCCATTGATTTAAAATGACAAAAGCTTGTATCTTTGTTCTTGTTATCCAAGTATAAATTGTGCACACTTACGGTTAAAGGTTCAATCCCAAAGATTCCTTGATATTTATTCTTGAGCGTATATTTATTTTGAGTAAGCTTACTTATGTGTATTGGTTATCATGAAAAATAAATTTATCTTTATTTTTTGTTTCTCAAAAGACATTAATTGCATAATTTGCTTCTACAAAGACACAAACTTTATAGATTATTCTTCTTTCAAAATATTATTCTGATTGTTAATGTAAGAGTCAATTCAAAGACAATTAGTAAAAAGTAAATGTGTCCACAATTGGATCACATCTAGACTCAACCTCATATTCGCAAAAGAGGCACAAACACCCTTATGTTGAATATTAGATAGGGTACTAATGAATTTTATGCCGCATAAAATTCTTCAATTTGGATGGAACTAGCATCTTTCGTATGGACATTCAATTTCTAGGTACATGAAGATGGCTAAAATTGAGAACAAATATAATGCAAAGCTAATAAGCACTCTTCACAATATAAAGTTCTTTCCTTTTGGTCCAAATAAACTATCTTCATTTACCGACAAATTTTATTAGGTAGAAAATAATGCTTGCATCTAAATGATTTCGTTAAAACATTGATGAAATTTTTGTTCCAATTCAAATATCTATTTGAATTTCGTTTTATCTATTTGTCATTCCAAACACTAATTATAGAACCATCTTCAATTCACCACTAATAGCATTCATTGATCAATCAATAATTGAGATTTTCAAATGATTCTCTATGAAGAGCTTGGATTATGTATATTATCGTACACAAAAAATTCCGACATTAGTTGAGAATCGAGGTTACAAAGATAATTTGAAAATGTCCAAACTCCTCAACCCACTGAGACACTTTTTCACAAAGGATAAAATCATGATCTAAAGTGAACAAACCTCAAAAAGGTGGTGATGTGGACTTGAGGTCAGAACATTAGCACCCTCTCTGAGAACGAACTCATGAGGGTCTCTTCAACACACGAGATTTGACAGACCCTTCAACTCTTTAGTCTCGATCGGAGTTACTGTTCTGATATTGTTTGGAAATCAAAAACTATTGTTCTAATTTTATTTATAAACACTCACACTCTTCAACTCGTTAAAACACCTTTTTGCAAATGACAAAACCAAAATAGTATTTAATTTTGAAAACCATATAAATTAAAGCATCATGGTTGGTTAACAAAATTTCTAACATTACTTTCCCATCATTACTAAATTAAAGGCAGGCACTAAGATTTCTGAACTTCATTCTACCAATGGAAGTATTGTCAACGCGGAATCTATTCTCAAGAAAGTCATAAACTTATTATACTCCTATATCATACACTTCAATTGTGTGTATTTCACTATTTCTTTTATAATTTATTTTTCTCTCTTAATCATTAAAAAAAATTTAAGAAACGTACTGATACAATAAATGCGTGAAATAATCTTGGTACATCAATAAATTTAAGAGACCCAAATTCTTGGTTGTAATGGACTAGTGGTCCTCTTATGTGTCAAAGTTGCGTTCTGTTTGTGATACTGATAGTAAATTTATCTACTCATCTCAACTTTGCACTAAATATTCTGCAAAAGCCTAAGTCATTGAAGCTAAAAACCCACCAAGCAAACACTTCCCACAGACATTTCACCCTTCATTCTCACACCATATACGTGCAAACCCGTAAAAAGGGCCCCTATGCCCATTCCATTTTAATACCACATTACTCTCACCGTATAGGCTCTCAAAAACATTCATTATTTATGAATCCCAACTACTCATTCACCTATAAACCAATGTTCCATTAATATTTCAAACTTTTGTTTTAATTCTATTATTATTAGTAGTACCAAATATTTACTGCCGACTCCAAATGCAAAAAGGTCAAATTTAGGTTGTGATGAATTCCCATTCGTTAATGGAACTCAATATCGCATTCATACACCTGAATATCGCATTAATAGAGTTGGAACATTTTTTAGCCACTCAATTCAAATGAGATGGTTTTAGAAAATGGGATACAAAGTTAATTTAGCTGTTAGAATGAAGAGTTAACGTGATAAGTAAATTTCAGCAAATTATTAACATTGTTCTTGCAAAAAATGGTTTTAGAAAAATATAGATTTTCATTTTATAATTCAAAAAACTATTCGTAATTATGGATTTATGATCTCAATTGAACGAATTGATGTTCTGACAATGTGAATTAAGTTTTATATTAGATATAATTTATTATAAAAAATCAAATTGTAAATTGAGATATTTCTCTTTTTATAAACTCATTTCACTCCTTAATTTTTATTCTAAGAATGTTTTTTTCAGTGCAACTCATTGGGCTTATATGGATATAAATGATGGGTTATCCAAATCGAAGATTTGATATCAAGTCTAACTCATCTTTAAAAGATTAACTTCTAAAGTAAAAGGTACCTCTCTTTATAAACTAATGTCATATCTTATTTGTATTATATATATGAGATTTGAGTTTTTTTTAATAGCGTGTGTGAATGCGGATAATCCCTAACTGCACGAAATCCATATTGGTTCGCAATCACTTGCTTAAAATGTTTTAGAGTCTTTTACCGGTCGGACCAACCACCTATATTGGTACTTGAAACCAATATTTATTCAGTCACAAGTTAACAACTCGTGTCACACTGTAGAGTTAGTTAATTAATCACTCCACATGATTATGATGGAAGGAAGGCAAGGAAATAAGCTCCTATTTACAAACATTTTGTTCATCCTTTTGCTTCAATTGCTTGATCTCTCCTTAGTAATTGGTGCTAAGGTTCCTGCAATCATTGTGTTCGGCGACTCGTCCGTGGACGCAGGGAACAACAACTTCATATCGACGGTTGCTCGGAGCAATTTCCAGCCATATGGACGTGACTTTATGGGTGGAAAGCCAACTGGGAGATTCAGCAATGGCAGAATAGCAACAGATTTCATATCAGAAGCTTTTGGAATCAAACCATACATACCAGCATATTTGGATCCAAGTTATAACATCTCACAGTTTGCTACTGGTGTCTCTTTTGCTTCTGCTGCTACTGGTTATGATAATGCCACTTCAGATGTCCTGGTATCTATACATTTAATTCATTCTAATTATAATTTTTGTAATTGTTTAATGATAATAAACTAATGAAATCACATTAATTTCCCATGTAACTCGTTTGTTTCTATAATAATAACAAAACCAATCTTAGTGTGTAATGTCTTATGGCTAGTATTTTTCATGACACTTTAAACAAGTGGTTGGAGATTCAATGTTTAACTATTGAGTATGAAGAAAGTTATAATAGACTCAAACACTTTAAACAAATGGTTGGAGGTACGATCTCTTACTTTTGAATAAGGTAAAAATCTAATCCAGTGAAAGTAATCCATCTTATATGTCTGTTACATTTTGTTAATGTTAAACGACGGTCGATACTTCGTATTTACATGATTATATGTCAATTATAAAAATATATTTTATTATGTTGTTGTATCATGATATTACTTCTAAAATTATATATGTAAAATATGTTCCAGCAAAAGGAACATTAATAATGAATTTTTGAAATTTGGATTTCAGTCTGTTATACCATTATGGAAGCAATTGGAGTACTACAAGGTTTACCAAAAGAAGCTAAGTGCCTATCTTGGAGAAAAAAGGGCAAAAGAGACAATTGCCAAATCATTGTACATAATAAGTCTAGGAACAAATGACTTCCTAGAAAATTACTATACAATTCCTGGCAGGGCATCTCAATACACACCTAGAGAGTATCAAAATTTTCTTGCTGAAATAGCTGAGAATTTTGTCCACAAACTTTATGGTCTTGGTGCTAGGAAAATATCCCTAGGAGGTTTACCTCCTATGGGGTGTTTACCTTTGGAGAGAACAACCAATTTTGCTGGTGGGAATGATTGTGTGTCCAATTACAATAACATTGCATTGGAGTTCAATGATAAACTCAATAAATTAACAACAAAATTGAAGAAGGACCTTCCTGGGATCAAATTGGTGTTTTCAAATCCGTATGATATTTTGTTGAGTATTGTTAAAAAGCCAGACCAATATGGTAAGTTTTTTTTTTTACTTATAATAATTTGATTTTATCAACAATTAATGTTTGCAGTCTTTGATTCTAATTTTGCATAGCATAAATTAGCACTTTATATTATTTCACTCTCAAAGAGAATTTTTTATATAGAAAAATAAGCTTCATTATAATGTTACAATTTTTATAGAAAAATAAGCTTCATTAAAATAAGAATAGTACAATCAATAAAATAAATAATTGAATTGTATGCACAATTAGTGTACAAGTATATTATATATGTGTCTAATGATGTATTGTTAGATCATTTTTTTTTAAAATACATATATTATTAGAACTATATAAATTTATACTCACAATACATATAAATGAATTTATTAATATAAATTGTAATGGTGTATATTAATTTGACTATATAAATTTGTATGTCTCGTGCAGGGTTTCAAGTGACCTCAATGGCATGTTGTGCTACTGGAATGTTTGAGATGGGATATGCATGCAGCAGGGCTAGTATTTTCAGCTGTGTGGATGCTTCTAGATATGTATTTTGGGATTCATTCCATCCAACAGAGAAAACAAATGGTCTTGTTGCAAACTACTTGGTGAAGAATACGTTGGCTCAGTTTTTCCATTAGGAAGTTATTTTCTGAATTTGATATGTGTAATAATAATATGGAGCCAATGTTTGAGTTGTTTTAAATGGACTTTTTCAATAATTTCTACGTCTGAATTTTTGAAAAATGTTTTTTTTTTATCATTCCCTAAAATTTCTTTTTATTGCCCGCTTTGCATTTTTCCTTTGATTATTAATGAACTATGATATTATGACATTTACATGAAGTCAAAATGTTATGTAACGCAACACTTCTTATGCTGTGACGTAGCTATAATATCATTTAATATGACATCTCATTAACAGACTAACTTACAGAAATCTCACATTGATTAATAAATTTCAATATAAGAAAAGTTTTTACCATTACGTAAATTTGTGATCTCAATCTATCTAAAGTTTCCAATTTCATTACTCAAATGGGTGGTTTACTCTATATTTTGTCCATATAAAAACAAATAGTATAATTAAATCCACAAACACCTCTACAACAGGCCCACTGATGTATTTTTTGTTCATATTCTTATCAACAAACTTTAAAACATTCAGATTTTAAATGTTTTTTATTCATCCCATGCTTGTTGTGCCCCTTTCCTATTGGCTTGGACTTCAAGTTGTTCTGGTTCCAAATTGCCAAGATAATCTACGGTGACAATTCACAAATGTGTAAGCCGATACTGGGGTAGAAATAGAAGTATCAAATTTGAAATGACACAGAAGTTGAATTTTCCACATACAAATCAATAGTTCTAGTCACTGTTTCTTTTCTCTTTTGTCACGATACAACCTTAAAATTTCTTTCAGAGATTAATTTTTAGATTTTTCAAAAAGTGATTTTAGTTTTATAATTTTTAAATTGATTTTTATGAGAAAATTATTCAAAAATCATAAAAATTATTTCAGATTTATTTGTTACATATTAAAAAGATAATTTTAACATTTAATAACTTAGATATTCATTATTATAAATTTAAACATAAAAATTTCATTTTGTAAAAAAGAGATATATCTCAAAAATGTTTTTTTATAAGCTTTTCAAAATAACTTTTCATTTTAATCAAGTTTTTAAAATTTCATTATCCAACAAAAAATTATAACAAATACATGAAATACTTAAATTAATATTTTATTATAAACTATTTAAACCACTATTTCATTTATATTTTTTTTAAAAAAAAATATTTTTTTAAAATAAAATATTATAAAAATAAATTTTTAAAATACCGTAACAAACGGACCTGTAAATTCTGACCAGAAATAAAATTACAAGTAGCAGAAACAATGCCAATCCATCTCAACCTCTAACAATAGCTACTTCAAATGTTGCTAAATAAGATTTCACTCTCTAAAAACGTCAGTGGTTAAAATCTCATTGGACTCTAACTATGTGTGTGACATAGTGTACAGTTAAATCTAAAACATTTTTGGAAGAATGCTGATATGTTTCCAAATAGTACTTGCTTTCAACCATGCCTCCCTACAAAGCTTTTGCTTCTATAGCAGCATGAAGGAGCTCATCAGGAGTTGCAGCTGGATCGAGGTCCCAACACCTGTCAGGCAAATTGCTTGCTTCTTCCCCCTTCAACAACCACGACGGCACTTGGTGTGAAAAGCGCACCATTTCTTTTCTTGGTATCCATGTAATGGCATTTTTGTCAGTATTCGTCTTGTACACGGTTTTGAATCCATCCAACTTAATGAGAGGGCTAGCACAAATACCAAGCTCCTCAGAATAATCATCTAGCACCTCCACCATATCATACTGATGCCTTACTTCATCTGGTGTAGATCTGTTCCAATTTGTTGACCAGTTTCTGTATACAGCCCAAATCTCTCCACATTTGGGGTATATGCGAACACAACCGCCTCGACCAGCCTTCACCCTGCTTAGAACATGAGAAAAAATGTTAACTTGGTCAACAACATCAGCGGTCATGGCCCTGAAATTTCCACAAGATTTGGTGAAACCTGAAACAAGCCAGTTCACTTCACCAAACTCGCTATCAGTTTTTGAACTCAAGTAACTAATGTTAACCTTGAACGGATTGACAGAGACAACCTCACGGATCAGACAATACAAGCGGGGCATCCCATCCTCCTCATCATACAAGGCCCATATTTGCTTTGGCTTGAAGCATGGCTCTGACCTATCTTTATCAAAGTCATGAAAGTCAGAATCTGGGACAGTAATTGTCACTGGACCAGTTTTCCTGTGTTCTAACTGATTATTAGAAACATTCGGAACTGTTTTTATATCCGTGTCTCTTTTGACCTGACCAACATCAGCTTGAGATTTTTTTCTCTCATTAACAGCAGCTGCAGTTTCAGATGACAACTTAATCTCTTCCAGTTTCTTCCTTATTACTGTCCTGGCCTTCTCCATCAATAATTTTCTTGCATCAAAAGCGGGTACCATGGAGTACTGTTTTGTTGGAACTTCACTCGTGCTGGAAAGCCTCTGTCTATGTCCAACACTTTCATTCCCATTAGCCAATGCTGATACCGAAGCACATTTTGAACCCTTTCCTTCATGGACATTTTTTAAACTGGTCCCCACAACTTTCCTTTTCTTCTCAGGTCTACTCAGCTTAACCTCCTGTAGTTCATTACGGGAGAATGATACATCTGAATTCATACTGACCGCTGTCTCTGTCATGTAATGCTTCCTATCAGCTCCTGGTTTAACTTTGCCTCTTCCCTTAGTTGATCCATTTTGATTGACATATCCGACAGAACTCCACTGATATGGAACATTTGAAACATACTCATATCCGGGTCCTGAGTGGTATCCAGTGACCCCATTGCCATTTAAATAGGTGCCACTAGTGGGAACATATGTAAGTCCATCATACGAATGACTTCCATGCCCACTGCCAGACCCATACGACCAAGGAGAATATGGGAATGAACCATTTGCCGGGGCTGTTTCGACAGCTATGAAAGTTCCGCGACAATTCTTACAAGAAAGTTTCTTATTTATATACTTGCGCAGATACTCATACTGAACTTTGCAAGAAGTACAAATTGTCCAAAAAGTGTCGCGACGATTACCACCAGAAGCGTGACCTGAAGACAAATCTTTGTGACTAAGTCCAATTCCAGCACCCAATTGAGCATTTCTCTTTGTATCATAACTACTAGACAGCCTAGTCCATGCCTCAGAAACAAGTTTAAATGCCCCATCAGCTCCCACGCACTTGTTCTTATCAGGGTGAAGCAACCCAGCCATCTTCTTGTACTGTCTCTTCACAGCTTCTATATTTGCTGAAGGTTTTAAGCCCAGAATGGAATAACAATCTAGTTCACCATTACATGTGACTTGAGAAGCAATGTAAACTTCAAAAGTAGTCACCATTCGAGATATACCTTCCAATTCAGGACATAGTGTTTGGGCTTTTAAAGCATAACTTTTAGCTCCAACATAGTCTCTCTGAGCAAATCTTTTCTCAGCATTCTGTATTTCTTTAAGTGCCTCCTCTTTCTTTGCTTCCATCCAAACCACTTCACAAAACCCTTCAAAATAGAAGCAAAAACCAGCAAAACCCTTCAAATAGAAGCTAAAACCAGCAAAACCCTTCCAACCTCATTTCCATGTCTGCTATCAAATTATGAATGAAAACAAAAGCAAAATAATAAAATAATTAATTTGAGTATATTTAAATTAATTACAAAAAAACTTCAATCACCAACATACACAAATGCCATCCTCAATTAAACAAATCAAACTTCAATCATCAACATACATTTCATTTCATACTTTAAAGATTGCACAGAAACCTAAATTGAACACTAAAATCTTCACATGAAGAAAACAATAAAAGAACAAAAAAGTGACATAAATATTCCTAACTTCACTTCTCTAAAAAAAAAATTCCTTCATTGCTCCTATAATTATCAAGAAACCGTGTAATTTTAAATTTTATAGATCAACAAAAATAAATTATCCCTTGAAAAACACAAGAAAATTCAAAGAAATTCAATAAAACAAAAAATAGGCAAAAGGGAATTAGGGATCGAAAATATGCAACAAAAACCCTCAAAATTCAAAATATGCTATATTTGAAAAGAAAAAAAACAACAGCAATAATATAAGAACAAGTAAAATGACAGATGTAATAGATTTAACAATTATTTAAGGAAACAAAAAAAAAAACATACTAAGATTTCGGAGCTGAAAATGGAAATTGAAGAAGATTCAGATCTCCACGTGTACTTGGAGAAGCAGCAACAAAATTGAGGTTAGCACATTGCAAAACATCAGCAAACAAAATCGGAGAAAGAGAGAATCTTGGAGTGAGTCCGGTGAATATGGAATCGGGTTTGGGTTGGGGTTTCGGAATGGGTCCGATTTCTTCGATGAATAGGAGTTTTCTGACAGTGGTAGATGGGAATGGTAAACAGTACAAACAATAATAATATTAATCTACATTTATTTATATATCATAGAATTTTAATCTTTTTTTTCTGAAATTTTTTATCTTTTTTTTTTTATATCTTTCTCACATAAACGCACAACGTAATTTTTTGTTATTACTTTTTTTTAATATTAGAATATATTGCTTTTAGATTTTATAATACTATTCTAAAAAAGTTTCAACTACTTGTATTTTGAATTAATTAGTCACAAAAATATTAATCATTCTTATTATTACTTATCCAATTAATTTTGACATTTTTGGAAGAAAAAAATCAACTCCTATTTAACTTTAAAATTTATTATATGCATGTATTGGAAAATTTTATTTAAAAAATGATGCCATTCTTATTTTTCTCTTTTGAATACAATTGTTTTAAATCATCAAGCATATATTTGTT
>JBBPBP010009777.1:55285836-55333765 GCA_037974735.1 Cicer chorassanicum | reverse complement strand
TAAAAAATAAAAAGCATTCCTAATTTTACTTTCTTGAGTAAAAAAAAACATTTTTTTCTAAAGCATTACTTTCTTTTATATGTTTTATTTTGCATTCAATATCATTGATTAAAATGAAAACCATTCATTTCTTAACAAGGTAAAGGGATATTGTAAATAATAATAAAATAAAAAGTAAAAAGATACTCTAGTCTACATTGGAACCAAACAAAATATTATAGTTTACTTTAAAAAGAAAGAAAATTAGTAAAGTAATAATTATATCTTATTGGTTCAATCCTATAAACTTCGTCTTTCTTTCTAATGATATTTTGTGATGTTGCATATGACTACTAGAGATTGATATATTTGCATTGCATTGATCTTTTATAAAAAGTAAATGCCCTAAACATATATATATATATATATGCATATTCATTTCTAAATCCCCTCAACATAATTGACTTTGACAGATAAAGGATGAAAAATTGGAATTACATACTAAATATTATCAATATTAGACAAAGAAATATCATATTTAATAAAAATATCTGTTATTTAATTGATTTTGCAATAGATACGAGTAACTTTAAATTGATTCAACTTTTCAATAATTTATTTTGTACGACTAATAAGATTATAATATATATGACAATTAGAGCAATTATCCAGAGTTAAGGACATTGCAACTTGAGAGTATGATCTAATATCAATTTGTCTGAAACCTCTAGTAAAAATCAGCTTTAACTCTTCGTAGATTATCCAAAGTTCCGCCATTGAAATCGTAAGAATAGTTAGTAATGAAGAACCCATCACGAATCACTCCTCCACATCCAACATTAGACTGCACCATTTATGTTGAAAATTACCAACCCATCTACTAGGACTGTCAAAAAAAATATAAAACTTGTTTACTCATCATTTTAATCAAATTACTCCATGTAAATTTTTGTAGAAATATTTTAGATACGAACATAAAAAAATGGTACTATAGAGTGATTTTATTTGATGCATGCTTAAAAAATTGTTTTACTACATAGAAATTAATTTTTTCTTTTTAACTCCTTCTATGTTTTATACATATTTTCTATTTTAATACATTTTTTTAACTATTGAATTAATTATTTGAACTTATCCTGTGACATATATACTTGTGCAAATGTTTAAAAAACTTTTAAAAAAATAGTTCGTGAAATATTTATGAGATATCTCCAACTTATTTTCACAAACTCGTGGAAATAGCTTATATAGAAATCCTGCATAATTATTTTATTTTACAATAACAAACTATACACAAATATTTAGACAATATAAATGTATTAAATAAATATTTAATTAAGTTGTTTATTCCATAAATTTACAACTAACCATCATGTGCCTCTATCTTCAAATCTCCAACTATGTATTATGTAGTCGCTTGCCTCGTTACATCACATCCTCTATGAGTCACTTCTACAAATTAGTCGTAAACAACAATGTTTTTTTTACGTTTTGAATTTAACATGGTTTATAGTAAAAAATAACATGTGAAACATCAATAATGAAAAATAATTTGCGTGCAACCATTAAAGAGAGTAACGCAAACTCAAAAGACAATTAGTAAGACCCTAGCTTTAGACCCCAACAAGGCTACTATTTTTTAATAAGTTACGTTGACAAAAATACAATCTCCCTAGCAAGACTATTAATTTATTTTTAAGGACTCTTGAGCAAATAAGACATTTTATATTTGAAATGATATAATTACTACCATAAACACACACAATAGCAGTATTTTAAATTCAAATCCAAACACATAATGTAAATCTTAATAATTTCGACATTTGTAAGGCTATAACGGTATAATTGATATTCTCATTCTTATTCTTATTTTTATACACTTTTTGAGGTGAAATGATCAAAGGACCCGAACAATACGAGACCAAGGAGCATATATACTAATAATTTGAGAGTTTGCAAAGCAACGAAAGCTCAATTGATTGACTGTTGAGAAATGGGTCGGTGCCGAGCGTCAAGCTTCCGTGACCATACCCCAAGAGCCGGCCCAAGGGAGAGGCATGTGAAACTCTTGCTGTAGGAAGTTGGATTTTGTACCCCTCAATTTAACTTATACCCCATAAAATGTTAAAAATCCAACTTTGTCCCTTTAATTTTCATTAAATTAAAGGTAAAAAAAAGTTACTCTAAAATCTCACTCTGACCAAAATTTCCGGTAACTAATTTTTTTCTTCAAATATCTGGTACAACTTTATAACTACCAGAAATTTCAAGACACAAAATTTCTAATAGTAGAAATTATTTACCGGAAATTTTGTGCCTTTAAATTTTCGGCAGTTAATTTTACTCTACCAGAAATTTCAAATTTTGAAATTTCCGATACGTAATTTTTTTTTGGATTTTTTTTAACTTTATTTTTTATTTTAATTTTTTTTTGAAGTAGTGATGTAAAAAAACACCATTATGTATAGATTTGACTAAATCATTCACAACTGATCAAATTTTTGAGTTACGAGAAGCTGTCATATCATGTGCAAGAGAGGTTGGCCGACAAAAATCGAGTAGCTGTTATCATTACTAGCTCTAACATAGAGATCGAAAAGAGAAGAATAAAATCAAAATTAATTATTGATTGTGATAGAGGTGAAAAATATAATTCAAATAAAAGTAACTTAGAGTCTTCAACTAAAAGGTGTGGTTGTCCGTGACAACTCTGAAGTTGCAATGTCAAGTTACAAGGAAGGGGGTTTGAATTGTAATCTTGCCTAATTAAAATTTCCTGTTAAAATGCTTAAGAAAAACAACTCAAGAAT
The DNA here is from genome assembly GCA_037974735.1 of Cicer chorassanicum. Taxonomy (NCBI): domain Eukaryota; kingdom Viridiplantae; phylum Streptophyta; class Magnoliopsida; order Fabales; family Fabaceae; genus Cicer; species Cicer chorassanicum. The sequence continues at coordinate 55,330,976 of JBBPBP010009777.1, read as the reverse complement.
GATATTGGTTATGAAAACAAAAACGGAGAACATTATGGGTTATGAAACAGAAAACAGATAACATTCTTAATTAGTTAAAATCACAATTTTTAGTTTCTCTTTTTAACTTGATAATAAAAATAACTGAATGTAAATAGAGATAAGGAAGAGATACCACACAACGATATATCCTGATTCACCCAACTCGGGCTACGTCCAGTCCTCATAACTGTGAGATTTTAACTAAATGTTCAAAGAACTAAGAACAATCTCTTGGCTACACAATTAAAGATCAACATTGATCTGTAACTATACTTCCTTTCCACCCGGAAAGGATTTAATCAAGTCACCTAACTAATCTGATAGATTTTGAGAGTTAACTATTTTAATCACACTCAAACTATAAACAATCCTTATAGTTATGAGTTTACACAATAATGATTTAAAAGATTTGGTTGAATCTGATTATACTCAACTCTTGTTTGAGAATAGATTCAGAGTAAAAGAACTCAGTAAGATAAGTTGGAAGTATATAATGGTTTCAGCCTGATTTCTTTTGTGAATGAGATAGCTTTAAGAATGCAAATGAATATGATTTAATGAGAATATTTGACACTTGAAGTTTTGAATGATGCTTGCGAATTTGCCTTCCTTTTATAGATGATTTGAGCATTTAATTCTGGTCAGCAAGAGCTGTTGGTAGTGCTCTGTTTACTTCTGACTAAAGCAACATATCTGTTGAAAAATAATTCATCCATGTGACAGCTTTAGGCCTTGCTTGACTGGGCTGTTTTGCTCAATTTTAAACAGATTTCTTGCGTTCTTAATGACCTATTAAGCTTCGAAAATACTTGATGATAATTGGGCTTTACTGGACACTTGATTTGATCCAAAACTATTTGGAAAGGAGTGAACAACTTCTGCAGAATCGAGAAGTCTATTTCTGCAGAAAACGAAGATTGTTATTTTCATAAACGGAGAATGATGATTAGAAGTGGAGATTGATGATCAATATGGTCTGATAGTCTTCTGGACAATCTGGGGACTTATAATCAATATTGAAGTTCAGTCTTGTTTCAACTTTCTTGACATTTCCAGACTGAAGAAAGTTACAATCCGTTTTGACATGCTTAGATTCATGATGATTTATCTCAGTGATTCGAGAACATCTTTAAGTAATAATGATTCCTATTTGTTCCTTGCCATGTACTGATGAATTTGGTATAAAGAATTAAGGTAGAATCTTTGTTAAGATAGTGGAGAAATATTGGTGAAGTGGCTACGACAATCAATCTTGATTCTGCAGAACATTATCTGTTTTGTACAGCTTATGATCAAGAATGTTCTATTTAATTTTTCATCTGATTTCTTTGTTTTGCTTGGTTCCTATCTTTAATAAAAACACTCAAGAGCACATATTAAATTAATATAACATTTTGAATCATAATTAACATTCTTAATTAACCTTTGTTTATTTTCATCAAAACTTAATTTTGAGAGTTTGTCTAAACAAACTCTCCTATTAGATTAGATTGTGTAGGAGGTTGAACTTGAGAATGTTCAACGGTGTTTCTCGCTCCTATAATCCTCACTGAAAATAAATTAAATATGAAATAAATGTAAAAAAAAATTAAAAAATAAATAAATAACAAAAACATTATAAGAAATTAATTTACTTGTATTTTTTTATTTTTATGGTAAGGTTAAGGGTATTTTAGTAAGTTTAAGCATAAATATTTTAAACGAAGGGTAGGAAATCCAACTTTCCTTGCTGTAGGCCTCGCCAAAAAATATATATATTTTGCTATTTTAATTTTTATATGGTAAAGAGGCCAAATCATATATTATAAAAACTTTTTAAACCTCCCCCAACTATACACAGAAAAAAAAATCCTCTAACAAATTTTTAATTTCCAGTTTTTGGAAGCATCTTTTGAAATATTAAAATAATTGCATTAACCTTGAACGTTATTTAAAACATAAGGACAACTCAGTTATTAATGATTAGATTTATTTGTAAAACTTAAAATTATAAGAGAGATAATACACCAACATATTTAATTATATAAGAAAATTAAATTCTTTTTCAAATGTTTGCTTATAGAATAATGTTTTAGTTCGGCAGAAAGAAACTTTTCAAAACTCAAATTAATTAAATTTTATCTAAGATAAACAATGTCACAAGAAAAATTAAATAGAATAGTTTTATTATCGATTGAAAAAGAATTGCTAAACGAAATCGATTACAATAATTTGATAAATAATTTTACTTCTAAAAAAAATACGAAAGATAAATTTTAAATAAAATATTAATAATTTATTTATTAACTTTGAAAAGACTCCGTCTAGTTGTGCTTACTACCACCGTCAATAATTTATGATTACCCTCTTATACTTCAATTTTACTCTCTCTACTTGTGCTTGCTACCACCATCAAACAAAACATTACCACAAACCAAATTATTATTTATATATTGTGATCTTGGCATTATTAATGAAATAAAATGAATTAATCCCCAAACCTCTCTTACTTTTGGTTTCAGATAGGGAAGACGGATATAAAATCCTTTTATAAGATAAGGAAATTTTGACGCTATTTTTAATTGTAGCGTCTTAATTATCACTTATCAAAATAAGAGTTTCACTTTAACTAGATCAAGATTTTTTAAATAAGTTACAGTAATTTTTTTTGGACTCATGACTAGATTATTGTTTGCTATAGAATCCGATTTTCTCTCTTGTTGATGATACTGTTATGCTGATGCCGTTTTTTTAAATATTTTTTCAACAATTTCTGATTGTTTTATACAAAAGAGAAGAATACTACCAAGTCATATGACATTTATTTTCTTGACTATATAGTCAAAGCTGTTTTACTTAAATATAATTTTGATATTCACTTATAATTATTTAATCAAGATTAGTGTCTCTCGTAATAGAGTATTGTCACTTGATAACGCTGCATAGGTATGTGGTTAGGTATTTAGCTTTTTTTTGTCACTCATGATTAGTTTGAGATCCTTATCTTTATTTAGGGAAGGATTTTGGCGATTATAATTGAATAAGGAATAATTGGAATTAAAGCGGTCGAACTTGAGAGTCAACTTAAGACTTGTTTGCTAAGGGAACCCTAGGTGAAGTTTCAGAGAGGGGCAGAGGTTTTGCTCAAAGGTCTAAGTTTGGGTGAAGATTCAATAGTAAATAGGTTGTGAATCTTAATAATTTCGGCATTTGTTAGGCTATAACGGTATAAGTGAAATTCTTATTTTTATACACTTTTTGAGGTGAAATGATCGAAGGACCCTGGCAATAATAATTTGAGACTAGAAGGAGTAACGGTTCCCTTGAGAGTTGAGGTAGTCGAGAGAGTGCAAAGCAACGAAGGCTGAGCTGATTGACTGCTGAGAAATGGGTCGGTGCCGAACCGCGTCACGCTCCGGTGACGATGACCCCAGCCAGAGGTTTGTTTATGATTACCATCTTCTACTTCAATTTTACTCTCTCTACTTGTGCTTGCTATTACCATCAAACAAAACTTTACCACAACCCAAATTATTATTTACATACATCGTGATCTTGGCGTTATCAATGAAATGAATTAATCCCCAAACCTCTCTTACTTTTGGTTTCGAATAGGGAAGACGGATATAAAATCCTTTCATAGGATAAGGAATGACGTTATTTGTAAATTGTAGCGCCATAGTTATCACTCATCAGAATAAGGGTTTCACTTTAACATGATCAAGTTTTTCTTAATGAGTTACTCTGTTTTTTTTTTTGTTTGTTTTGGACTCATGACTAGAATTATTGTTTACTATAGAATCCGATTTTCTCTCTTGTTGATGATATTGTTATGCTTATGCCGTTTTTTTTTCTTAATATATTTTTTCCACAATTTATGTTTGTTTTATACATAAGAGAAGAGTACTACTAGGTCAAGTGACATTTATTTTCTTGACTATACAGTCAAGGTTCTTTTACTTAAATATTGTTTTGGTCGTTCATTTATGATTATTTAAACAAGATTAGTGTCTCTCACAAGAGTGTATTGTCACTTGATAACGCTTTTTATGTATGTGTTTAGTATTTTGCTCTTTTGTTACTCATGATTAGTTTGAGATCCTTATTGTTTTTTAGGGATGGATTTTGGCGAATGGATGAGAGAGGGTAACTTTTCTATTTTTTCCAAATTGAGAAATTATAAAAAATTTATTATTATTGAATAAGGAAAATTGGAATTAAAGCCGTCGAACTCGAGAGTCAACTTAAAAACTAGCAGAGTTTCCTAGACTCGACTCGTAGACTAGACTTGTAAGTCGTAACATTTAAATGGCACCTACACATGATATAATACCATTAACCGTAATAATTCAGCTTCCAATTCATTAATAAAGCAAAATAGAAAGCCACAACTTTGCTAGTAAATGGAGATTTAGACTAAATAGTGAAACGGAAAGAAGAAAACTGAAAGAATAAAAAGTTAAATGGAGATCCCAATTAAAAGGTGAAAATGAAAAAAAAATGAAACTGAAATCCAATAGACTAGATATTCAGATCTGCAACACCTTATTCTGTGCATGTTCTAAGTGAAGGTTCAAAGAGGAAAGGAGATTAATCAGAGGTTGTGCAGCACTTTCCTCTGGTCTTTGTTAGAGATTTGTCGATCTAAGGTTTGCTAGAAGGATAAAGGCTTGTTTGCAAAGGGAACCCTTGGTGAAGTTTCAGAGAGGGGCAGAGGTTTTGCTCAAAGGTCTAAGCTTGGGCGAAGATTCAACCGTAAATAGGTTGAAGGTCTAAATCCCAGGTGATTTTTTGAAGAAGTGCAAAGGTTTCACTCGAAGGTTTGAGAGATCAAGTGAGGTTATGAATCTTATGATCGAGAAGGCTGAAGGGAACAAATCAAACACGCTTAAGACTAAGTTGTAGGCATTTTTCTTTTGTTGTCATCCATCTCCCGAACTTGCGACTTAAATGACAAGTCTACTCAAGTGGATTTATATTTACAAAAGTATACTAAAAAAATGAGTGTATGTGCTAGTTGACTCGTTGCTACCTAAACATTGAGTGTACACGCGGAGTTTACAGGTTAACTCGCGAGTTTGACAACCATGGAAACTCTGTGTGATTTACTCTCATTTAATTCCTCTTATTTTAGACATTTTTCATTTAAATAAGAATGATTTCTTAACATGAGAAGTTACCTGCCTTTCTTTCCTTCTTGAACTGCTCCATCAAAAGAACACTTGGAGGGACTTTTAGATATTTTGATTCTATCTTCTTCTCTTATGCTGAAAGTAGTGTTTATACTTCCTATATACAATATATTGGTTTTATTTGGTAGCATTAGCTAGATTATCGTATTATACTCGAGTTACTTTTATTTTTTTATTTCTAACTGTTCAAATCATGGACTCAAGACTAGGAAACCTTGATTATATGGAACCAGTTTTGCTCTCATTGATGTTATTGCTGTGCTTATGCTATTGTTTCCCTCTTTTTACTATTATGTCTGTTTTATACAAAAGAGAAGAGTACTACTAGGTGGTCTGGTATGAGCAGGATATTAAGTGAGAGCGTGAAAGGTGAGAGACAATGATCTTAATTGACCATAAAGTTGAGGTTGTTTTGCTTAACTATAGTTTTGATAATTCATTTATGGTTGTATAATTAAGATTAATGCCTCTCATAAGAGCATGTAGTCACTTGATAAGGCTTCATATTTATTTACGTATCTTGCTCTGTAGTCCTTCATGATTAGTCCGAGATCCTTATGTTTTTTCAGGGGTGGGTTTTGGAGAAGGGAGGGGGGTATAATTTTTGTTGTCCAAATTGAGAAAACAAATAATTGTTTATTAGAAATGAATAAGGAATGATCGGAAGGTTATGTGATTGACTCTCATTTTAGACATTTTTCTTTAAATAAGAATATGTCTTAAAATGAGAAGTCACCCGGCCTTTCATTCCCCTTTGAACTCCACTCTCCAAATGAGGTACCGTTAACAGGACTTTAAGATATATCTTTACATTTGAATGTTATATTATAATAACTTCAAATATCTTTCTCTTCTAAAAGTAGTGTTTATACTTCCCATGTAATGTACAACACATTGGTTTTATTTGGTGGCTATGGTTAAATTAATTAACATTCTAAGTTACTTTTATTTTTTTCTTTTCTCATTGTTCATAAAACTTGGAACAGTACTAAAAACCATCTTAAATCTTGTCATCAATTCGATTAAAATAAACAACAGCCACAAAAGACTTTTTCCTTAGGCAGGGTAGGTAATATTATATGGATCAAATTATTTCAAAATCTTATAATATAAATTATACCACGGGTTGTTTTTTAAGTAACACACTCGATAAAGTCATGTTATAACATGGGTTGTTTAAATCATAATGCGGGTTATTTTTAACATGGGCTATTTACTTTTTTAAATTATGACACAGGTTGTTTTATAAATTATACCATGTTTAATAAAAATTAATTAAATTAAACAAGAACAATTTAAAAGAATGACACAATAAATAAAGTCATGTTATTAAACATGAGTCAGATGTTTATTGAAGGATTTTCTTTTTCCCTTTTTATCGTGCAACTGTGTACAACTGCTTATCCATTATTATTCAACTCATGGAAGTTTCAGTTAGCAACATGTGTGTTGAATGGATTATTCATAGCTCTAAACTTCATTGATGCACAACAAACAAAATGCATCATATTTGTCTTTCAAAGCCCCCTTTATTCCTGAAGAAACAGTTTTGTTGATGATTTATTCATCTAATGTAAATCTTCATTGCTATGATCATATATGTGTATCTGTGCAATTATTATTGGATGTTAACCACTGTCATAAATGGATAGTGAAGTATAATGGACTTAGGAATGATGCACATGGTATTAATTTGTAGGTATAATTGGAATATAAAATAATTAATGTTGCATTGAAAACATGGAGCGACACTTATTTTGCGTAATTTTTCTTTTGCTAATGTGACACTTTATATGAGGCAGAGGGAGTAGGAAATTTGAGGGGGGAGTTTAGGGACCGAATCAGTTGGTTTTAGGGTGTACAAAATATCAGAAATTATGAGGATCTGGGTGTATTAAGATTTGGGTTTGAGTGCAGTGACTACTTCTTTTAGTTTTCATTGATCATATGATAGTGAATTTTCAATTTTCTCTTGTTTTGTAAGTGACATAGGCCTTCGCTGCGCTATGTGTACTTCTTGTTATCCTAGGATTTCCTTTTTTATTTTTAGTAGATTTTCGTTTTGCAGCATGCCCTTGGATGCATTAATATCTTGAATGCTTAATGCCACATTTGTTGTAATGTTGTTTCTTTCTTGGCTTTCTGCTTTTAGATCCAAGAGAAAAAGGGCCGCTTTATATGCAGAGAATTTAGAAACTTCATCTACAGGTGATTTTCATTAACACATTATTGTCTTCCATAAAAAGTCAGTTAACATCTTCTGTAATACTATTTCCTAAATGTGGTAGGCTTGGGAATAACTGAAGGCAAAGCATCACTATATCACTGTAATTACTGCAACAAAGATATTTCAGGGAAGATTCGCATCAAGTGCGTTGTGTGTCAAGATTTTGATCTTTGCATAGAGTGCTTCTCTGTTGGTGCTGAGGTGACACCTCATAAAAGCAATCATCCATATCGGGTTATGGTATGAAACCTTCTGAGTTGTTCCTGTTTTTATAATTATTGTATTACTTTCACATAGTCACATCTTTATTTTTTTCTCTAAGATAAAATTGATGGAGGATTGTCCAATAACTAGGGTAGAGGGAGACCTCAAAAATTTATTTGCCAAGCTGTTAAAAAAGGTTTTGATTTCAATGGTCTATCATTAGACATGATGTTGTTTGATCCATGTAGTCGATCCCAACAATGCTGTCAAACTTGAGGTTCTTGGTGAACTCGGATTGTAAACAACTACTCTACTTAATATTAATAATAGTAATATAAGGTGCAACATCGGTGATAACAATTGTTCAGTTGGATTAAATTGTGAGAAACGAGAACTATTAATTACATCCTTTAGATTATAATTAACGGCTCGGATTAAATTTTGATTAAAAAGCATAGTGTGTTCTCACTTCCACAAAATTAATTCTCTGCTTTGACCATTCCCTTTCCAACCCCAAATCAGCTGCTTTGCAGTCGAACTCACAAAATAATCCAAGACTGAAATAATATGTTTTCCAAGTGTATCCTAATAACTCGCAAACCATGGCAAGAATGCATTATGGCAGTGGCAGGGCCATCTTAAAGATTTTGGAGCCCCTGTTCTAATCTTAAAAATTTGGCCCCTAATTAAAAAAAAAGTGCAATTTTAATAATTAAAAAAATTGGCAAAATAAATTTTAGTCAGTGTAATTAATTTATGCAACAAGAAAAGATGTACAGATAACATGCCACCTTCACATATTAGACTCAAATATACATTTCGGCAATGATAACACAACAACCACAATTCTACTCATAAAATACACTGACTATAGAATCTAAAATTACAACAACATACCCCACAATATCTATATTAATTACCATATCTGTCATGTTAAGTTTAGTCGGAATTCATCACAACCGATTAACATATATCAAACCACAGTTATCCAATACACCCATATAATTTGGTTTTCACAACCTTGTTACAATTAATAATTATTTATTTTTCAATTTTTTTAACATAATTTTTTTTTTTTTATAAAATTTAACTACTCCTATACATTCAATCAAATTCATATGTAAAATCTCCGCAAAATTATATGTCAGATGACAAATGTCATTTTTTTTCGAGTATCAACACTCATAAAACAAATAATAAATATTCATCCATATATGTAACAATACAACACAAGTACCTCCCCACGTGCAATTCTGCTTCTACGGATCGCGGCCGTCGCACGATTAAAACGCGAGGTTCAGGTAGCCGTGGATGGCTGGTGGTGGGTGGTGGCAATTGGTCGGGTGTCACAAACGTATAATGGTAGTCTGCTTAGAGAGAAGATAGAGAGAACTGTCTAATGGAATTATGGAAGTAATTTCAGACTTTAGATATTCTAGGTATAAGGTGTAAATATAAATTTTAGGGTGGTTAGAGAGTAAAAAATTAAGGATATCAATGTAATTTTTCAAATTTCAGAGTATATACTAAATATTTGGGGACGTCGATCTAGTTGCATGGCGGCCATGGATAATGGCATCATGAAAGAGGCCAAGGCAGAGATGGTCAAATAAATGGTGCTGCAAGACGAAAGCAAATAATTAATTTGGTGGAGGTGAGAACGCGATATATTTTTTTAATGAAAATTTAATCTACGCTGTTAATTATAATGTTCTGGATGTAGTTAATAGTTCTCATTTCTCACACTAACCAAGTGTTCTCACCGAAGTTGCTCCTTATATATATATATATATATATATATATATATATATCTTCTCTCTATACATGATATATATACTTATATATAATGTAAAAACCATCAAGATAACAATTCAAAATTTGAACTCCATAATAAGAAAAAAGTTGCAAATCAAAATAATAAAGCAAAGTACTAGATATGGTCAAACTACATAAATGATAAAATCACATAATTTTAAAAAAACATTAGTTCCTAAGTTTAAACATTTTAAAAAAGGAGCTAATTTCTTCAAATGACTAATCCTTCAATGGCATCATTTTCTTCATCGCTGTCATCGTCGTCAAGTTCTTCCCCAGATGATAAAGGATCTTCAACATTAGCATCGCCGGTGGGTGTCCTAGCGTTCATTTTCCTTTCGTTGCAACTTGTTGACTGTTTTCGCTCGTTCTGCTCTGTCTTTCGTAAGCAAGAGAAGAAAATAGGGTTTCACAAGTTGAGCCAACCGTTTGGGCCAAATTTTAAAAAAACCTGATCTCGTAAACTTGGTGCTAAACTCACGAACTTATGCGAGTCCACCGGTTGAATCTTGATTTCATGAGTCCATGCAAAATAGCTTCCATTCCACAATCGAGTCAACCAGTATTGGACACCTGGAATCGTAGAATTATATGATTCCATGAGCTAATTCAGGATTTTGATAACCTTTCCGATTAGTAGGAAAATGTATTGGTTGTTGCTGTTGTATAAAGTTTTTGCACTTTACGTTTAAATTTCTTAATATGAAATTGGATTTCGATACTGTGGATGAATGACAGAATATTTTGGTTTCTTTCTGTTATATCTTTTCTTTCCTTAAAAATTGAAGAATGGGCAGGATTAAATGCTAGACTGTACTGACCATATTTGTATAAAATCCTTTAATTGTGTTACTTTGTTGCTTGAAAACCAGATTGTTTTGTAACCTGGAGAACAATTAGTACTTGCATTAATAGTATATAAATATTGTGTTATATCACATTAGGATGATAACAGTTCTTTTCCCTCTGAAAATATTTTTCACTAGATATGTTGGAATAAGCTGTTGCTGTTTGTTGCCTGTGCTTTAATCAGCTATGCTTATATATCACTTCTCTTATGCGCTTTTCCGAACTCTGTTCTGAGCATACACATGGACTTTCTTTCTATCTTTCCCTCTATGGCTACCATAAGGAGATAAAAGCTGAATGAAAGTTCTCAATTCCTTCTTGATTTGTGTTCTTTCATCATCTATGTATTCTTTAAAGCTGACAGCAATAAAATCTCTTTATGAATGAAGTTTCCTGCATGATTGCATCTATACCCATGGTTAAGCATGGATGACATTAGTGTATTAATTTAAGTTTTAAAACATATTTCTTTTTACAGGATAATCTATCTTTTCCACTTACATGTCCAGATTGGAGTGCAGATGAAGAGAGGTTGCTTCTTGAAGTATGTAGTATGGAGCTCTTCTGTCTTCTTTTTTCTTACCTGCTATATGTTAAATGTTGTATGGATTTCTACTTCATTTCTTATTATCAAGATTATGTTTCATTTTAGGCCATTGAAATGTATGGATTTGGGCATTGGAATGACGTTGCAGACTATGTTGGAACAAAAGGAAAATCTCAGTGTATTGACCACTATAATGCTGTATACATGAATTCACCATGTTTTCCTCTACCTGTAAGGCTATTTGACAACTCTGTTATCGATAGCAGACATGCAACCAATGTTTGAATACATGGTGTAATTGTTTGTATGTGCACAGGATTTGTCTCATGTTATGGGAAAGAGCAAAGAGGAACTCCTTGCCATGGCAAAGGGACATCAAGTCAACAGAGGTTTGTTTCTCAATGATCTAAATCACAATTTTTGGAGATTTTGCATGCTTGACATGATTAATTTGTTTTATTCAATGAACCTACATACATGCAAGTGGTTGTGTTGAGAAGAAGAGAAACAAAAGCTATGTGTAACCAAGTGGAGCATATAGATCATGTGTACAGTGTACTAAACTTCTCACAGAGTAGCTTATATGATGATCCCTCCAAGACTTAGCGAATACATCTTCTAGCTGGTCTGGTCATTTGAGTGACATATTGGGTAGTTTTGTCTCCGGATATTATCTTCTCTTGGATGAAATTAAAATTTATCTCAAGTGTATAGTTCTCTCATGGAACTCTAAATTCTAGGCAATGTGTAAAGTAGCTTGTTTATCGCATATGAGAGTCCTTTCTGTAACTTTTCAAACTGTTTGAGTCAAATGAGCTCACAAATATGGCCAATGTCATGGCTCGGTTTTTTGTTCTAGCATGTCACCTTGCTAAAATATTTTGTTTCTTACTTTTCCAAGATATGTAGTTATCTTAAATGATTATGCTATACCTATAAGTGGATCTCTTATTAACAGGTGAACTTTCCCAATTAGCATATGAATATCCAACAACCTGATTGACTGTATTCTATTGTCTCGCACAAGGTGAATTTATTGACTAATCACAATAATTACAAGAGATATATGTCTCGCATGGAGGATAGGGATCGGTTATTCTCTAATGTAGTTTCACTGACAGAATCTGTATTTAGGAAAGTTTGGTTAGTGAAGGGAGAAGCTTAGAAGTTGATATGTTTAATTGCTGATAAAGAATGCAATGTGTTTTTTCAAATGCTACCGTAGATTGCTGACATGGAAGGCTATCAATAATACATTATTTTTACTTGCCAATTGCCATGAACGAAATTTTATTTTAGCTCTTTTAGCATAAAATAAGTTTAATACTTCAAGATTTTGTGCCTGAAGATTTTTAAAAATATGCAGTTATTTATATGATATCATTCTATTTGGCTTGTTCTTAAAAAATTCTCTAGTGGATTGACGCTGTTTATAAAATTTGAGGAAAATTTTCTAACTTGTGCTTCTTTTACTGGTCATTTTTCTTTGGATCATCTATAATCTACGCCTGTCTTGTTTTTAAGTGTTGGGGTGCATGCATGCTGTACTCCCTGATTGTTAGTTTCAATTTTGCAATGTCAAGCTTCTTGGAAATTGTTTTAATAATACAAGTTTTTGTTCCATGTTATGTTTTACATGCAGAATTTCCTCCAAAGGCAGAGCTTACTCTGAAAGAAGAGCCTCTCATGTCTGATGGAATAAAGTACACCTCACCAATTTACTCTCTGATTATTTAAATTTGTTCATTTATGACTTTGTTAATCTTTGGTGCAACATCTCAGCTCTGAAGAATCTAAAAAGGAAGAAGCCACTAATCAAACAATATCTAGGCTAACCTCAGGTACAATCATATAGCTTGAGAAAAGTCTTCCTTTACCATTTTGTAGTGACATTTTATGTTAATGGGTATAATTTATATGGGTAATGTAATATGAATTCAGTATGCGATAAAGCTCTTTCAAGTACAATCAAGAAGGCTTCCAATGTGAGCCAAAATAATGATAGAGTTAAGGTGGAAGGTATGTTTTCTGAGTATCAAATGAAAGTTACTGCCCCTTATTTTGTTTCTGAAGTAGGAATTTCTATCGATGTGTTTGCTGCTTTTAACAGTAATGTAAAAATTGGCTAGTTTGTGAATTCTGAACAACTAAATCTATGTTTTGTCTCAGGATTTTCAGAACCTTAGTTTTGTTCTTGAAATATTATTACATTAATTTTGTCCTTGAGGGATAATGTTTTGATCACAGTAATCAAAAGCTACTGTTTAGTAGGACAAATGGACATCCATCAATGACAAAAATTTCATTAGAGAACCAGTTTGATGCTTCTGATCTTTCATCGACCAAATTAATTTTTGTAAAATCTTTGACATACCTAAGAAGCGGTATAATATAATTGCTTGTAGAATTTATTTAATTCTGAACAGACTATGGGATAACAAAATCTTATAAACACATAGTATTCCTTTGGGCTTGAAGGCTTAATATTGTTCACATTGAGATATGAGAGCTTTTACAAATCAGATCCTACATCTTTAGAGATTTCCCCAACTATAGAAACAACTAAATCTGAGATATGTTTCGTCTCTAACCCTAAATAGAACATACAACAACAAGGAATGTGAAGAAAGTAAAAGGCAAAATAATATAATACTTTCATATTTTATTACTACAGCCTTAAGCTGTTTATATAGGAAAAGAAATTACAATAGTAATACTGAGTAATAATGACAAAATCATAAAATAAAAATAAATATAATAATGACAAAACTTTTTGTCAAGATATCAGCAGTTTGCTGATTGGAAGTCACAAATGGTAGGCATATAATTCCAGCATCAATTTTTTCTTTTATGAAATGGCGGTCAATCTCAATGTGCTTGGTTCTATCATGTTGTACAGGGTTGTGAGCTATACTTATTGCTGCTTTGCTATCACAGAACAATTTTAAGGGTGAGTCAACTTTCATTTTCAATTCGTCCAAGAGTTTACGAATCCATAAAAGTTCACAGATTCCTTGAGCCATTGCTCTGAATTCAGCTTCTGCACTACTTCGAGCAACAACCCCTTGTTTCTTACTTCTCCAAGTAACTAAATTTCCCCAAACATAGGCACAATATCCAGTGGTGGATTTTCTATCAGTAATTGATCCTGCCCAATCAGCATCTGTAAATATAGAGACTTCTCTGTCATTAGTTTTCTTGAAGTACAAACCCTTTCCAGGATTGGATTTCAAGTACCTTAAGATCCGATAAACTGCCTCCAAGTGTTCTTCATAGGGAGAATGCATGAATTGACTTACAACACTCACAGAGAAAGCGATGTCAGGTCTAGTGTGGGCTAGATAAATAAGTTTGCCGACTAACCTCTGGTATCTTCCAATCTCAATAGGAACACTGCCTTTCTCCCAAAGTTTAGCATTTAATTCTATAGGAGTATCTGCTGGTTTACACCCACTCATCCCAGTTTCTTCCAAGAGATCTAGGATGTATTTTCTTTGAGAAACAACAATTCCCTTCTTTGAGCGAGCAACTTCCATACCAAGAAAATATTTAAGCGCGCCTAAATCTTTGATCTCAAATTCTTGTGTCAAATTTTTCTTCAATCTTTCCATCTCGACAGTGTCATCTCCTGCGAGAATAATATCATCTACATATACAATTAGAATTGCAATTTTACCAACATTAGAGAATTTCATGAACAGAGTATGGTCTGATTGTCCCTGCATATATCCTTGCTTTTTGACCGACCGAGTGAATTTTTCAAACCAAGCCCTTGGGGATTGCTTGAGACCATAAAGGGATTTTTGTAGTTTGCACACATTTGAACCAAATTTATCTTCAAAGCCAGGTGGACTATCCATGTATACTTCCTCCTCCAAATCACCATTCAGAAAAGCATTCTTTACATCAAGTTGGTTAAGAGACCAATCTAAATTCACTGCCAAGGACAAGAGAACTCTAATAGTGTTTAATTTGGCAACGGGAGCAAAAGTCTCTGAGTAATCAATGCCATATGTCTGAGTAAACCCTTTAGCAACCAAGTGTGCCTTGTATCTTTCAACTGTGTTGTCAGAATTATATTTTACAGTAAATACCCATTTACAACCAACAGTATTCTTTCCTGTAGGTAACGTCATGACTCTCCAAGTTTGATTCTTCTCAAGAGCTCTCATCTCCTCAAGAACAGCTTCCTTCCACTTTGGAATTTTTAGAGCCTCCTGTATATTTTTTGGAATTTCTACAGCAGACAACTTAGAGGTAAATGCAGCAAATGAAGAAGACAATTTTGAGTATGACACATAATTAGACAAAGGATATTTAGTGCATGATCTAACAGGTTTTCTAATTGCAATAGGAAGGTCTATATCAGGATACTCGACATGACTCTCAACAACAGAAGAAGACTTACCTGTATCAAGATGATGTGTTGGATTATCTATTGGTTCGGAATCTTGGAAGGGTCGGAGAATGGGTCCTTCATTTCTCTGTTTATGGTTTCTTCTTTCAAAGACATTTCCCTTCCAAGTAGGGTCAATTGTAGTAAACCTACTTTGTGTCTCTTTATCTGAGTCATTATGTTGTGGCATTTCAGATGGTCCTTCATTATTGTGATTTTGATCATTGTGATTTTGATTTGAAATTGTCGCCCCCGAATCTGTCGAAACCTCATTCATAAGTGGATTGAGTTTCAATATGGATTCTTGGGCATTTTCTTTTGGTGCATCTATATAAGTCTCAAAATTTTGTGACGACACTATATCACTTAAAGTAATGATGTTTTCAAACGTAAAAGATGAATCTTCCTTAAAATTTCCCCCCTGAAGATGAATGTCAGTAAAAAATGGTTGATTTTCAACAAAAGTAACATCCATGGTTACAAAAATTCTTTTTGATTTCGGTTCAAAACATCGATACCCCTTTTGAGTTGGAGAGTAACCGGTAAACACACATTTTATTGCTCGTGGCTCGAGTTTGTCAAGGTGTTTATGTTCATGAACAAAAGCAGTGCAACCAAAAACTTTTAATGGCAAATTAGCAGAGACACTAGTCAAAGGAAAATAATTTCGAAAAACATCAAGAGGGGTATGAAAATCTAAAACTTTAGATGGCATTCGATTAATTAAATATGATGCAGTTAAAACAGCTTCACCCCACAAATATTTTGGAACGTTATTTGCAAATAGTAAAGCTCTAGCAACCTCAAGAAGATGCCTATTCTTTCTCTCTGCAATTCCATTTTGTTGGGGTGTATTAACAAAAGAACTTTGATGAACAACCCCATTTGCAAGAAAAAAATCGGACAAAAGTGTATTAAAATATTCTTTACCATTGTCACTTCTGAAGACTTGAATATTTGTTTGGTATTGAGTATGCACCATTGTAAAAAAGTTTTTGACAACCTGTCCAACTTCAGATTTTTCTTTTAATAGATATACCCAACAAATTCTAGTATGATCATCAATAAAAGTTATAAACCATTTTTTATTAGAAAAGGTGTTTATTCTATTAGGACCCCAAACATCACTATGAATAACTGCAAACGGTTTTGATGGTTTATATGGTTGTGTAGAAAAAGAAGAACGGTGATGTTTAGCAAGTTCACAAGTTTCACAATGAAATAAAGACGGATCCTTCTTAGAAAATAATTTGGGAAACAAATGTTTCAAATACGGAAAACTAGGATGTCCTAACCGTAAATGCCATAACATAATATCATCATTATTAGAAGAGACAAAAATAGATTCAAAGCAGGTACTTGTTTTTTGTTGGTCTTTGAAGTCGAGTCCGTTGTCAAGATAATAGAGTCCTCCACTCTCCTTAGCATTGCCAATCATCTTCCCCGTGCTCAAATCCTTAAAAGTGCAATGAGAATGAAAGAAGTTAGCTTGACAATTTATATCCTTTGTTAATTTAGTAATGGATAACAGATTACATGATAAATTAGGAACATGTAAGACATCTTTTAAGGTTAACACAGGTGACAGAATAACAGAACCTTTCCCTGCAATGGCTGAAAGAGAGCCATCTGCAATTTTAATTTTGTGGTTACCTGCACAAGGACTATAAGAAGAAAATAGACTCGACTCCCCAGTCATATGATCAGTAGCACCAGAATCGATAATCCAAGTATGGCTGGGAGTGACACTAAGTAGAGCAGTATTTGGAAAATTACCTCTTTGAGCTATAGAGCAAGAAGGAGTTTGAGACTCAAGGAGTTTGTACAATTTATCTAATTGTTCCTTGGTGAAAGGAGATGAGCTTGAAGGGGACTGCTTCTCTTGATTAGAGGTACCAGCTTGGAGGGCATGACCTTCGTTTCCTTCTTTTTTCTTCCAATTTAGAGGTTTTCCATGGAGCTTCCAACACGTATCACGTGTGTGCCCTAGACGTTTGCAATGTTCGCACCATGGTTTCTTGCCATCTCTCTTCCCGTCTTCATTCTTAGAGATTAGGGCAGCGCTTTCAACCTCACCAACAGAAGGTGTCTTACCCATCATAACACCTTGTCTCGCCTCTTCTCTTCTAACTTCTAAGAACGCTTCCCGAAGTGATGGCAATGGAATCTTTCCCAATATTCTGCCACGGACTTCATCGAGCTGCTTATTAAGCCCAACCAAGAACATGAATACTCGGTCGTTCTCCTGTCTCTTAAGAAACAAAACACTGTCCTCACAGCACTTCCAATGATCATCATAGCAGAGATCCAATTCTTGCCATAGTGTCATCAACTCATTGTAATAGGTAGTGACATCTCTATCTCCTTGTTTGGCATGCCACAATCGTGATTTGAGATCAAAAATTTGAGAAGAATTCTGAATGTCAGAATATGTTTCTTT
Organism: Cicer chorassanicum; assembly: GCA_037974735.1. Lineage (NCBI taxonomy): Eukaryota > Viridiplantae > Streptophyta > Magnoliopsida > Fabales > Fabaceae > Cicer > Cicer chorassanicum. The sequence goes on along the minus strand of JBBPBP010009777.1, from coordinate 55,313,306 downwards.
GACTGCCTCCCAAACTTCCTTTGCAGTAGGCAAAAACATAAAAGGTTTTCTTATCATTGATTCCATATTACTAAGCAGCCAAGCGATAATAACAGAGTTCTCAGATTTCCAAAACCTGTAATTCGGATCAGTAGTGGCAGGCATTTGCACCTCTCCGGTTAGGAAACCATATTTTCCCTTACCGTCTAATATCAATCTTGTGGTTTGGGACCATTCAACATAATTTTTTCCATTGAGTTTTTGAATTTCAACCTTAAGGACATTAGAAGTTCCCTCATGGCCAAAAAAGTTGGAAAAACCATTGTTAGATAAACCATTATTGTCGCCTGGGCTGCCGCCACTGCCGCTTGGGCCGCCGCCACTGCCGCCTGGACCGCCGCCACTGCCGCCTGGGCCGCCGCCACTGCCGCCTGGGCCGCTGCCTAAACCCATACTGTCGGCGTTGTCGACTACTTCTGATTTTTTACCCAAACCATCGTCGTTGCTGCCACCGCTACTCATAAGGGCTGCCTTCCATGGGGTATTTTGTGCCATAGCTTAGTTGATTAGAGCCACAAACCCTGATGGGTTGTTTACAGAACCCTAACCAGAGCTCTTGATACCATGAAGAAAGTAAAAGACAAAATAATATAATACTTTCATGTTTTATTACTACAGCCTTAAGCTGTTTATATAGGAAAAGAAATTACAATAGTAATACTGAGTAATAATGACAAAATCATAAAATAAAAATAAATATAATAATATAAAATAAAAGAGAATCAAATATGATTTCTCTTGATTCTTCAACACCCCCCCTCAAGTTGGTGCATAGATATCTGTCATGCCCAACTTGGCTATAAGTCGCTCAAAATTGGGTCTTGCCAAACTTTTTGTCAAGATATCAGCAGTTTGCAGATTGGAAGTCACAAATGGTAGGCATATAATTCCAGCATCAATTTTTTCTTTTATGAAATGGCGGTCAATCTCAATGTGCTTGGTTCTATCATGTTGTACAGGGTTGTGAGCTATACTTATTGCTGCTTTGCTATCACAGAACAATTTTAAGGGTGAGTCAACTTTCATTTTCAATTCGTCCAAGAGTTTACGAATCCATAAAAGTTCACAGATTCCTTGAGCCATTGCTCTGAATTCAGCTTCTGCACTACTTCGAGCAACAACCCCTTGTTTCTTACTTCTCCAAGTAACTAAATTTCCCCAAACATAGGCACAATATCCAGTGGTGGATTTTCTATCAGTAATTGATCCTGCCCAATCAACATCTGTAAATATAGAGACTTCTCTGTCATTAGTTTTCTTGAAGTACAAACCCTTTCCAGGATTGGATTTCAAGTACCTTAAGATCCGATAAACTGCCTCCAAGTGTTCTTCATAGGGAGAATGCATGAATTGGCTTACAACACTCACAGAGAAAGCGATGTCAGGTCTAGTGTGGGCTAGATAAATAAGTTTGCCGACTAACCTCTGGTATCTTCCAATCTCAATAGGAACACTGCCTTTCTCCCAAAGTTTAGCATTTAATTCCATAGGAGTATCTGCTGGTTTACACCCACTCATCCCAATTTCTTCCAAGAGATCTAGGATGTATTTTCTTTGAGAAACAACAATTCCCTTCTTTGAGCGAGCAACTTCCATACCAAGAAAATATTTAAGCGCGCCTAAATCTTTGATCTCAAATTCTTGTGTCAAATTTTTCTTCAATCTTTCCATCTCGACAGTGTCATCTCCTGTGAGAATAATATCATCTACATATACAATTAGAATTGCAATTTTACCAACATTAGAGAATTTCATGAACAGAGTATGGTCTGATTGTCCCTGCATATATCCTTGCTTTTTGACCGACCGAGTGAATTTTTCAAACCAAGCCCTTGGGGATTGCTTGAGACCATAAAGGGATTTTTGTAGTTTGCACACATTTGAACCAAATTTATCTTCAAAGCCAGGTGGACTATCCATGTATACTTCCTCCTCCAAATCACCATTCAGAAAAACATTCTTTACATCAAGTTGGTTAAGAGACCAATCTAAATTCACTGCCAAGGACAAGAGAACTCTAATAGTGTTTAATTTGGCAACGGGAGCAAAAGTCTCTGAGTAATCAATGCCATATGTCTGAGTAAACCCTTTAGCAACCAAGCGTGCCTTGTATCTTTCAACTGTGTTGTCAGAATTATATTTTACAGTAAATACCCATTTACAACCAACAGTATTCTTTCCTGTAGGTAACGTCATGACTCTCCAAGTTTGATTCTTCTCAAGAGCTCTCATCTCCTCAAGAACAGCTTCCTTCCACTTTGGAATTTTTAGAGCCTCCTGTATATTTTTTGGAATTTCTACAGCAGACAACTTAGAGGTAAATGCAGCAAATGAAGAAGACAATTTTGAGTATGACACATAATTAGACAAAGGATATTTAGTGCATGATCTAACAGGTTTTCTAATTGCAATAGGAAGATCTATATCAGGATACTCAACATGACTTTTAAGAACAGAAGAAGACTTACCTGTATCAAGATGATGTGTTGGATTATCTATTGGTTCAGAATCTTGGAAGGGTCGGAGAATGGGTCCTTCATTTCTCTGTTTATGGTTTCTTCTTTCAAAGACATTTCCCTTCCAAGTAGGGTCAATTGTAGTAAACCTGCTTTGTGTCTCTTTATCTGAGTCATTATGTTGTGGCATTTCAGGTGGTCCTTCATTATTGTGATTTTGATCATTGTGATTTTGATTTGAAATTGTCGCCCCCGAATCTGTCGAAACCTCACTCATAAGTGGATTGAGTTTCAATATGGATTCTTGGGCATTTTCTTTTGGTGCATCTATATAAGTCTCAGAATTTTGTGACGACACTATATCACTTAAAATAATGATGTTTTCAAACGTAAAAGATGAATCTTAAAATTTCCCCCCTGAAGATGAATGTCAGGAAAAAATGGTTGATTTTCAACAAAAGTAGCATCCATGGTTACAAAAATTCTTTTTGATTTTGGTTCAAAACACCGATACCCCTTTTGAGTTGGAGAGTAACCGGTAAACACACATTTTATTGCTCGTGGCTCGAGTTTGTCAAGGTGTTTATGTTCATGAACAAAAGCAGTGCAACCAAAAACTTTTAATGGCAAATCAGCAGAGACACTAGTTAAAGGAAAATAATTTCGAAAAACATCAAGAGGGGTATGAAAATCTAAAACTTTAGATGGCATTCGATTAATTAAATATGATGCAGTTAAAACAGCTTCACCCCACAAATATTTTGGAACGTGATTTGCAAATAGTAAAGCTCTAGCAACCTCAAGAAGATGCCTATTCTTTCTCTCTGCAATTCCATTTTGTTGGGGTGTATTAACACAAGAACTTTGATGAACAACCCCATTTGCAAGAAAAAAATTGGACAAAAGTGTATTAAAATATTCTTTACCATTGTCACTTCTGAAGACTTGAATATTTGTTTGGTATTGAGTATGCACCATTGTAAAAAAGTTTTTGACAACCTGTCCAACTTCAGATTTTTCTTTTAATAGATAAACCCAACAAATTCTAGTATGATCATCAATAAAAGTTATAAACCATTTTTTATTAGAAAAGGTGTTTATTCTATTAGGACCCCAAACATCACTATGAATAACTGCAAACGGTTTTGATGGTTTATATGGTTGTGTAGAAAAAGAAGAACGGTGATGTTTAGCAAGTTCACAAGTTTCACAATGAAATAAAGACGGATCCTTCTTAGAAAATAATTTGGGAAACAAATGTTTCAAATACGGAAAACTAGGATGTCCTAACCGTAAATGCCATAACATAATATCATCATTATTAGAAGAGACAAAAATAGATTCAAAGCAGGTACTTGTTTTTTGTTGGTCTTTGAGGTCGAGTCCATTGTCAAGATAATAGAGTCCTCCACTCTCCTTAGCATTGCCAATCATCTTCCCCGTGCTCAAATCCTTAAAAGTGCAATGAGAATGAAAGAAGTTAGCTTGACAATTTATATCCTTTGTTAATTTAGTAATGGATAACAGATTACATGATAAATTAGGAACATGTAAGACATCTTTTAAGGTTAACACAGGTGACAGAATAACAGAACCTTTCCCTGCAATGGCTGAAAGAGAGCCATCTGCAATTTTAATTTTGTGGTTACCTGCACAAGGACTATAAGAAGAAAATAGACTCGACTCCCCAGTCATATGATCAGTAGCACCAGAATCGATAATCCAAGTATGGCTGGGAGTGACACTAAGTAGAGCAGTATTTGGAAAATTACCTCTTTGAGCTATAGAGCAAGAAGGAGTTTGAGACTCAAGGAGTTTGTACAATTTATCTAATTGTTCCTTGGTGAAAGGAGATGGGCTTGAAGGGGACTGCTTCTCTTGATTAGAGGTACCAGCTTGGAGGGCATGACCTTCGTTTCCTTCTTTTTTCTTCCAATTTAGAGGTTTTCCATGGAGCTTCCAACACGTATCACGTGTGTGCCCTAGACGTTTGCAATGTTCGCACCATGGTTTCTTGCCATCTCTCTTCCCGTCTTCATTCTTAGAGCTTAGGGCAGCGCTTTCAACCTCACCAACAGAAGGTGTCTTACCCATCATAACACCTTGTCTCGCCTCTTCTCTTCTAACTTCTGAGAACGCTTCCCGAAGTGATGGCAATGGAATCTTTCCCAATATTCTGCCACGGACTTCATCGAGCTGCTTATTAAGCCCAACCAAGAACATGAATACTCGGTCGTTCTCCTGTCTCTTAAGAAACAAAACACTGTCCTCACAGCACTTCCAATGATCATCATAGCAGAGATCCAATTCTTGCCATAGTGTCATCAACTCATTGTAATAGGTAGTGACATCTCTATCTCCTTGTTTGGCATGCCACAATCGTGATTTGAGATCAAAAATTTGAGAAGAATTCTGAATGTCAGAATATGTTTCTTTGACTGCCTCCCAAACTTCCTTTGCAGTAGGCAAAAACATAAAAGGTTTTTTTATCATTGATTCCATATTACTAAGCAGCCAAGCGATAATAACAGAGTTCTCAGATTTCCAAAACCTGTAATTCGGATCAGTAGTGGCAGGCATTTGCACCTCTCCAGTTAGGAAACCATATTTTCCCTTACCGTCTAATATCAATCTTGTGGTTTGGGACCATTCAACATAATTTTTTCCATTGAGTTTTTGAATTTCAACCTTAAGGACATTAGAAGTTCCCTCATGGCCAAAAAAGTTGGAAAAACCATTGTTAGATAAACCATTATTGTCGCCTGGGCCGCCGCCACTGCCGCCTGGGCCGCCGCCACTGCCGCCTGGGCCGCTGCCTAAACCCATACTGTCGGCGTTGTCGACTACTTCTGATTTTTTACCCAAACCATCGTCGCTGCTACCGCCGCTACTCATAAGGGCTGCCTTCCATGGGGTATTCTGTGCCATAGATCAGTTGACTAGAGCCACAAACCCTGATGGGTTGTTTACAGAACCCTAACCAGAGCTCTTGATACCATGAAGAAAGTAAAAGGCAAAATAATATAATACTTTCATATTTTATTACTACAGCCTTAAGCTGTTTATATAGGAAAAGAAATTACAATAGTAATACTGAGTAATAATGACAAAATCATAAAATAAAAATAAATATAATAATATAAAATAAAAGAGAATCAGATATGATTTCTCTTGATTCTTCAACAGAATGTTTATGGTTATAAACAAGTACAATGCAATACAAAGTGGTGCAAAGGACATGAGTTATTGGGTTTGAAGCAATGGCTTGACCCTGCAACGTTGTATCTTTGTTTGAATTTTGGTTTGGCCAATCTCATACACTCAATCCACGAAACCGGCTATAAGGTGAGAGATGTCTCCTACTTATAAACACTTTTTCAGACCTTATCACATCCAATATGTGACTCTCAACACACACATCTCACGCCCAAGACTAAACCTATGGCATTTGACCCTCTAGGATGTTTGAGTGTCCTGTATCTTTCCTTATCCCCTTCCTTCCCTCGAAAAAACGGACTAACTCTTCTAACTAATCCCTAGGTCTATATACCACTAAATACAATTGTTATTTTGTGAAGTATCTATGAGGCAGTTATTATTAACCATATTGGGTTTCAATCCCTTACTCTCCTCTGTGTTCTTCCTAACATCGACCTTTTTAATTCGGTGTCTTCTAATAGTAATGCACGTGGCTCGTAACACGAATAGTTCAGGTACTAACATCATATAATACGTATGTTTTGAAGGTTTCATACTTTGAAGTATATGAGGTGTCAACTTAGTGGTAAAATCGTGACTTTGTAACCTCAAGGGACGGAGATCAAATCCCATGTGGGACAATTGTAAAATGGTCATTAGTGCCACTGTTATTAATAATAATAATTTCCCTTTCTCCAATATATTTATAAAAAATATAGTTTGTATTGCAATATGCTTACTTAACCGGTAAATTAGAGAACATCATTTCATGTACTAATACACTCAATTGCAATTTTTTGGTTAGTAGAATCTCAAGCAGATCGGAGCATTGGTGAAAAGAAACCTAAATTTTCTGGGGAAGATAGGTCTTATATGAAAGAATTGAGAGGATACAATTTTAAGAGAGGTGAATTTGATATTGAATACGACAATGATGCAGAGCAAGTTTTAGCAGAAATGGAATTTAAGGACACTGATACTGAAGCTGAACATGAAATGAAACTGCAAGTGCTCCGTATCTACTCAAAAAGGTATGTGTAATTTACTTTATTGTCAAATAAAAAGGTTTATTGTTCTTCCCAATTAATGAAAACAAATTAACCATTTAGAAATGGTCCTAGAAGAAATCATGTAAATTTCAAGAGTTTTAAGCGTCTAAACTAGTTTCTTTACCTTTTCCCTGAGATGACCTGATTCTGAGTTAACGTGACATCTTATATATATATATATATATATATATATATATATTTATATATATAAGAAGCGACTCATGTGAGAACACTTTGTTATTGTGAGAAATGTGAACAACTTATCACAACCATTAGATCACAATTAACTAAAATTAATGGTCCAGATTATTTTATACTTAAAATAGGTACGGCGAGCGACTCTTCACTGGAACCGTACTATCCCTTCTTCCTTGAGAAACAAATTGCTCTGTCTACTGCCGCCATGTTTGCAACAGTGTTGTGATAATGCAAATTTCTTGAATTATAATCCCTAATTCTCAAATTATTTAATATATATATGTAATTGAATCATTTATCTAATGTCGTCTTTGTGATGAATCAATATTTGTAAGTCCTCTTCAGTTAGAATTCCTAATTCTCAAATTATTTAATATATATAAATTATAATATGTAATTGGTCTGTCTTCGTTTTTGCAAATTGATAAACCCATATTAGTTCATTTTTTATTGGTACCACGATGATTCATAGATACAAACTCCTCCATTGGTAATTCTCTTTTTTATATTAATTATTAAACAACGAATTCCATCAGTATATTTATTTTGAATTGTTTTTCGTCATTCTCAGCGGCTGCAAATAGTTTTTCTTTAAAACAACCTGAATTCCGTTTTTCATGTGCTTTCAAATTACAGAAGAATGAGCAGGGTACCCTATTTTGTTATGTTGCAAACATGGTGGCGCAGACATAGCTATTTATCTATTTTAAGTATAGAATAGTCTAGACCATTAAATTTAGCTAATTATGATCTAATAATTGTGATAAGTTGTTTGCATTTCTCACAATAACAAAGTGTTCTCACCTAAGTCCTCCCTATATATATGAAAATATGTATGTATTATTGGAAAGGAAACATTTCGGTTTGTATAATTTAGATAAAATTCAACTTTTTGAAGTTATACTTACTTACAATTATAACTTTCAACGGTAAATGAAATGCAATCGAGCTCTGTTACTTATAGGGGATGAGAATGGAAATATGTAATTTTCCCATTTTAGATCCCAGCATTGGGGATGGGGAAGGTGAGCCCTTCTTGGCCCCACCCCACGACATTGACATCTCTGTTGCTGTAGCACGTCTTTGAATTGTAAGCAACACACTTATCCTTGTATTGCCAAAATCCTGTGTAGTATAGTATCTTTCAAGATATATTTAGATTCAGTGTTTATTCTGTTTTCCTCCATACCTGATATGTAAGTGTGAGAAACTTCTTGGCAGGTTAGATGAACGGAAGCGCAGAAAAAATTTTATACTTGAAAGAGATTTACTTTGTCCCGATCCTTTTGAGAAATCTCTCTCACCTGAAGAGCTTCAATTATGTCAACCGTACAAGGTCTTCATGCGGTTTCATTCTAAAGAAGAGCACGAGGAGTTGCTAAAAACTGTTATTGAAGAACACCGGCTTGTCAAAAGAATACAAGATTTACAGGTATTATATTCTACTATGCATTCTGTTGCTGCGAGCATGCTTTAACTGCATATATAGTAGTTATTTATAGTTTATAAAGGGTGAATGGGGCTATAATGGTGCCTGCACTTGAAACAGAGGCCTTTGTTCCTTTCACCAACTCTCGGATCAACAGATTTTGAGCCCCACCTAGAAACTGAAAAATAGTATGTTGCATTTGACTGGGATTTTGTCCCATCTCACTAGAAAAGGTTGAGTTACTTCAACTCCCCCTTGGTTACGTAGTCTACTCATAGTTTTATCCACTGAAATAGGAGGACCTTCATGCCTGGTTTGGGTTCTGCCTGCTGTGTGACCCAGCCTTCATTCCATAAATCACACCACTGAGCGGTGATGGTTGGAGGTTAATTTGTCACTCGTATACAAGTTTTGTTTAGTTTAGGACGGAGCTATTAACACCGACACTTCACATTGAAGGTGTGTTTGGTGTTTGACACGCACCGATGTCTGAAACCAATATGTAGTTAAATCTAATCACTTCCATTTTGTTAAATTATATTTAATGTCTATGTGACTGTGTCTATGTTGTGTTCGATGTCTATGTCAATGCTTAGTTATGTTGGTGAGTTTCAAAGCAAGAGATGCTTTCTGCACATGATCCATTGCTGAGGAACTTCATGAATTTTTTTGCTTAATTAAATTATACTACCTCCGTCCCTAAATATAGCACCCTCTTGAGACTTTGACCTTTTTGTAAGACCCTGTTCTATTTTTCAACTCCATTAATTATTTTTTACTTATCTATCCCTAATTATGTTTTGTTTTTTCTGCAATCTGTAATAAATACTATAATAAAAACCTAAATGGATTCTCTCTCTTTAAGGGAAAACTAGTAAAAGAATTCAAATTACCAACATATTTAATACTACAATAACTTTCTTAATTCCCGTGATTTTACCAGGGGGCCTTATATAGGGACGGAGGTAATACTAATTATCTATGATGCACGGATACTCCACTTTCTTCGCCGTATCTGTGTCGGATACTTCCTGATACGCCAAAAATAAGTACCTAAAAGGTATCCGGGAGGAACTGTTCAAAAAAAAATATTAAGGATAAGTATCAAATTCACTCGAGTCTCTTCAACTGCTTGCATGTTGAAACACTGACTTGATATTAGTATACCTATCCCACTCATTTGCCCTTATTTTCCATCGATATGTTTCAAATTTCAATAGTTTAAAGAGAGTCCAATCGCAATGTAAACTGTCCAATCAATAGTCTTATTTTTCTCAAGTTTTATCTTATTCTCTTCTATTTTAAATTATTTCTATATTATATATTTACTCATATTTTGTGAATTTTTTATTTTTATATATACACAAACTAAACGTATCGTATTCCATATTTTATAAGAAAAAATGTATCGTATCTGTGCAACAGAGTTAATTATAGTCACATCTGTCAAAGTGTGCTGATATGATCATATGATGCCATTTCCATTTAAAATATCTTGCAGGAAGCTCGAATTGCTGGCTGTGTAACTGCTGATGAAGCTTATCGATTTATTGAACAAAAGAAGACAAAGGAAGCTGAACAAGGTGCCTGTAAAGAAAGTGGTCAGATTGGAACAAGTGTTAAGACTTTACAGAGGCCGATTTATCCCAAAGTAGAGCTTGGTAGTAGCCCACGCGGTCTCCATAAGGGCACTACAGCATCATTTGCTGGTATCAAGGATACACACACAGCCATACAGGCTATCACAAGGTCGCTAGAAGAATGGGATATCAGTGATTTTGAAGGGGCTGAATTACTATCTGAATCTGTGAGAAATTTCTCCCTTGTGTTTTTTAGCTCTTCATTTGTCTTTTTATGTTGCTATTTCTTTATTAGCTTTGATTGGCTTTTTTTGGGATGGTGCTATGTACATCTAACCCTCCATACACTTTTATCGGGGTTGGGGGAGCATTCTATCTGATTGGTTCTATGACGTTGATTTATGTGTAGGAGATAAAGCTTTGTAATGAGATCAGAATGCTACCATTACACTACCTCCACATTATGCAGACCATGCAATTAGAAATTTCAAAGGGCAGTGTAACCAAGAAATCTGATGCATATCCACTGTTCAAGTTCTCTCCAAGCAAGATTGATAGAATTTACGACATGCTTGTGAAAAAAGGAGCTGTTCAAGCTCAAGCATGATGATATGCTCTGTATTCTGTAATGGTTATAAGGCCATTCTTGTACAATTTTATTTTTCTTTAGTTTCTTTATCCATACAAGAAATAATTAGAAGACGAATAAAGTTAATGCACACCTACCAGAAAATAAGAATGAGGAACTTGTCTTAAGAGGAAGGTGAATTGGACCCATAGGCATGGTGAATGGAGGCAATTATGAAATGTGCATGAGAGGTTGTGTACATACCATTCATCCTATTGTCACTTCCTTCTGCTATATATTGATTTATTTTAATTGCATTCATTGATTGCATCTTTTTCACTCCATTTGTAATTTATTCTTTTAACACATACTTTTGTAATTTATATGGGGGTTTCTTCGTGGTGTTAAACTTTGCACTGTGATAAGACACTGTTACCTATCATTGCTTACACATGCTTGCCTCAGCAACTCTGGAGTCTGTTTTGATTTTGAGCAATGAAAGAAATCTTAAGTTGCTTTGCTGTCTCACCACAGAAGTGTAGTCTGATTTTGTTAGCCATCTCACAACTAATAAAGTGGATTAGTTGACCATATATAAATGTTTAGTATCATTTTAATTGCCAGTCACAGCTCTATGCATAATTTAAATTATAAAAAATGACAATTATATTTGAACCATAAAGATTATCAAGATTTAACAATTATTTTTAATAGAATTATATATTTATATAATGTTATAAAATATTTAGGAATTATAATTTATTTTTCATTAAACTCTATATATTAATACATTAACCTTGATACTTTAATATGTACATTAGCATCATCTAGACTCAATAAGATAGTGTATTATAAGGAAATAAAATAATGTATCGTAAAAATTGTCTTTCTTTTTGTGATATAAAAATTTGACTTTTAACATAATGTAAAATAGTGATTTCACAGGAAATTAACTTGTGGTATGAGTATATGCTTTAGTTAAATATAACTCAAAATTACAGAAAAAAAAAAGTATAACTTAAAATTAGTTAATGTTTAGTAAATGTTTAATAATTATAACAATGTGTTGCAATATCATTAAAAAATATAATTAATCAAAATTTTGAACCCCATTAAACACGACTTTCAAGTATATATTAGAATCCAAATCATAATTAATGAATATTGTATATATTTGAGCATCTAAAAATTTGAATTGTATTATCTTTTAAAAGAAAAATGTTATTCTACATCTAAAATTAACAATTCCATCTAAATTGTCGAATTTTAATGTCAAATTTGTGTCAATATCACTTTTCTATATATTTTCATACCTTCTACCATGTGTTGATCTTTGGTGTATATTTTTTTTGATGTATGTTTAGACGTTAACATTTAAAGTTTGCAGATGTTATTTTGTTATAAAAAAAATAGATGGGTCATGTTCGGTATCTATGTCAATGCTTAGTTATGTTATATTTTTTTTAAAAAGAATTGTTTGGCTAGTTCAATAGGGTTTCATTACTCTTCTTCTTATATTTTCAGTTGCTTTCATCCACTTTCTGCCTATACCTTCTTCAAGACTTTTTGAAATCGCGCCGCTGTCCACCTTCTTCTTTTGTTCTATAGGTGCTCATAACTGATTTTATACGAATTAATTATAATAAGATATTATTAACAGGTGATTTTTATATGAATGTTGATGCAAGGTGTTCATGCGTCTAGGCTAAACACTGAACTCGTTTAATTTGTTTTGACATTGTAATCTCGTATATGCCTACTCATAAAATTCATATCTAATTTTTGAATTGTCTCTTTCAAATGAGCAATTTAATTTGAGTTAAATACTATTTATTTAAATGTTATATTTTGTTATAGTTTTACGTAATAAAGGTATGAACAGAAAGCTTATGCGAATTTAGTTTAAAAAATTTACATTGTTAATCTAAACAAATGCATTGTCGAATTTTAATGTCAAATTTGTGTCAATATCACTTTTCTATATATTTTCGTACCTTCTACCATGTGTTGATCTTTGGTGTATATTTTTTTTATGTATGTTTAGACGTTAACATTTAAAGTTTGCAGATGTTATTTTGTTATAAAAAAAATAGATGGTGGCCCACAATGCATTTGTTTGTAGGCGCTATTAGTTTTGTTTAGTTTATGAATAAACTATTAGTAACGACACTTCATATTGAAAGTATGTTTGATGTTTGACAAATGCTGATGTTTGAAACCAACATAACACAAACATATGTATTTGCGTTCATTCATTTCCATTTTCTTAAATTATTTTTAATGTTTATGCCATGCTCGGTATCTATGTCAATGCTTAGTTATGTTGGTGAGTTTCAAAGCAAGAGATGCTTTCTGAACACGACCCATTGTTGGAGGGAGTTGAATTTTTTTTGCCTTGATTAAATTATACTAATTATAGTCACATCTGTCAAAAGTGTGCTGATATGATCATATGATGCCATTTCCATTTAAAATATCTTGCAGGAAGCTCGAATTGCTGCTGAAGCTTATCAATTTATTGAAGAAAAGAAGACAAAGGAAGCTGAACAAGTTGCCTGTAAAGAAAGTGGTCAGATTGGCACAAGTGTTAAGTGTTTACAGAGGCCAGTTTATCCCAAAGTTGAGCTTGGTGGTAGTCCACATGGTAGCCTGTTTTGCTGTCTCACAACCACAAAAGTGTAGCCTGAGTTTGTTAGCCATCTCACAACTACTAAAGTGGATGTTAAGGGGAAATAGAAAAGGTAGCATGGGTTTAATTGACCATGCAAAAATGATTAGAGGCGTGATTAGGTGTGCACAACAGCTAGCTAAGCCACTAAAATTGTACACGTCAGATGTTAATTAATAATAATATGAATTCCCTCGTAAGTGCATTTTAAATTTCAGTGCAACATATATGACGTACGGTATATCTTTTAAATTGCCAGTCACACAGCTCTATGCATCTTTTGAATTATAAAAAATGAAAATTATATTTGAACCATAAAGATTATCAAGAGTTGGATTATATATATATATATTAAAAAAAATTCATCAATATACTCTACTTTAAAAAATATATATCGAATATATTCTATTTTTTAAATTATTAATTAATCTGCAAAATAAGAAAAAATTGTTAAAATAATATAAATCTATCTACAAAAAATAGGAGGGAGTTGTTAAACTAATATAACATGTTATTTGTTTTGGCCTATCTACTCAACCACATTTTTTCCTTAAATTTAATGTATTTTATTTGATTTTATTAATATAATTTTATTTTTTTTAAATATTATTATTTTTTATTTATTAAATTAACAATTATTCAATTGTTAAATGAAAAATAAAAAAATTAAAACCTTGTCCATGGTAGCATCCCCGAGATGCGACCTCCAACTGAATTAAATTTTTTTATCCTTCATGTGATGGTAGGGATGTGACCTCTTGAAGATGAAAGAAAGTATGACATATTGATATATATTTTTCAAGGTGAGATATATTGACGATTTTTTTTTATAAATATATATATATATATATATATATATATATATATATATATATATATAATCCTCAAGATTTACCAATTATTTTAAATAGATTTATATATTTATATAATGGTATAAAATATTTAGGAATTATAATTTATTTTTCATTAATCATTAATTAAACATAATTAATCAAAATTTTGAACCCCATAAAAAATGAATTTCAAGTATATAATTGAATCCAAATCATAATTAATGAATATCACATATGTTTGAATATCTAACGACATTATCTCATAAAAGAAAAAAAATTATTTTACATCTCTAATTAACGATTCCATCTAAATTGTTGTCGCATTTCAATGTCAAATTTGTGTTAAAATATAATTTCTCAATATATGTCTTCTACCATGGGTTGATATTTGGTGTATGTTTGGTTGTCAGCGTTTAAAGTTTTCAAAATATTGATATTTTGAATAATATGTCTTATAATTGTTACACAATTTATGGTGTGTTAAGTAGACGTTATCTTTAACTAGCATGGAGACAAACAACATGGAGACATGTTTGTCTGTCTGATTTTCTTCATAAAAAAATAGAAATTACATATTTTTGATGTGATTATTACAAAAATTAGGTTACATCCTTAATGAAAAATAATAATATTGTAAGTAAAAGAGTTTAAATGAAAGGATAAAATTAGAAGAAATAAATGTTACACAAAAATTTATTTCTTTTTATATATAGGTATAAATATTTTCAAAAAATTATTTAATTGAACAAAGAAGGATACATTGTAAATAACATACTTTAAATGAAGGGTGAAATGGGAAGTAAAAAGTAACATTTGGTATTCTCTTTATATGTTTTAGATTTTAAAAATGGGAAGAAAAAAAATTTGATATTCTCTCTATATGTTTTAAATTTTTAAAATGGGAAGAAAAAAGTAACTAAAATAGGATTCTAAACTTCGTTTTAACCTTTTATATATTACACATATGAAACGTCAATATAATTCATATGCTACCCTTTGTGTCGCACTAACCTGACATAATATGCGAGTCTCAAACTATGGACCAAGCCTTATATTTTCACTTACAAAAGTTTCATTATAGTTCCTTGAATTGTTATTTTCGAAATTGTTTTATAGGTCAATTCTAATATAGATTATGGTTTACTATAAATCAATTTTAAAAATATTTAAAATTTCAGCAATCGCAATCATAAACACCAATAAACATCTTAATTATTATGTAAAATAATAATTTAAATGATATTAATTTAATAAAAATAAATAAAAATATATATTATTTTGAATTGACGTCAATTAAATTATCGTCTTATTCGTAAAAATGAATAAGATATTGAGTTATTAATACTGAAAAACATTATTAATTATCATTAGAATTTTGAGTGGTCAACCGGTGACCAATCAACCATAGAACTTGTTTTGCATATATGTATTTAAGTCCTAATAAATAGACAGACAAAACACACCTAAAAAATATAGACAGACAAAAAGTTATAAATAAATAGTAATAGGCAAATTATGGACAAAAAATATTGAAAGTATATATGTAAATTTTCTTATTGGGTGACGGGCCATAAACAAAGTCAGACCAGCCCAAACACAAAGAACTAACATTTTGCTTGTTTTATTATTATAAAGAGTGTGGCTTGTGGGGGGAGTGCTCTATTAAGTCCCTCACCAATGTACCACTCAACTTTATCATTAGATTAAATAAGTGCATACGATATGATTACTCATTACCACATTGGATTCTAATTCGTTCTCTTGCACTTTTTTCTTTCTCGTTGTTCCTACTATCCTCACCGCTTGCACATAACATCACTCACATTTATCTTTCAAACTTTTAACATAAGATATGTTGACCGAATAATATTAATAAAATTGCAATAAAATACTATAAAATATTTAGTTTCAATTTCGAAAATAATTTATTTTTTAATTAAATTAATAACATATAAATAGTTAATTTATATTTTAAAAAGTCTAATTAAAATTAATTTTTTCAAATTTAAAAAAACACAATAGCACAATACAATAATAAGAGTTATTACAAAAAATATAATAACAAAGTAAATATTAAAGTTTCTATTTTGTTTTTAATATGACACTAATTGTAATTGTAAGATAAAAAACTGATTTGGTGGGTGAAAATTAACCACCCACTAATAGATTATTAGATTATCAACTATAGTTCTATCATCCAATAAATTGAATATCTTCATAAAAGAAATTTTTTGATGTTACTGATGTTAATGTTAAATTAGATAAATTATTGGTGGATATTATCCTAAAGAAAACTCCCCAGCTAATTGGAATTAGATAAAATACCTTTCTTCATTATTTTTTCATACTTTTCATCATTGTTGTTTATTTTGTCTTCATTTCTTTCACCTTATGTTGAATCTTGAAATGAGTCAAGTGTGTTAGAAGAGAGAATTTCATACCACATTAGCCACATAAGTAAACTGATACTTATGATCATTAGGTGTCTCTCATTAATAATATCAATAACTGGGAAAGTTTGTTCCTCATGCTGCCTTTCTGGTGACTTTGTTTCTGTTTTCACAAATTATCAATATACTCCTATTTTCTGTTTAGTCCTATTGGTTTTTTTTTAGTTTGTATTGTGTGCCATTTTTTTTCTAACCAACAAAATGTGTCATATTTCAGGGAAATCCGATAAAAGAGCCCATAGAGAGGATGTGCTTCATCTTGGTGTTAAATCGTAATGTTATTTTTTTTTACCTAAACTAATTATATAATATTCTTATAATTGTAGAACTTCCACTGAGTTGTTGGTTAATTTAACACTTACCTCATATGTTGTGACTCTAAATGTAATACATTAACACTACTCTTAACTTTACACTACTATTGAATTTAATTTATGAATTTATATTTTCAGATAAATTAAATTCAGTTTTGAGTACAATTGTTCTAAAATGTATTTACTTTTAACAACAATAAAGTAGGTACTTATCGGCACTCCGCCACTAAAACTTTTATCGACACTAGAGACACCAACCATTAAAAAAATTGTCGCTAAAGGCGGTAATAATTGCTACTAAAAATGTTTTTTTGTTGTTGTAATTATGTTTCCTTTTCTCAAAAAGTTACTGGAGAAAAAGAATCATGTATGATAAAATACACTAGCATGACACTACATACTACATAATATGAAATTGTATCGGTCACTAATTTGTGCTCATAACCCGATGTCTCATGGGTGCATGCAAAGGAAATGTGTAAATAGCACAAAGTGTAAATTAACAGTCCTATATATAATACTTTATCAATCTATTTGTGTTTTACTTTTTCAGCTGGGGTTTATTGCTTTCATTATTTATTAAGTCAACATAGTAAATTTAATATAGATTTCTTACAGTAAATTTAATATAATTGTATATAGCTTATGATAACATTTAGATCTGCTTAAAAAAAAACATTTAAATTAAAGTATTATGTGAAAATAGAGTATGCACAGTCAATTTATAATTTAATTCGTGGCTTGAACAATGATACTTTTAATATTTAGCCTTTGTTGGAATAGGTTTAGATTTGAAAAGCTTCAACTCGTATTTGTACAACTTCACATGTTAAAAATGAATCTTGAAATTAATACAACCTTTATTTTAAGATTACAAGCCACTTCTTAAAAACATCGTCATCTTCACTTGAATTATGCCCAGAATAATTGTTCCATTCATTTTATTGGATCTTTTATATATATATATATATATATATATATATATATATATATATATATATATATATATATATATATATATACACCACTTTTAACTTTCTTTTCTTTAAAAATATTTTACTTTAAAATTAATGTACTAACCTAATTTTTTTAGCCCAAATCGCATTTTGAAGATACGACCATAAAAAAAAATTGGGCGTAGTAGTTAGTCGTGTCATGCATGCAACCTTCTACACACATTTATTTTTTATTTTTTTATTAATTAATATAATAAATAAAAATAATAAATAAATGATTAAAAATATCAATTAATAATAATATTAAATTAATTAAAATTAGTAAAAGTGTGATATATATGAAAAAAATCCCATTTTTTTCCATTACACCTGTAAATATAGATAAAAATGATCTAAACCAATTATTCCAAAGGCCATAATAGTAAGTTAAAAAAGAAGTCAGCTCTCTCCCTCAACAGAGGGCAACAATGGAACAAAACCAAGATAAGACATAGTTCAAATAATTTAAATCCTAATCGTTCCTTTCAAAATAAATAAAAAATAAAAAATAAAAAAACCTTCTATAATATATTAATAAATTGAAGACTTTCATACATTTGCTTCGTTAACTAATAAATAAATTAATGTTATTCTTTTGGAATCAAAATAGATATTGGTAAAATTTTGTACTTAAAAAAAAAATTATTTCACAGATCTGCTTTACCGGTAAAAACCATTAAACCATCGGTTTAAACAAATCTGCTTTATCTGTTCATTTGCTGCAAAACAGGTGGAAAGGCTATCACTGAGAAGAAAGTGAAGGTTACAGTGAAATGAAAGTACACTAATGGATTGAGATTTTTCTTTATTGACGAGAAACTCATTTATTGATCAAGAACTAAAATGAGCTAATTAGGAGGAAAAATAAAAAATATGGCGAGAATATTTCACGAGAATGTTGAGTGAGATGTGTCTCCTCTTTAGGCTCTTGGATTAGAACTTGCTTGAATTTTATCAATGGCTTTCTTACAATTGTGGCGATTCTACATTGCCTTATCAATCATCCTAGATTGTGGCGCCTTCTTTGTCTTCTCAACCTAATCTATAGTTTATTTATTTTTCTTTTTATTTTGTCATTTTATTTGAAGAAATCACTTGATTAAATCTTCAATTTCATGTGGAAGCACTCAAACCCACATTATTTTGGTATCAGAGCCTCGTTATGGCGAGGAGAAAGGATGTATGAAAGAAGAAATAGAGAAAAAGAAAGAAGATAGAAGGTTTCGAGATTTTGAGAAGGATGATATGAGATATGCAAAAGAAAAAAGACAAATAGAATATATAAACTAAATTAATTCATTGTACTGTTTTGATTTCTTTTCGTAATTAACAATGGACGGGAACAATTGAAATCGTACAATTTCCTTTCAATGTTTCACTTTGAGTCGATTTATTTCAACCGAATATGTGAAACGTTAAACCTAATAGAAACCCATATGTTTATCGTGACTTTTTATGTGAAAATTGACAAAAATAAATAACAGAAAACTTAGAAACTTAATTTTATTTAGTTTTTCAGTTTTAGTTTAAATTTTAATTCAGATTGACTAAACCATCTCTATCAAAAAAATAAAATTGACTAAAACATATTACCCAAATCTAAAATGGACCAAAACATAAATTGTTTTCCATATGAAATAGAAATGATATTTCTTTCTTATATCAACTTCAACCACAAATAATTCTTTTGAGGAGATTTAAGAGGAAATCAACATTTATAAGAGTGGAAATTGGCCAAACAGTTGAGAAAAATTATGGCTCGGCCTTACCCGTTTAACAAAAAGATTAAATTCTTTTTTTATTTATTTATTATTTATTTAAATAGTTCAGATTGAAATTCTCTAAAAAAAGTGTATTAAACATGAGAAATGATATATATATATATAGTAATAATAAAATAAAGATTTATCATATTTTTGTTATAACCTTTTATTACTTCTCTTTAATTTTTATTTATGTGATAAAAGATCATTTATTAGAAATTTAAACAATAATTTTTTGTTTCTACTTTCTGACGTCTATATTCTTCTCTATCAAAATTATTGTACTATAAATTCGACATTTGTGTATTATTTTGTTTATAATTGTTGTTCATATGTACATTAAATATATTACTAAAAGTATTATGGTTGTACAAGTCATCAAAATTCATGACTTTTATTTGCATATTATTCTTTTTTTAAATAGACAAAATGACGTATTTAAAAGTATTAACTTAAAATAGGTTTTTTTATTAAGGTAATAGGTCAGACCAAACCTTTTAAAGGTCATAAATAAATTTAAAATAAAATATCTGACAAGTAATAGATCAAGTTGAAGCTTCAACTTTTTAAATAGATTTAACCTATTTAAACAAAGTTAGTCTTAATCCGACTTATTTCCGTTCACCAATTTCAATATCATTAAAAATAGGGCAAACATGTTATATATATAATAATACCTCTCACAAATCAACTAAAAGTGGCTAGTATAAGCATCAACCTACCTAATTTATATTTGACTAGTATAATCTACATAACTAATTTTTATACATGACAAGATAAATCATTAAGTAAAAAAAAAGGTTTTAACATTTACTATTATTCAACGGGACATGATTTTCTATAATAGACTCAAAGAAATTCCATTCGTAGATAATTTACAAATAGTACCCAATTATTTAAAAAGAGACCGTGCTAAAAATAAATTTTTACTGTCATATTATTTATAATAATTTTTTTATCATTTAATTTAAAGTAGCAAAAATTATTATCTCTCACATGTAATTTGTATGGGAATATGCACTAGTACTAATAAAAGCAAAGAAAGACAAAAAAATTAGATAATATAATTCTTTATAGAGAATACATTAAAACAACGTTCTCTATGTCTTTTCCTTTTACATTTCCATGTAACTAACAAAGGCAACACCGTGAAAACTTGATCTCCTCCCATATGCATTGCTCTAACTTTGATCTTAATTTAATTTTTAGGTATAAATATGAAACAAAAGTCAAAGCTGAAAATGAAGTAATTACTTAATTCTTTATAATAAGACAAATACACTAAAGAGATATTGTGCTAAAGTTAAAAAGTTATCTCATAAAAATGATGATTTACTAATATTTTAAAATATAAAGCCTCTAAACATAATGATTTACTAAACAAAATTGGAACTTTAAATAAAAATATTTTTTATTTTTAAGAAAATATGAGAGGGAAGAAGTTCACTTTGTTACTGGGCGGGTCAAAATCACAGCAAGAGCAGCCCATACTAGAAAATAAACTCACCTTTTTTTCTTTAAAAGCTACCTAGAAAAAGAGCACCGTTTAGGTTTATGTGAATTGTGATTCATTCCATCTTGCCGAATGTCGATGATTGATAGCCAATTGCCGGAAAGTTGCGATGACAGAGGTAAGCGGCCGAAATCAGATTCGGAGTCTGAATCGGAACATGAATCAGATTCGGATTCGGAACCGGAACTGGTTTCGATTCCGCCACTTGTTTGGGATACGAAGCCATTTGAAGATCTGGAGATTAGTGATTTCTCTAGCGTTTATGATAACGACCCCTATCCTTTTTATTTCTCTGGTCCGCGATTTGTGTATAAGAATGCCGCTTATATTAAAAGACAGGAGGAAGATAAAAAAGCCGAGGATGAGTATATGAAGCTCTCTCGTAATCTAAGTGTACGTCTCTCTCTCTCTCTCTCTCTCTCTCTCTCTCTTATATATATGTGTATATATATATATATATATATATATGAATTTTGTGTTTATATTCTTAATTAATTAGTAATATCTAAATCTCATTCTGCGCAGCCCTTCGATGCTATACGTGTTCCACGTTTATATAACAACAAATGTGGCTGTCGTCGTCCCGAACCCTGTTTCATAGGCGAAAGTAGGCGCCCACTACTTATTGGCCTCTCCAAACTTTCATTAGACTACTACAATGCACACAATCAGGTTCTAAACTACTCAACCACCAATATTTATTTTTATGTTTATTTATTCATCAACTTCATTAATCTTTCACTCTCTTTTTTAGGATACAAATTATGTATTTGATGAACTTGTCAAGGCAACCTCTATACAATATCCCCCTTGTACTTATTTTATTACATTTCAAGCAAAAGATGCTGCCCATCCTCACCCTTCCGACAGCCCTCCTACAACTTTCCAGGCCCAAGTTATGAAGACAATGCTTGAACGAGGACGGCACAAGGTCGAGTCGTGTTCTATTAAAGCCTAAATAACACACTCACCATGGTAATTTTGTTGCATCAATATGATGCATGCTTACGTTTTTTTTTCATTTGAAAAATATTTGTGGTGTTATTGTGATATATGTTTGTGACAATTATTTTATGCTTGTTCTATATGTCATGCTTATGTTGCATTTACGCGGTTAGTAAAAATAGTTTTATATTCTTTTGTTTTAAATATAAGAAAAAATTAAATAAATAAAAATTGATATATTTAGTCTAAACATCAATGTCAATGTCTACTTATCAAACTTTCTTATATTTATGAGTGGAGAAAATATTATTTTCATGTCATTTTTGTTATATATGTTACATGTTTCTTGAAAAAATTAATTAGTATTTGTATGCAATTAATTTAAATAATATAAATTTTTTTAAATAATTATCTAAATGGATACACAAGTATTATAACTTATTGTAGTAACAATACATTGAAAAGCAATATTGATGTAAACTACTCAAACATTATGAATTGATCAAAATCAATTTTAGCGATTTTAGGTGAATGTATCCAAATATAAATCATTTTATATTCAACTCATTTTTTACTAAAATCGGCTTAATCAATCAATTTTAGTAAACGTAGAAACCAACATATCCTAAATCTTCAGGTTCTAACTTACAACTACAAATATATGATTGTAGATGTAGAGAATCAACTGATGTATTGTATTCACGGAGTAGATGGTCATGAGTCATGATGTATTGTATTCACGGAGTAGATGGTCATGAGTCATATTGTCTGACTCAAATATGAAAAAAAAATATATCAGTTAGTATTACAGATAAAACATTTTAAAGTGAATTGATTCATAGATCAAGAGAGTAAATGTTAGGTTATAATATTTATTTAAATGTTGGTGTTACAAAAATAATTGATAATTGTTTTATAAGAACTCGTTTACTTTTGACAAAATATTTCTTATTTTTTAAAATTTTGTTAATTTAACTTTTGATAAAGAGATAAAAAAAAATTTAAATTGAACAATTGTCTATATTTCTAGAAATAATATAAATGTCAAAAATTTGTTGTCATTATTTTGTTAAAAACATTTTTATTAACCGATGTTTCATTTTCTCTCTAAAACAATGATTCATTTTAAGAGTTTCTCTTTACAATAAAATGAACATATATTTTAGAAAATAAAAATATAAAATATTTTTGTAAAGTAAATTTTGTCTTAAGTATCACGGTTAACTAATTAGTACAAATTTAAATTTTATAAGGTAACTATAAGATAAATGGTATAGCCTATACAATTTGAAGACTTTATAAATGAAAACCCTTAGCATGCACAATTACAAGCTTGTGGAAATAGATATCTCAACTTATTGTTATTGAATTGAATTAGAACTTAATTCCATCAACAAATTTTTTTATCTTGAGTTGATGTGTGCTAGATATTTTATATGATCCCTAAGCCAATGTTGATGTATTGTGTTATTCATATTTTCATATAAGTCAATGGTAGCTTTGATTATGATTGAGAGGGGCGATCGCTAATGGTATTAAATTTAAAGGGTTTTTATAATATGTATATATAAATATTATGAGCAATGTTAATTTTTTATAATAATATGCGCTAATATTTAGAGAATCAACTTTTGTTTTAGTACTTGAAATGTATATGTGTGTGCATGCACGACGATCATGCGTTCACATTTATATTTGCACGATGTTTTGCTTTTATGTATTTATGCAAAAAGAAGAGAGAATGAAAAAGAGAAAATGCAAAATAATAAATGAAGAGAAATGAGAGTGAGAAAAAATTAATATTGATGAAGAGAAATGAACGTTATAAAACTTTATGCAGTTATTTATAAAAATTTAGTTATTTGATAGATAATAGATATATAATACATAAATGTAATAAAGTTCAAATTTATGATCACATTATATTACAAATATATATATATATATATATAATTTATAAAAATTTAGTTATTTGATAGTTAATAGATATATAATACATAAATGTAATAAAGTTCAAATTTATGATCACATTATATTACAAATATATATAATAATCGTGCTCACATATGACTCGAAGAGTAATATTTAATACATAAAGAATAAAGAAAAACAAATTCCCGTAATACATGTCTATATAAAATAATCATAAAAAATAAACTTTGTTATATGTACTAGAAAAAATAATATAAAAATAATATAAAAAATATTCAATTGATTTACTTAATACTAAAAATTAAATTATTATCTATTTATTATTGCCACAATATGCATGGATATGGCACGGTGGAATGAGCATGTATCTGCAACATATTTGAACAAGACAAACGATCTAGTGGAGTCACATATTGTAATGTTTTGTTGAACATTAGCCAAATTGTTTATGTTTTTTCGGTTCTGGTACATGTAAAAAGAAGTATTAAAATGAATTAAATGTTATCAATTTACTTTTGAAAAACAAAATTTAATCAAAAACACACTTATTATATTTATGCAAATTGTATAACTTGTGATGATAAATTTTTAGTATTCTAAATATTCAAATCAAGGTGTACACAACTCCCCTACGAACCAAGTTGCTCCTTGTTGGAATCCTATCAAACAATCAACTCCAAGTAAACAAAGATAATTTGGAAGGTACCGCTTTATACCAAACTATATTAGCAAACGTATCATTTGATATGCCTGAATTGAGTGAGCGCTTTGTATGCGTAAACTGCAGAATCACCTTTATTAACCAGCTATATGGATTACTATCCTACAAAGAAACGTTATCCAATGAAATACAATCTCACAACAACTCTTTCTCCCACTGGAACAACCTTCTCCTCCATCTCCATCCATCCTTATTAACTCCACTTTTCCTAAACACATACGAAACCAAACAATTATTATTCACTGCCAAGCTAAATAAATGACCAAATCTATCCCTCAACAGAACACCCTCAATCCAAGGATCCCACCATAAACGACATCCCTTAGTTTCACAAATAAATGACTTCAGAACTATATTAACCAAGACATATTCACATTTATAACCACCAACATACTTTTGTTGAAATTAACCTTCAAACCTGCCACCAATTCAAACATTAACAGATTGGCCTTTATAACAAAAATATTTGCCCAACATTTCTCCCCCATAATCAACTTATCATTGGCAAAATACAAATGCAACAATCAACACTCATTCCCTCTCCCAATCTTGACACCACATAATAGTCTATACATGCAACAGATGCACTCATCATAACATTAAGTCCCTTGTCTAAACGCTTTATGCATTAGAAATTCGGGTGTTTGGCTCCCATTAACAAGTACCGACACAAATGCAGAACTGAGACACTCCTCATCCTCAATACATCTTCTCCACTACATCTACATCTAAAATGGGATAGTGAAAACGTCGGTCAAAGCTCTTCTATCTGCCACCTCCACCTCTAAGAGACCCTCTACTTCGCCCTTAATGTCCAACTCATTAAGTCGCACCTTAACAATGCACCTATAATTTAGTAAAATTAGTATTATCTCTTTCATTTATACTTTTTTCTTAATATATGTTGTTGGAAATGATGAATAATTATTGAAGGAATTGTTGGTATTAATGGTGACATTAATGAACTAGTGTGGGTGTGAATTGAAAAAATGAGAAGTCCCACATAGGAGGGATACCACACTTTGGAAGGGTATATAAGGTGGAGGTATGTACCTTGGGGTGTGCCCCAAGGGGTACCCCAATTTTGTGAAGGAGGGAGAACGCAAGCAAAGTTGACCACCACACGCGCGCGCCGCCGTCCGTCCGGCTCGGCCTCGGCCTTGTGGTGTATTATTATTTTTTAATTAAAAATTATTTAATTAATTTTGAAAATTGAATGCTTGCGTTTGATCTCTTATTGTTGCGTTAATTACGTAACTGCCCTCCACCGAAACTGCCTAATGATTTGTTTCAGTCCTTCCTTTTTGCCCGGTCAAATCCCTGACTCAAGGTGCCACGTAGCTGCTATTGCCCGGTCATTATTCAGAGTCAAAAACCCTAGCGCAAGTTCAGGAAGTCAAAGGCGCACGTTTTGAGTGGGCAGCGGTTTTGGAGCACACGTTTCCAAAAGTTCAGGGTTGGATCGGTCAACAGGAGCTCTGTGATGGATCCACCAATTTCTCTGATCCAGTTAAGAAATTCCTCTATAAATAGAGGACTCTCCTCACTTGAAAACTGGCACCAAAAGCACTCCGATTCTGAGGCTTTTCTCTCTTCTTCCCCCCGTTCTTACTTCTACTTCTTCTCTTTTCTTGAGTGGCCTTCGTGCCATATTACGAGTGGTAGTCGTTAGACTGCCATATTGAGGGTGTGATTCGAACGGTTTTCTGCAGTGCAGTAGAACTCCGTACAGTGATCTGGGCTGTTTTATCCTGGGGACTTCGTGGTTGATAGTCTGCCTTGCACCTTTGGGCAGTGCCTCGAAACGTCTTAAAGAGAGCGACCTAGTTCGCGACTCATCCCAGTAATCTTATCGGTGGCATAAATTGTTTTTTTTTCAAATTTTTTCGAAATCCAAAACAACATATATTAAATGATAAAATAATTCAATTATTGTGAATTGTGATTCCGTCATGCCAAATGTCCCTCTTCTCATATACCAACCTGTATAATTTATGTTTTTTGTAGTATTATTATGTTATAATACTCTTGCGAACTTATTTGTTTGAATTCTATATAATATATTGATGATCATGTGAACTTGGAATTGGAATTCGTATATTCTTCTATTATTTTCTTGCTGCTTCTCATTTCTCGATGAAGGAACAGTTTGCCACGTTTTCACTCAACATTAATTGAATTGAAGTGACCAACAATAACCATGCGCTTTGTCTTTTTCTTTTATATTTTTCATTTTCTATATATAATTTTTTTAAATTCTCCAGCGCGCGTCATGTTTGAATCTACGATCGCGCAGAATATCATTTGTTTTATTTTTCCATTTAAGAATGAATATTTATTATCTATTTTACGAGTATTGATATTTGAAAAAAAAAAAGAAGAAAATATTTGTGTGAATAAATATATGAATTTATATATGAATTTAATTGAATATATTGAAGTATTTAAATTTTATAAGAAAAACAATAATTACGTTAAAAAAAATGAAGAAGGAATAATTATAAACTAGAATATAACCTGCATGTTGCGCAGGTGTAATTTGTAAAATATTATTTAAATATATAAATTTTAAAAAAAGTTTGAAGGTAATATTTATGGTGTATAAATATATCAGTCTGATCGAAATTTTTTTTGTAAGTTTCTTAGTTTATAAGAATAATACTTGTATAACAAAAGAATAAATTAAATGAAAAAATTTGAAAAGTTTATAATAAAATGAGTAATTTTCGCTCTAAAAAATATTATTAAAAAAAAGATGAGTTAGTGTTTGCATACACAATTAAAAAGATTTAAATAAAATGAGTGATTTTCACTCTAAA
>JBBPBP010009777.1:55267671-55285434 GCA_037974735.1 Cicer chorassanicum | reverse complement strand
TTATTTATTTTAATTTAAACTTCATTGGATTGTTTATGCATAAGTTTGATTATTGATTTTTCATGTGATTATTATGTTTTTATATATTTTGCGGTAATTTATTGTTGCTACATTTTAATTAATAAAATGTAATTAAAATATTGTGATGTATTTATATGCAATGAATTAAGAAAAAGTAATTAACAATTAAATCAAGTTTGTAATGGGAGTTATATTTTTATTGTTGTTTTTTTTAATTATATAGATATAGACAAAGAATTAGTAGAATGTGAAATAAAAAATGAATGAATTCTAGAGGTGCCACATCATACTAAAATTAGTGTTACATGACATATAAGAATGTGATATGATAAGGTTGGGAAAATCAAATTACATAAATGACATCCATCCCTATGTAGAATGATATTTTAATTATCAAAATTGCACTTGTTTTTATTAAGGCCCAAGTTTCTGAATTTGTTTCAAATCTATTATTTTTTTGTCACACTTCTCAATACAAAATATTGCTTAATTAGACACATCAATAGTTGATCAACAGAATACATAGAAACTTAGCCAGCGCTCAATGAAATATTTTTACCTTCTTTTCTTAATCACCTCCACATTTTATTTTCATTTTTCATCTTTTCTAATTTCAAGTTCTACTTTTACCCCTCATTTTACAAACAACTTATGGAAATAAAATAGTATGTTGATACTGTAAAAAAAAAGTTGCACGTTGTATTATGAGTGTATAGTTAAATTTGTCACTCTATTCCCGCACCCCACAACACATATTATTAAAATACTACAAGATAGTTTGTATTTTATCTAATGATAACACATACAAATATTCAGATCGATCAGCTTGGCATGCCAACTACTTATGGCACCAAAACATACTAGAGATTGACTTTAATAGGAGGACATTATAGCTCACTAAATACTACTACTTTCATGTCAATTCAACACTATTAAAATTTCGTGTTTTATTTTATTTGTTTATATGACTATTAATATCTTAATTCTGCACACCACAAACATTCAATGATATTGATGTTCTACCGTTAACAATTGATTATGTTAATAACTATACCAGTCCCATTACCATAACAGAAGAACATTGCATTCTTCTTGCTGACCTCTCCAATCTTTCTCTGCAAAAGTTTAATGCTAAGAATCAGGTTCTAAACTACTTACTTATCTATCAATATACATAATAGATTATTCATTCATCAACTTTATTATTCTTTCCTTCTTATTTAAGGTTCAAATTATGTGTTTGATGATCTTGTCAAGCCAACCTGTTATCGAATTCCTCTTGTTACTTATTACATTACCTTTAAAGCAAAAGATGTTGTCCATCTTCATCCTTCCGACAACCCTGCTACAACTTTTCAAGCCCATGTCTGGAAGATGTTGCCTAGAAAGGGTCCACATGTGGTCAAGTCGGGTTCCATTAAAACCTAACCCACGCACCATGGTAATAATGTTGCATTATTATTATGCACACACTTACATGTTTAGTATGTTATAGTTACATGTTTAGTATGTTATAGGTTAACTATTAATCAATTTTTTTAGAGATTTAAAAGTGTCAACAGTTTATAGTTCTTTTTAATTTGATTATGGTATTTTAAATATATTTCAGCAAAATTTCTTTTCAAGAAAGTCACAATGATCAAAATTTAATGTTCATAAAAAAAATCATAAACTGGTGGTAGGCTAGATAGACTAGCCTAATTTTCACACAGAGAGTTTGATGATAGAAAATCATTTTTATTCAACTCTTCACATCACTTCTTGTCTCACTTCAGTTAGAAGCTACTTTTTTTTTTGAAGTCCCACCCATCAACTCTTCAACTTATAACCACAATTAGTAAATTGATGGCAGTGTGTCATGTCTGATTTCCAATCTTTTCATGCATTTTCTTTTCTCTCCTCCTTTCATAATTGTGTTTGCAATGCTGACTCAAATGTCTCTATTAATTATTATTGTCATTTCTAAATTCACGTTTGGTAATTCATAGTTCCGGTAATTATTATTGGTATTAAGATGATTTTAAAATTAAGTAAATGTGATATTGCCTTTGCGGTTTGTTATAAGGGTTCCCTTTCTTATTGTTTTATATCTTAGTACTCAATTAGATATCTCTCTTCCTTTTCATGTTTGAATATTGAATTAGACATCGTTACGACATCTAATTGGTGTTACTTTAATCTTACCTTTCATCTTTTCAAAGTTATTATCTGCTTTTACTCGTAATAAATGAGAGAAATTTTGTTTTTCTTTTATTTGGGGTTTCTTAATGGTGATAGACTATGTGTCGTGTAAGACATTGTTATACATACCTTATATGTTTGAATAATGTTGATAACTTAAAAGCATGATTTTAACTATCATTCCTAAAACATACTATCCTCAACAACTCTGAAGCCAATTCCCATCGATTCGGATGCTCTCTTTATTCTTAATATATTGGAGCAGAAGTTTTTTAAGATTTAAATATTAAGATTTAGCATGTAGGACTTGCATTTCAAATTAGTTATAGATTCTATATGTTTGTTTCTATTTAATATTTTTGTACTAAGTTCAATATTTTAGTACTTATTACTTCTAATTATGAAATATATGATTGTAGACTGAGAGAATTTAGTCCAACTCATTTGGTTGCTTTTGTTTGTTGTTGTTTCACGTAATACTTGGAGTTATTTCACTTAATATTTGGGATTTGGTTAATTATTATTTATGTATAAGACTTTGCTGCATGTAGTTCGTGTCTAAAGTGATACATCCATTGATCTAAAGATTTTGGCGTTTAGGATTTTTTATTACCATCTCTTAATAGTTATTTCTAATTTCTTACTTATGATTTTTATTCCAATTTTGCTTCATTGTGTACTATTAAGAGTGGTTCAGTCATTATCAATTTTGCAGACACCATACTAATATATCAGAATTTATTTGGGTATTTACGAAGAGTGTGTTATTTAATTATTTGTAACATAGTGGATAGTCCTTCTATCTATACTAGACAACTCATGGGTTTCTCATATCTTAACTTTGAATTTGAAGCGACTCAACTTGTATTTGTATCAGCAGTGGATTTACTTGCTTTATCGGAGCTTCTAAGATTTCACGTCCATCTAAGATTACGTGTCTCAAATTGAATCTAAAGATTGGCTAAATTTGGCCATTTAGGCAGCTTTGTAATGCTCAATCTCATCATATACTAATTACTAATTAACTAACTTTAGCCATGATAGATATAATTAATCCCGTAAATAGGTATAATCCTATCTAATATTTATTATGTTGTATATTATGATTTTTTTACTCAATGATATAATTATGATAAAAAAATAGTTTTTTTAGCTATCATGTCACTTATAACCATCACACTTTTTTACGGTAACATTTAATTTTCATTGATAATTTCTCTATTTGGTGATTTATAAAAAAATTAATAATTTAATTTCATTATTAGTTATAAGTTTTAAAAATATTGGTTTATTTTAAATGACATTCTCAGTTTTTTTTTTTTTTTACTTTTTTCAATTTTCTTTAAATTTGAGTAAACTAAATCATAAAATTGAAGACAATATTAGTTTTCAAGATTGGCAATATAGAAAAATATTTCATAACCACGAACATTTCCTTTTTTCTCTCTCCCCATCCTCTACAAAGCTAAAATTTGGAATTAGTTCGTGAAAAACAAAATGGAAAAGGAATAATTAAAGTTGTCCTCCTTTTTTTAAATTTTCAAAAGAAGAATTTAAGGAAAATTCTAATGTAAATATATGATATTTTTAGTAATATTTTTAGAGTTAATTGTTATGCACTTTTAACGTTAAAAGTTATATCAATACATTACAATTATTTATTTTTAATAATTTAATAATTGTAATTGATTGTTTACATCAACTATATATATAAATTAAATTTTTATTTTTACGAATGCTTTAAAAATAAATGTAGATATATAATATAATTTAAAAAGGAGAGAATGAAAGTCTATAAATTGATATCAAATAGCATGAAAAACCTTAAGTTTTATAATTATTAAGAGCATCTCCAATAGTTAGGGGTGTACGTGGGTTGGGTTGGGCGGGTTTTGACAAAACCCAAGACTCGACTCGATCAATTATCTTTGGGTTGGGTTAAGTTCTAAACCCGTATTTTTTTTATTTAACCCGAACCGAACCGAACCGACCCGATCAAGAACGGGTTGGGTTGGCGGGTCATACATAAATAATAACCTATTTTTTTTATTTTACAAGAAAACATATTGAATGAAAATATATTTAATACTTGAATGTCTCAAAACTATAAAATTTCAATCAAATTATGCAATTCTTTAAAAAAACTCACAAACCTCTCACAAAAAAAATTAAATCCAACAATCTTCAAATACATAAATAAATTCAACAACAGTAAATCAATAAAAATTGGGCCTAATGAAAAAAGTGCAATTTTAATAATTAAAAAATTGATAAAATAAATTTTAGTCCATGTACACATATCAATCCTATGAGACCTACACATACCAACATTCATGTCATTTGGTTAGATTAATTCATGTAACAAGAAAAAAATGCACATATAGTATGTTATCTTCACATATTAGACTAAAAGATACATCTCGACAACATAACTCCACAACCGCAATTCAACTCATAAAATACACCAATTATAGAACCCAACATTAAAACAACATAAAATAAGAATTATAGTATTATAAATAAAATAAGAATTATAGTATTATAAAATAAGAAGTATTTTTAAAAGATTAGAAAAAAATTTGGGGTAGCCGTGTCCAACCTATGTCCCAACAAAGATTAGCCACTGGTTACACATAATCCACCAACCATTTTAGTTTACTAAGTACCATTCATTTGTTTATAGTTACTATTTTCAAATAAAATACTAAAAAAAAGTGTTTAATAGATTTAAATATAAAAAATTTAAACTAAATTCAGCTTTTGCATAAGCATCAATTTTGCTCATAAATAATATTTAACTCAAATGAATAGTATTTAACTAAAAAAAATTGTATTTAACAAATGTAAAAAATTTAAACTAAATTCATTATAAGTATAAGTTTTCTGTTCATATCTTTATTACGTAAAACTATAACAAAATATAACATTTAAATAAATTTGAAAGAGATAATTCAAAAATTAGATATGAATTTTATGAGTAGGCATATACGAGATTACAATGTCAAAACAAATTAAACGAGTTCAGTGTTTAGTCTAGAGACATGAACACCTTGCATCAACATTCATATAAAAATCACTTGTTAATAATATCTTATTATAACTAATTCGTATAAAATCAGTTATGAGCACTTGTAGAACAAAAGAATAAGGTGGACAGCAGTGTGGCTTCAAAAAGTCTTGAAGAAGGTATAGGCAAAAAGTGTATGAAGGCAGCTGAAAATCTAAATAAAATCTAAATAAGAAGAAGAGTAATGAAACCCTATTGAACTAGCCAAACAATTTTTTTTTTTAAAAATATAACTAGTTATCGGGTCGGGTCGACGGGTCGACGGGTTCAAATTGTTAAACCCATTACTCGACCCAAATATAAACGGGTTTCAACGGATTGGGTTGGGTCGGACCCGAAAATAATCGGGTACGGGTAAAAATCGGGTTGGGTTGGGTTGGGTGATCGGGTTGGCGGGTCGACCCGCGCCCATGTTCACCCCTATCAATAGTGAACTCAACATGAATTCATTAAATAGGGTTTAGTGTGTCATATCATCTTGAAGCAATTAATTCATTTTTTACTCCAATAGTAAACTCAACCTGTGTTCATTCAATAGATCCCACAACTTTAATTTATACATAATATTTTATTTTATCACAATTTAAAATATTAATTTAAATATTTCAATTAATATTATTATACATTACTTTAATTTAAATTTAAAATAAAATTAAACTTAAATCATTAAAAAAAGATACTCGTTAATATTTGTTCCATCAACTAGCGTGAGTTGTAGCTACCACTCCCTCGACCGCCATCAACTAGAAACCACCCCACTCTCATCGTAGTCTCTTTTTTGGGCTTAAAATAAAATGTAGGCTAAATACCGCCCGTAGTCCCTTAACTTAATTTCAGTTAACAATTTAGTCCTTTATATTTTTTTTTTCCGATTTGGTCCTTTATGTTTTTAAATAATTTCAGCGTTACCCTTTAAGTGGGGTTTCGTTAAGAAAAAGTTAAAAAAAATATCTCATCCATGTTCAGAAAAAGTTATTCTTTATGTTTTGGAAATATTTCAGAAAAATATTCAAAGTTTGTTCTAAGTTTGATAGTATAATTGATTCGTTAAAACTGAAGCTATTGGTATTTATACTCAATAAAAATCACTTCAAATCAGTGGCAATCGTTCCTAGAGGTTTGATGAACATATGCAATGATCTAGAGGGATTTTTTAACTTTTTCTTAACAGAATCTCATTTAAAGGGTAACGCTGAAATTATTTAAAAACATAAAGGACCAAATCAGGAAGAAAAAAAAAAGATAAAGGACTAAATCGTTAACCGAAATTAAGTTAAGGAACCACGGGTGGTATTTAGCCTAAAATGTATTTCTTACCTTTAGCTTGTATCACTCTATTATCATCATTGTGTATGTGATGACTTTTTTATACAGTGTTATTTTCTAAATCAGTTCAGTTTTTGGTTTTTTTCCCACTCCTAGTGTATGTGACTTTTTTATTTTTGTTATTTTGTTACTCTTTTTTCTTTTTTGTTGGCTTGGTTGTATTGTCTTGAAACCACTTACTTATAAATTGAACAAGATTCATGATTTTCAACAAAGTGAATAGGTTGAAGCTGAAAAAAAAAATTCAGGAACTTTAATTAATTAACTTTAACTTAGCTTAGTTGAAAGTTGTAACTCAAAAATTGGCGGGGATGCATTCAGGTTGAAGTTTGTTGCACCATGGCTAAGGGTGACAACGGAGATCAGACGTGTAGTGTTGCAATGACGGAAACTAGAGGTGGATGACATTGCGACAACGAAGGCCACGTATGGTGTGAGACCACATGAAGAGTCACAATATAAATTAGTTAATTATGAACACAATAGCTATCATAAACACTCAAATAGTTCATTTATTATTCCAACCAACGTAATCGTACATCTTTGATTATAGCTAACATATTACATTCATATAATACATCTATCATCTTATTACAACCTCTCCTACTTCAAATACATCTTATGCTCCCTCCTATAACTATATAATATATTTATTATTAGTATTACTACAATGATCAATAACATCAACAAACTTGCAAATACGTTAACCGACAACGTTAAGACATCAATAAATTTTGCAACTCAGTTATCTTTTCCCTTTGTTTAAATTTGGAGATGATCTAGAATCCTAAACATGTGTATTTAATTTGAGGATTTCAATTTTAAACCATAAGAGTTCATTTTATAAGTGAGTTACAATTATATCATACCTGACAGCCACATCTACCCTCATTTATATTTTGGCCAGCTACGATTAACGTTTGAAGAATAGAAGGATGAACATGACTCAGATAAAAATAAAAAAGAACGAAATGAAATTAAGCTTTATAAATAATATTTAATTGATACACATTCATAATAAAAATAGTAAAAAATCAAGTTATTGAACTCAAATGATTAATGAACTTTAGGTAAGGAGAAATCGTTCATGAGAAATCGAGTTTAAATCCCGATCGAAAAAGAAAAAAAGTTTGGTTTTTATAAAATATTTAACATTGATCATATCTACCTTAAATATCATACAAATGATAAGTAACAAACACCACTAATAAACTTTTTTAAAAAAAAAACACCACAATTAAACCCACCACACACAAAATGATGATCTTGAGTTTAAGCTCAGGTCACCATAAAATATGTTCAACTTAATAATATTGACATTGTTAATTAAACTAAGTTTTAGACAACAATTCCTTAATATTATTGTCTTATACATAATTTTTTTCACAAATTACTTGTTCATAAACATTACTATATTACAAAAAATGCATCATAGTATTAATATAATATTTTAGCAGAAAAAGTTCTAAGAAAATGACTATAAAATATCACTAGAGATAAACAAATAAGACAATTACAAACTAGAATAATGAAATAACTATTATGATACTAACTTTAATACCCATATTATGAGCAACCGTCAAAACAAATACAAAACAAGATTATTACCTCAAAACAAAAACAAACTCAATCCAAACAATTATTCTTACACAAAAACCATATTATTGCTTCAAAAATCACCAAAAGTACACGAAACAAGATTAATGACTCAAAAATCAGCAACACTCGAGCTAGCTAATATGATTGTAAAAAGTCATCAATCAACACTAATACACCCCTAACAAATCCCCAATTGCTGCAAAAACCATCAATGGAGGTGCATTCTTAATCAATTGTCAATGTCAAAATCAATTAAGTGTAGTGAATACTCCCAAAGTTATATTATGCACAAGGTTAACTCATTAACCACCGTATGTACTTCGATAACAAGTGATTTATACATTACTAACCACTTTGATAAAGATTTGTCCGACTTAATGTTAACACCATTTTTTATGAAGAATGGTCTAAATTCACATCATATCCATATAAATTTTTTGTTTAGGAATTAGTGTGCAAAAAACACACTTTAAACCCTTAAAACAAAGAAAGTTCACTATCAATTTCCACAACATTACAAGTATCAAATTAGAAATTTGAAAAATGAGGGCAAGAACTATAAACCTTAAACATAGATAAAGGTATGAAAATAAGGAGGAATGAGTTGAAACCATAAGCAACAAAAATAATCATAACCAATAAAAATGGAAAATAAACCCTAAAAAAAAACAAATGAATATGATACATTTTTCACTAGTGTCATTATTGCTTTCTTAAAGATGTGATTTTCATCTTTTTATTATTCCTCTTAATTCATTCTCTTTCTCTCTATTTCAAGGTTTAACCAAAATCCAAATAGAACAATTGAAGAAGAAGAAATATATGTGAACAGTTCACTACAATATCACTGTATATATCCCAAAAATGTATTCCAATATCATTTCTGTTAGGCTTAATTGCAGTTTTAGTCCCCTATTTATACTGATTCACAAAATTGGTCCCCCTATTTTAAAAGTCGACAATTTTGGTCCCTCATTCAGATTTTTAAACTAAAAAAATGACGATTTGATATATTTTAAATGACGTGGCATACAGTTCTATGATATAAAATCATCTAGATCCATTAATTATTGATATGTCATTAATTAAATTAAAAATACGAAAAAATTTCGAAGTTGAAAGTTAAGTTTTTACAACGATTTATTCCAATTTCATGAGTGTTAATCATTCTACATCATCATATCGTATGTCATGTTATTTAAAACATTTCACGTCATCATTTTTTAGCTAAAAAATCAGAGAGAGAGACCAAAACTGTCGACTTTTAAAATAGGGGGACCAATTTCGTGAATCAGTATAAATATAGAGACTAAAACTACAATTAAGCCTTTTTGTTATTTATATATAGACCTTTCCTGCATGAAATTTAGGCGTGTAGGTTTTTATATCAGTTTTGTTGCAATGTATTCTAAATGCATACTTCTGGGCTACTAGTGGCTCGGTCGAAATAAGTTTTTCAAGCACAATACTTGTATTTCATCATTTTTTTGGGTTTTTATAAAGACAATGTTTTCTTTGAGTATTTGTAACATAGTGGATAGTCCTTTTAACTATATACTAGGAAACTCATGGTTGGTACCATATCTAAACTTTGATATGGGACTTAATTTGGCAATTTAGGCAACTTTTTAATGCTGAATTTCATGTATTAGCTACCTCTGGCCATAATAGTTATAATTAATCGTACAAATAAGTATAATTCCGTCATATATTTAATATAATACATGGAGGAGTGTTATGCAAACTCTATTTTTAATATTCACTCTCTTATTGGATAAAATCAATAAGATTCCTATATGTTAGAAGTAGGTCCCACATAAAGTGGTGGTTGCCAAAGTGAGTGTTGAAAAAAATAATGTTTGTACCATTTAAATTTTGATTGATAATTTGTGTATTTGGTGATGTATATACAAAAAAATAGGAGGCTTTTATAGAACATTTGCAAATTGATATGTTACAGTACTAAAAATCAATTGACCAATAACGGGATGAATTGGCTTTAATGAATCAATGTGACTAGTTTATAGATTTAAGATCACCAAATTTTTTAAGTTTTTTATATTAGGTTACTTTTGAGATATAATGAAGTGAAGCAAAGTAGAATGAAACTGAGATTACTGATATAATAAAATATTCTTTTCACTATTTAGAAAGTAGATGAAATTGAATGCGTTATAACATTTTTATTCCATTATTACCATTATTTAAAAAACATATTATTAATTAATTTTTTTTAACTTATATAAACTTTTTTCTCTTGTCAATTTCACTCGCAAGTAGCATGACAAACAAATGACTGAATCAAAATAGTAATTTCTTAATTGAAAACGGATCAAAGACATAACTTTACACATTGATACTTGTGAATCTATGGATGTAAATATGGGGTGCACTTCGAGCATTAAGCCCGTCTTGTTAGAACATTTTTTTGACCTTTGTTTGTCATGTGAGCTACCAAAAACATTAAGAAATAAAACTTATCCAATTGAGACATAAATTCTATATTGGCAATGGTGTTGCCATTATCAACGCTAGGAAAAGGAATAAACAATCTATTTGTTTCTTTTTTATACAATAATATTTCTACATTTGTGCAGCTCTATTTTCTATATTGTTTTTTTGGTTGTAAGTTGTTATTAGCGTAAACTTTTTTAAATCTGTTATATTAAATCGTTCTAAGAAGCATTTTAAGAAAAACACTTCCCATAAATTAACCACAAAATTGAAAAAACGCGCGAACCAACTCTTCGGCCTTCACCTTCACCTTCGTAAACCAACTTCCTGAAACACTTTCACGTTCAACTTTGTATGCCCTAAATTTTGCTTTCACTACCTCCTTCATGGGCGAACTCTTCAGCGCCGACGACAACGCAGCCTACATTTTTCTGCTTCCGCACCGGCGACGATTTTCTTTGTCTTCCCCTTCCATCTGTCGAGAAGCCTTGCCGTCGAGAAGTGTCGATTTCTTGTTTCTCCCAAACAGGTTGGTTCCTTTCTCTGGTAATTTTCTGACAATTGTTGTTTCTTATTTAGCAATTTTAGCAGTTTGATTTTGCTATTGATTTTGTTATGGATTTTACTAATTTTGTTATTGATTTTGTTGTATGATTTTGTCATATAAATGTTTTACTCCCAAATCTATGAAAACTGGAGTCATATCCTTGCTTCTTTCAGTTCTTTCAATCTGCAGTTATACATTCAAATATGTTTTGGTTGAGAAAATAACTCTAATTTTTGGATTTTAGATTGTTGTTAGGTTTTTGTTCTCTTTCAAGTTTTTATCATTCATTAAGAATGTGTTAGACATGACATTGCTATTTTGTAGTTAGGAATGACTTTGCTGATTTTGCTATAAACATGTAAGCAATGTTTTAGTTTATTGAAGTCCCTAAAAACAGTTAAGCTAATTTTGCTGATTTTGGTCATGTATTGCATTGTTAATTGATTGATTATGTATTTGCCATTGATTATGGTTTTACAATGTATTAGATCGAGTCAATTTTGTTTTGATTTTATATTTATTATTATAAGCTAGAAGATGAATTTTTTCAAAGTAACTAGCTAGAACTTGATTCCCTTGAAACTTGCACCGGTGTTATTTTCTTGTTCTGTTTAGTGTTCTTATTACTCATTTGTTGGTATTTGGTGTTGTCGTGTTATTAAAAGGCTGAAGAGTGTTTAATGTTGGTGTTGTCTGTGTTTATTATTAGTTGTTTGATGATGTCTTACTGATCTTATTACTATGGCAAACTGGGTCAAATCCCTGGACTCTACTATGTCAACTGGTAAGAGGCTCATAGCATTAAATAGCATTAAATGCAGATAGCTTAGGACATAATGGAACTTGTAATTTTAACATTTTTTTAATCAGTGTTCACTAGTCCTGTACAAGCAGAAATCGTTCTTGTTAGTTATGAGTTATGACCGTAAAAATTCCTTACACACTCTCTCAGACTACTCTGTTAGCCACATGGTAAGTAACAAACCGAGTTCACTGCAATGCTCTCTTAATAGTTGTGGTTATCCACACTCCTCACTGTATGCATTAATCATTAACCCAATATTATCAATGGATTTGTGTAAGATAAACTTAACAAACTTTCAGTGCTCCAATGATAATTTTGTGTAGAATCTTATCGAATGTAGAAGTAACTTTTCAATTTCTACGTGGTCTGTTTATCGTTGTTCTTAATACTATTAGAACATAATACATTATTGATTGTTTGTTAATTGACAATTTATAGCTCTAAATCCCACTTTATATTTTATGTCTCAATATAGGAAATTGAAGGAGATAGATATCGGGGGCGGCGATCTATTGGGTATGTATGACTGGCATTATTTTTTAGAATGCCCGCATTTATGTGTTCTTCAAGCAGTCGACAAACTCATCTCTTTGTATTGGTCAAAGACCAACTCAACCTAAATGCTTTAGTTAGATCAAGGAACACGAGTAATTTTATATATTTAACATGTAGCCTCACATGAAAGCCCATTGGACTTGAACAGTAGACAACGCACCTGTTCATTATATCTTATGCTGAAATTTAGTTAATTGTGAGGAATGAGATGATTATTGAACCTCTAACTACGTATCATGCTCTAATGCCATATCGAAGAACCATTCAACTTAAAGGCTTAGCTATTAGTTGAAGGCAAATTAATGGTGGTCTTATTGTCAATATTGGTTTTCTGCAGAACAAAATCACGAAGCCAGAGGGTTGCTATTCTTCTTCATCATATGCTGAGTGCTGAGCTGAGTCAAAATCAGCCTTCCAATACATAAATCTGAATATATCTTTTTCAAGGTAAAATTATCAAACTTCATAAAATGTTAGTACATTTCAGTGGTTCCGTTGTCGCAAATATATTTCATATGTGACTGTTAATATATTATCCTCTAACATAGTGTGATTATTAAGGTGATCTGTTTTTTTCTCTTTTGGAGGATTCTCGTCCTTCAATACCCTTAGTCCTAAGACAGTAAGACTGCTAGAGCTTAATTGTTGTTTGTAGAGAAATACAAAGGTGAGATGGCAAGTTAATTATATAAAGGGTATATATAAGAGAGAGTAGAGACAGTTGGAATTAATACCGAACTCGGGAGAGGAATTCTAGTTAGTTTTTACGCTTTTAACTTTGGTTTAATGAGATTATTCCTAGCAGAAGCGTGTATTGCTCTTACATTCCTCTGGAATTCACTTATGATTTCATTGTACTATCCATTCATAGCCTGGAACTGTTTCCTATCAGTTAGCTTCTTTGTGAGCGTAAATGTTATATGGAATCTGAAGTTGACCACGCTTTCTTCTTGCTTGGAGAAAAAGCAAACAAGAAATAAAATAGAAGAGGGAACAGATTTTGCTATACCCTGGGATTAACATTTAATGCCTAGTCCTGCAAATGCAACTTCTTTTATGCTTTTGGAAAAAGTTGTGGTAATATTGATAGCAATAGAATTTACTCTGCAAATAAATGTCCCCATTGTTTTTTCATTTTAGATTTCTTATGTGCCTAGGTGCAACTGCTGCAAGAGCTTTCAAGTCTGTCCTTTAGAGCATTTTACTTTCTTTTGAAGGGTAAAATATTTTCCACTATATCTATTGTCAAAATATGTTTATGTTTAATATCCCTCAAGTATAGGGATTCAGTTGAATAGGAGTACTAGTTGGGATTTAGTTATATATGAGTACTGGTAGGGATTTAGTTATATATGAGTACTAATAGGGATTTAGTTATATATGAGTACTCTACTTTCATTTGAAAATTATAGCCTTCTAAACTTAGCCTTTTTACATAGCTTGGTACATGTATCCTACATTGTAAATTTGAGTTTTACTAGCAATTTGACCATGATATTTTCTATACAACTTGTGTTCAGTATTTAAAGATGTTATAACTACAAATCAACTTATTCTCACTAAGATTAACAAGTTTGATACTCAATAACTCTTGGTGTATTTTTTGGTAGTATTAATATCACGCAATTTCAAGGAACCTACCTAGCACTCCTACTTTATTTCATCTATAATTGATTCTTTGAGTACCAAGGTTGCTAAGACTCATATTTAAGTATGTTTCTGCATAATCAAGCAGAAAATCTTTGTACCTTGGAGCAGACAAAACTAACTTATAACAGCAAACCAACTTATTCTCACTCAGATTTACAAGTTTGATATTCAATAGCTCTTAGACTATTTTTAGGTAGTATTAATATCACAAAATTTTAAGCAACATACTTAGCACTCCCACTTTATTTCATCTCCAATTGATCCTTTGTGTACCAATGTTGCTAAAACAAGTATTTAAGTATGTTTGTGCATACTCACCTATGGTTTAAGTTACGATAAATGGTTTAAGTTATTTTAAAATATTGATAAGAACTTATCAAATAAATTAAATTATTATATTTTATTTTAATTGATGTTAGTTAACATACTGTAGGATTGACTGGAAAAAAAATCATCATGCTGCAGAATTGGAAAGTTCAATGGAGAAGGTCTATGCTTGAAAGGTATGCAAGGCGTTAATCTTTGTTTGAATCTTGATAATCACTTGTTTCATTCAATTGAATATGTTTCACAGTTGGCAGATGAGATCCTATTTACATGAGGGAAAGAGTATGTGATCCCAAAAAAAATTTAGTTAGCTAATTTGTTGATTTAGGTTGATAGAGACTGTAACGGATAATGTCCAATTACTTCAAATTAAAGAAAAATAAACAGACAACTATTTTCGTACGCTTGATGAAAATAATTATCAAGCATAAAATGAAATACAGATCGATGAGATAAAAACATCTCATTTTTGTCTAGGTGTAGTACATTAGTAACAATAAGATTTGTTTTTCATTATATTTCTTATATTCGTGTTTTAATATTTTCTGTTTTGCTTAGTAAAAGAAAAATATACCATTAGCATATGGCATCCCGAGGTTAATTTTTAATTAGTATGATAATTTCCTGATGGAGAGTAATGTGAATACTCTGGCAGCTGGAAGGATTGTAGGCATTGATCCTTTAGAACAGATAAACCGAAGATGCATTCGCATTGTCAAAAGTGTAGCGGTCGACCATGGTGGATGTGCCCTGTGCGGGTAATGCCCTATTATTTTCATGTCGTTAACGACACATTTTTTATGCTATAGTTTGTGACATATATCTGGACTTGATTCTTGTATTGTTTCTTTACTAATGTTTGATATCATGTACAGATGTCATGATTTCGTTAAATTATTTGGTCCTCAGACAATAATTATTTGTGATCAGGTATGGCTTTATTTGTATTATTATATATTGCCAAGCCTAAATTTTCAATTGCTTTCATTGATATCAGTATATATTTGGTTGTAGCACTGATTGATTTGTTCTTGCACTGTGAGATGGAATATCATGTTGGATGTTTGAAGGATCATAACATGCAGAATCTAGAGGTATCATAATTTCTAATTCTTTTATCTGTTGATTGAAATTTGTTTGGTTTTGTGTAATGCGTGCATTTGTTAACTGGGGTTATTTACCAGACATTTGTTTGGTTCTTTTATCGGTTATTTATCTGTTGATTGAACTTGCTAGATGTCTAGATCAACACTAATTTGATCAAGTTCAGGTGCTGCAGTACCTCTGAATCTGTCATATTCTCATGGCTAAAGCATTTTGTATTAAGCCATTATTATTGAATAATTTGAGTCAAATTGTTTGTTGTTTGTTTTTATTTTTTGAGTTATTATGATAATTTTTTATTATTCACTGTGTGTTTTAAATGTTAATTATTGGTTTGAGTTTTGAATAGGTGTTTCATTCAGCTTTGTGATGGTTTCTTGGGCGCTAATGCGTTAAATTGCTGTGCTGATTCCGTGCTTGCAGCATACATTGAAATCTTTAGCCAGGGACAGTGAATAATAGTAATCATTCAAGTGATTTGGTTGTGTTAATTCATATGAATCTTTTTGTGTTAATCCTGATTATTAATATTATTACTATCTTTTATGTATACTCAAACTTGTGATTTGTTTGTGTTTTCATGTTAAGTATAATGTATTGTCAACATAGTTGATGCCATCATGTGACTTCTTGGGTCGGGGCATGTTCAATTCAATTTTGTCTATAATTACATTAGTGTTATGGTTCTACTTATTTGGTGTGACAATGCAACGATTCAATTGATATTTAGTTGATTTATTAATTGCTATAATGAAGGAAGTATGAAATTTAGTTAAATTTTGAATATGACTTATTAGATTGGTTCAAATTTAACTGATGTAATAAATCAATTTTGAATTTTGACTTATTATATATATATATATATATATATATATATATATATATATATATATTATTTTAGCCGATTTTATAATTAACTATTTATTACAACGCTTGATGTTAGATCGGACAAATAACCGATCTAACATGTACATAGGAACTAATGTAACAAGGTTTAATTGCACAAGTGAAGATATAAGAGCAGATGATTAATGTTTGTAGAAGAGGATTGAAGAGAAGAAGAAACCCAATAAAATAAAAAATATAGAGATAATAGGGTAATTATTTAATTAAAAAGATTTTATTTTATTGCATACTTCTTAAATTGGATGGAAAGAAAAATATGGAATGGAATGAGTTCCATCATATTCCATGACATTCCATTCATATTTTTGAAATCCAAACAATTGAATTATATTTCTTAACACTCTATTCCATGATTCTAAATGTAGTCTTAGCTTTTTCCTTAAGTTCTAGTTGGTCATTTAACTGCAAAATTGTTCAACTAAGTTGGTCATTTTTGCCCAACATTGTTGGTCAAAATCAAACATGTATACAACCTTTTCAACTTTGTCATTCTTCCATTCATGCCTTTTCAAGCCTCCATTGATTCATTTTCCTATTAGATCTCAAATCTTGCATATCTTTCACCTATGCAACTTTTTTTCATTTTCACAAAACACAATATGCTTTGTTTTGAATTAGGGTTTAAACAATTGAAAGACTTTGGTTCAAATTCAAGTGAATGGGAAAAAATTAATAACATACTAACTACTAAATTTGTTTATTTAAAAAAGTTGTTTTGTTTATGAACAAATTAGGTCAATAAGAATACGAGTGAAAGGAAATAAAAAGATGATTTGTGTTTAAAAGTTGCACAAAACAAATAATTTGTCGAAACCCTAACGTTTAGGGAAGAAGAAGAATAAAGTTGCAGAAGAAGTTGCAACAATTATTTTATGTTAAAAATATATCAAATATCATGTCACCAATTATTGACAATAGTTAATACATTT
Organism: Cicer chorassanicum; assembly: GCA_037974735.1. NCBI lineage: Eukaryota > Viridiplantae > Streptophyta > Magnoliopsida > Fabales > Fabaceae > Cicer > Cicer chorassanicum. The sequence continues at coordinate 55,267,963 of JBBPBP010009777.1, read as the reverse complement.
TCATAGAAAAGAGAAATTTACCTTAACAAAAGTAATTTAAAGATCAAATCGAACTATTTTATAGTTAAATGGACCAAACTAAAAAACTAACTTGAAAACTAAGTTGAAAAAATTGTAATTGAATTTACGATTTTTTTAAAATATATTCACTTTTAAAAAAATATATAATCACTTTTAATAGTGTTTATCTTTTCATTATAATTTTTGAACATAATCAGAATCTGAAAATTATTTAAAAACTACTTAAAATGAGAAGTTGTTTTAAATAATTTATTATAAAAATTACTTTTTA
>JBBPBP010009777.1:55226095-55238224 GCA_037974735.1 Cicer chorassanicum | reverse complement strand
ATTTTTATTATTTATGAAAATCTATCATATTTAGCTAGCACTTCGTACATCCTATAAAAGAAAAAAACTAACATTGCATATTCTTTCCATCATAATGACTTACTTTAAGAAAAACATCCTAACTTTTTATTAGCAAGTTATAAAACATTTTTTAAAAATAAAACGAAAAATGTTTTTATAAGATAAATAGGTCCTTAATTAATATTACTTTTTTACTTAAATTATCTATTTTTATAATTTGTTTTAATGACTTTAAATTTACCGATGAATTCTACTAGTTTAAATAAGTATCATATTTTTTTATAGTAAAAATAAAACAAACCTCTTACATTGGTAGAGCTGAAGTCTCAAAATTATCATGCACCCTTTCTCCTATAAATCAGTTAATTAAAATCCAAAACAGAAATTGCAAAATCTTATTATTGTCTGACATTTAATTTTGATAGATATTATTATTTCCCCACACAAAGAGTACCATACGTTTTATTCACCAAAGAATTTGACACATGCGGTTCAAAGCGACCCATGTCACACGCATTAAACCTTATGAATTGTGGTACTCGGTGATTCCACTTCCTTTTTTTCTCTTTCTAAATAACTAAAATTCCCACTTCACTTTTGTCGCGTTTATACCGAAATTTAGGAAAATTAAAATAAAACAGTGAGAAAATCAATAATGGTTCATGTAATGTTGAACCACTTGATGTACCTTTGAAACGTGGAAGCAATAACATCCTCCTAGTACCTCTGCTCTGTGGGTCCTTCAGTTGAGGCTGTCTCTTTTAATCCCTCCTGATATGTTTCACTCTTCTTCTATTTCTCTCAATTGTTATTTGTTGCGTTGTACTCTTAAGTTATCTCAAGTAAGTATGTCATTTGAGATCTCCCCTTTTAATTTAATGAAAATTAATCTGTTGCAAAGGGTGAAGTTTTATTAAAGTTTTGATTCCATCAAGTCAAATGGAATATCAATTAATCTATTTATGTATACAGTATTTTTCTCTTTGGTGTTTGTAAATTATTATTATTGATTGCAAATTGATATTCAGTTTGGGAGTAGTTGAATATCGAACTCTTTGCTTTTCATGGTTGACTCTAGGATTTTCTTTTTCTTTGTTTAATTATTTGAGATAAAGTTCATAAGCTTTATGTTTTATTGGTTAGTTAGTTTCTTTTTATGCATGTTCCACATTGAAAAACACTTCCTTTCTTTCAGCACAAAGATCATGTTCACACTCAGTTCAATTAAACAACATGGTTAGTTTATGTTGTACCGGTTGTATTGAACTCTGGCTAAGATAAATTTATGGCAGTGGAATGAAGCTGTTGCCAAATTAATTGAATTTCATTAATTTCTTATTTACCATTTTTAGATGTTCATATTTTTTTGGCATTTTGATCCTTCAACAGTTTGAGCTTTCAAATAATATTGTTTGATTTTCTAACTGGAGTTCAGAACGACCTTGACATTCACCATTTCTTTTTCTTACTGTTTATACTGATTTTTGTGTAGGTATAGTCACCATAAATGGCAGTAATAATGGCTTTGCACAGTTCCTATTGTAACAATATTGAGTCGGTAAATCAGTGGAGACCACTAGACAATCTTGCTTTTACAGGCTCCATTTCAGTTCATAAATTGTCAAAGGATAAAAGGTCAACATCTGATAAATCAAGGAATGATAAATTTCGTAGGTTTGCGGTGGAAATGCGACAGACCGAAACTCCTCCATCAAAATATGGTACTAATGGTAGAGCTGTTAAAATGGTACCAGCAACTGAGGTAGCAAAAAGAAAGACAACGTCGGAGAATAAGGTGGAGACGGTAAATGGCTCAAAGAAAACTGTTAATGGAACAAGTTTGGTAAGAAGAGATGTTACACCAGCCTTGACAAAGACAGCGAAACCTAAAACCTCCAAAGAACTTCCACCAGTAGTGGAAGAGCTAAAAGTTTTGCCCTCCGATGAAGGTTTCAGTTGGGCCAATGAAAATTACAATTCCTGGCAGAGATCTATTGATGTCTGGTCCTTTGTTCTTTCTTTTCGCGTCCGTGTTCTTTTGGACAATGCAAAATGGGCATACGTGGGTGGCTTTACAGAAGAAAAGCAGGTAGGTAGTGGAAGTTATTTTGCGGACTCACTCGATTAGTTTCTTTCAATGTTGTCCAATAGTTGCGTTATAATGCTATAGCGCATCAGAATCTGAATAAATCTCTGGCGTGTATAGTGGTGCTGTAGCACTGTAGTATAGACGAATTTGAACAAACCGCTATTTTTTGTGATCCGCGATTGATAACACTTTTTTTTAATAATCAATTAATTTTCTGTTTGTGATTGTGCTTTGCTAAGCTGAAGTAATATAACTTTGCATTTTAGAAAAGCAGAATGCGGAAAACGGCTTCATGGCTAAGGGAGTGTGTATTACAGCTCGGTCCAACTTTCATTAAACTTGGACAGTTATCATCAACGAGGTCAGATCTATTTCCCCGTGAGTTTGTGGATGAACTCGCAAAATTGCAGGTATTTTTGTAGATTATTTGTCCATAGTTTAGGTTCATTGGAGATTCTTTGATTTATGTGTATTAAACCTTGATGGACAGTTTTTATAAAAGTTATTAATTCTTAATATAACATTTTTCAGGACAAGGTCCCTGCTTTCTCCCCAAAGAAAGCAATAGGCTTTATTGAGAGTGAATTAGGAGCTCCCATTAATGTATTGTTTAAAGAGTTCGAAGATCGGCCAATTGCTGCTGCAAGTCTTGGTCAGGTAATTTTGCAGTACAAACTATGAGATAAGATTATTCAGTTCTTTTTCACATCCATTTTTTCTGCCCTGTTTGTAGGTTCATCGTGCAATTCTGCACAATGGAGAAAAAGTAGTTATCAAAGTTCAAAGGCCTGGCCTGAAGAAGCTATTTGACATTGACTTGCGTAAGTTGTGCTCATTTTGTTTCTACCATTTTTACATCTTGTGTTTTTGGTAGAGTTATATCACATTTAAGATGAATCTAAGGATTTCTGAATTGCTGGGAGGATATCCTCAGCACAATTAATCATATAGATACATGATCTACAATCTCTAATATTACGATACTAGGAAAACAGAAAAACTAGTAAAGATATCCTTATTTATTTACATTGTTTTCAAGAAATTCCTAGAAAATATATGCTTATTTATATGTTAAATCCCATTCTGAAGCCTTATAAATATTGTCGAAAAATGCTTTATTTTTTTATAATCTAATCTAATCAATGGGTATGTTGTTACTTTTCCATAACTACTTTTAGCCTTAAAATTACATATTATAGTTAGTTTTTTGCTTGATAATATGATACCATCCAAACAAGTAATGTTAAAGCTTGGTAATTGTTGTAATTTCATTTTTTACTCTAACAATTTGATCGTACTATCCAGGAAACTTAAAGCTGATTGCAGAGTATTTTCAGAGAAGTGAAACTCTAGGTGGTCCTACTAGAGATTGGATTGGTATATATGAAGAATGCGCAACGTAAGTAGTACAAACATTATGTCAGAAGAAAACTCCACCTTTCCTCATTACATGTTAAAGTCTTAGCAACAATTTTAGGGCTTCATTAATCTTCTGCACTAATTATTTTTGACATCATTCTTCTAATTGATACGCTGCCTTGTATAATTGATATCGTTCCGCACATGCTACTTTTCAGGATTTTGTATCAAGAAATTGATTATATAAATGAAGGGAAGAATGCTGATAGGTTCCGTCGAGATTTTCGAAACATAAAGTGGGTCCGAGTACCTGTATGTTTCTTTCTGCAATACTAAACCCTATTTAATATTTGAATTGTTTCAGCTTCCTTGAAACTTGATCTAATCTGACCTTCATAATCTTGTCTCATATATTGCAAACTTGTTGAATTTATATAACCTATATAAATTGCCCATCTCTAGCACCAATTTAGATTTTAACCGCATAGCCTTCATTTGCACTCTTGTAGCTGGTTTATTGGGATTATACAGCAATGAAGGTCTTGACCTTGGAGTATGTACCAGGTTACTATCTTCACTAGTGCATATTTCTTGTTTTCCTTTCAGTACAAGCTAATAACTTTCTTTCCTTGAAGTGTTATCTATCATTATGCCACTGAACTTGGATTCAAAACTGCCCTTATTTGATTTTACATTCCGGGAACAGGTATTAAAATAAATCAAGTGGATATGTTGACTTCTCGTGGTTACGATCGATTTCGGATCTCATCACGTGCTATTGAGGCGTACTTAATTCAGGTCCTCAATGTTGTTTCTGTCTGAAAATTGATCTAATATCTGATGTTGAATATATTCGTCTCGTGGGAATTTTTATATAATTTTCATTTTTGCTTGTGTTACAGATATTGAAAACAGGTTTCTTTCACGCTGATCCACATCCTGGAAATCTTGCTATTGATGTTGATGAATCAATTATTTATTATGACTTTGGCATGATGGGGGAGATAAAATCTTTCACCCGAGAGAGATTGCTTGAACTATTTTATGCTGTTTATGAGAAAGATGCCAAAAAGGTCTAGTTTTTTTGCTATACTTACAATATTTGAAGCATCAAACACTCGTGCTTCATAGGTGTGTGTACACACACACATTAAGGCTCATGGTTTGTTTTTGCAATAAAACTGAATTATAGCAGTAAATTTGTCCTAATTATCTATTCTAATGAAGGAAATACAGCTAGAAATCTATATAGTAAAAGAATACAATCACAACAGCTCAATACACATTAAATTAGACATCAGTCTGCTGCCTAGGGACGATTTCTCTCAAACACTCTTGTTCCAACAGTAATTTTGTAGTTGTCAGTTGACTTGACTTACTTTTAATACAATTATGATTGTATATAACTGGCTAACTAGTGATAAACTTCAGAATAAGCACTATAAAGTTACATTGAACTTGAAATTACGAATTTCAGTGCCCTTTTCAATGTTACTTAAACTTTCAATTGACAACGGTGCAGGTTATGCAATGCCTTATTGATCTTGGAGCACTCCAACCCACTGGGGACCTGTCAGCTGTAAGAATGTGAAGCAGCTTTAATCGTTTAAAAGACTGTCATTTAACAGTTTGAAATTATGATCCATATCTTGATCTCATAAATTTCTTAACTTGACTTTCAGGTGAGGAGATCTGTACAGTTTTTCTTGGACAATCTTCTAAGCCAGACACCAGATCAACAGCAGACGTTGTCTGCAATTGGGGAGGTATGCGAGTATTTAGTTCTTTTGGATGAATGAATTTGTAGTTCGTTCGTGATTATTTTGGATAATTGTTTAATAATTAGGAATGATGATAATTAGTTGAAGATGGAAAATAATTGTTTTACTTGGTTTATTCCCAGTTATCTACAAAATTTATGATAATTTTATTATTGATTGAATTTTCTGGCAGGATTTGTTTGCAATAGCACAAGACCAGCCATTCCGGTTTCCATCTACCTTCACCTTTGTTATCAGAGCATTTTCTACACTTGAAGGTTTGCCCCTTCTCTTTCCTAAATTATTTGCCTTAGGTTAGATGTAGCTCTATTATAGACACAGTAATTTCTCGATCTTTACAGAATCAGTATCACGTGAATGAGGAAATTTAATAGCGCTTTATGTTTTATCTAATCTTTATTTGGCTTTTTATTGTTCTGGTAGGCATAGGTTACATACTCAATCCAGATTTCTCGTTTGTGAAGATTGCTGCACCCTATGCACAGGTTCAGACTGTCTATAACGATTAACGAGTTATTGTTCCCATTGTCGGTTAAAATGCTATGTTATACTCAATTACTCATACACCATACATGCTTTTACAGGAACTTCTAGATGTAAGGCAAAATCAGCGCACCGGCCCACAATTCGTCGAGCAGATAAGAAAGCAAGCTAATGATGTACCACACTTTACTTGGAACTTTCATTTTAGTTTTTCATTCTAGATGATGTTTCTTTGTAATTTAAAATTCTGATGTGAAACATTACTTTAATGATGGCACTATAATAACTAGAATTGACAAGTCTCATGGAACATTTATAGGTAAGAACAAATTCCATGTCAATGCCATACAGAGTTCAAAGAATAGAGGAGTTTGTAAAGCAAGTTGAGGCAGGGGATCTAAAGCTCCGAGTTCGAGTACTAGAGGTAGGAAAATTCTTTTTCACATGGTATGGTATATATGCTGTGTATCAATATACTTCTGTACTGTACATTGGATTATATTGGATCTAGCATTTTGATGTGGATATAAACTATTTCTAATTAGAGTTGATTTGGTGTCTCCTTAAAATTCCATCAAAGGTTCTTGGACTAGTCTATGGAAAACTACTCCCTATATTTCTAACTCTAATTTTGAAAGGTTAATAAGTTTTCCAAAGTAGGTATTGATTCTTTAACTTATTTTTTCTTACTGGCAAATGTTTATCTTGATTTGCCAGTCTGAAAGAGCTGCTCGGAAAGCAACGGTGTTACAAATGGCTACGATGTATACAGTATTAGGAGGAACCCTGCTAAATATTGGTGTCAATTTGAGTAGCCAAGGAAATCAAGCTTTTGCAAATGGATCATTCGTTGGTGCAGGTGATTTTATACCATAGTTTTTGTCAAAAGATTGTTTTATTATGTTCAATAGTCTATCAGTTTTATTCTTGTGACTGAGTGGTATCAGCTTATTCATATGCAGGTATTTTGTTCACATTATTTTTGAGGTCTATGCAAAGGGTAAATAAGCTTGACAAGTTTGAGAAAATGTTATAATTCTTTCCCAGCAAAAATCCGATTCCTTCATGTATATGCAAAATATTGTTGACAACATTCAATTTTTTCACATACACATACTAAGTTATACGAATACCAGTTTTATAGAAGAAAAAATTAAATATTGGAGGGTGTTGAAACTGCAAGAAACATTTCCTTGATGATATAGGAAAATACATTGTTTAGTAACAAGAAAAAGAAATTTGTCCTTTAACCATGGACACTATAGTCAACTAAATGACTTGTTGTTTTCCACATTTTCGCACTAGTTATTGCTTCCCTTGTATACTATTTTAATCCCAAACATTACCAATAGAGTTGAGTTGAGATCCTCTCCATTTTTCAAAATAAATGAATGGAGAGCATTATTATTACAATTTTTTTTTGTATAAAGTGAATAAATGTTTAATTTGTTACATGTTCTAAAAATGCATGTAAATACACACACAACTATAGTAAAGAAAGAAATAGATAGGGTGTGAAATGGAGAGAATTCCAACTCCAACAATTGTACCTCATAAATGAGAACTGAGTTTATAACTTTTCAAGTAAAAACAAGAAAGCATTGTAGTGTTTTGAATTACCGAGTTGAAATTAATTAAAATTTAATTTAAGATCAATTTTTCATGTTTATAACTCACTTATGAATATGAAAATAGTTTATTTGCAAAAAATCTTTTATGTTATTACTCTTATAATTAATAACTATTTGGTTCATCCCTCAACTTTGGTTCTTTTAGTTATAAAAACATATATTATGAAATAATAAATTTAATTTTTTTTTACTTTGTATTCATTAAGTAAAAACAAAATTCATTTAATACATGTTTTTGGAATTTCAAAGGTACAAAAGGAAAAACTTCATTAAATGAATCTTGACTTTCTAAAAGAACCTAAGTTTAATTGAGATAAAAGCAAAATGCTTAAAGGACCAAATCGACCAAAGGTTGCGTATCGGTTTGGCCCACACTTTTCTCATGAGATTTAGTGCATAACTAGGAGAGGGATATATTAATGTCAAAAGAGAAACTAGGATTCTGTATTCACTTTTCCTGTCCTCTAAGCTTATATACAAGAAAGGTTATATTAACAATTGCTGCAAAATTCTATACAAAACCAGTACCAGCTGTTAAAAAAGTTCATCAAAGGACCCAGTTTCAAATTCCAAACACACTTCCCTCCAGAAGTGCAAGCTTCTTGTGCAGCCGCACTTGGTGATCAGAAAATTCCAAAAACAAATCTCTCATAGCACTAGCTATCTGGAATTCTTGAGTTCCTGACTGTACAAGCTTCAAATCGTTGCTCGTTCTACTCTTTTCATCCTGTGATACATTCTGAAAAACAAAAATGTATTGCATTTGCAAAGAACAGCATTTAGTTATTATTGCACTGCACCTAATCAATTTCTGCAGTCCCTAGTGCCTAATTAATTGAACTTGGTGGCACAACTTATTAAAACTTCAAAGTTAGCTGCAAGATTATATATAATAAGATTTTCAAAACAAATGGATTGCATGTTTGACGGCGTGCATTCTCATCAGGAGACCAAATGCTAGCGAAAATTGATTGATTAATGTACTAATTTACAAATGCACATAATGATTCTTCTGGTTTCTCGTGTGACGATCCTATGGTGGCCATGCTTACCAACTACCGAGCCATTAAATTATACTTTGTTGGAAAAGAGGAGGAATGAAATGCTGTATACCTCATATTTAGGCCCCAGTGTTCCTATTGATGCTTTGATATTTTTGAGACCTACTTGTTTTTCAATTAACACCCATGGCCTGAAAAAAGACATGAAGAGGTTTGAATGGCAAATGAAAACAATCATACATAACATATACACAATTCTCTCGCCAAGGCTTGCAGATGCATAACCTTTTTCTAAGCATTGTTGATTAAATTACAAAAATATATTATTACCACTAAAACAGTCCAGAATCCTTGTTAAAATATTTACTTAAGTTGACAAATTAGGCATTCACTTTCCAAGGTTGAACCAAGAATAAATAGCCAAAGTAAGCTACTCATCAAATATATAACACAGACATCAATATTTACGAACTATAAACAAACATAATTGTAATACCTGCCAGTTGAAGATGTTATGATGTGGCTGGGATTTGTCAAAAAGTCACAAAGCTTATGGAAATTTTGTTCAGACTGCAACATAATGGCACCCCTGGTATATATCTCCGATGATAAACTTGAAAAAATGAAGACTGTAGCTGATATTTGAGTATGTCTCTGTAAGAACTCTACAGCTGTTGATGGACATAATCCTTTCTCAAGATTGCCCACCAATATCATCCACACATTTCTTTTTCCTTCCAACTCTTTGTCTTCCTTTGTTCTGTCAAGGTTGACTAAGACCAAAAAAAGAAAAACGGAGGAAAAAGTTTTGATGATTTATAATAATATAGAACATGTGAATACAAAGTACAATTGCACACCGAATGAAAGCCAAAGCGGATGGATATGATAAATGAGTGTAGGACATGCTGGCAAGCAAAGAAGGTCTGAATCTGTTTTAATGCACATGGGTAAGGTTCAAGAAAAATTGATAGGCAGGGTTCCCAAATTCTACCTAGGACCAAGCAAGGTCTCCCTAGGATAGTAAGATCCGACCTACTAGAAGAGTCGTATCTATAAAACACGTACAGTAATGCAAAAAAGAGATTGACATGAAATATCTGTTAAAAAGAATACAGATAGTTATTACCTTTTAGGTAGGAAGAGATAGAATTATGATAAGTAATGCCAAAACAGTAGATCTACCAAAAGAAAAAGAGAAACAATGTTCCAAACAACATAAGTGGTAAAGGAATTCATCAGTTTGAGAAATAGAGCAAAGTCTTTGGCAGATACCAAACATTAAGCCGAACTAAAAAGCAAACCAAATATTTGCATACAAATCCAAGGAGTGAAATTCCTTTCCTTAGCACCTCCCAAAAATCTACTACATTTATTTCATTTCAAGCTCAATAACCATTCATCCATTCAAATTGTATCACAGCCCATCTCAAAAAATGCAGAGCAAGAGTTCAATATGTGTAACACATTGTTATAATTACATTAATTTTACAATATCAACGTCAAGGTACACTTGAATGCAATCCTACTCATTTGCCAGTCGGGTAAAATCTGAAATGATTCTACATAATTAAACCTAATAAATATATACTAAAATAATAGAACTCTAAATATTGATGTGATTTTGACAACAAGGCCCTAACAGAGTCACAAGGGCAATAATATGAAGAGAATCATAAACAATAACAGAAAAGCATAAAAGATTGTTAAAGCAAAACCCAATCAATTTAGCCTAGTATTAATCTCTACTATTACATAGAAACAAACCTTCAGGAGAATATGCACCCAAAGCAGATCGTTTGGCACGTTGTTTTCCCTGGAGAAGGATATATGATGTCAAAACAGAAAATACATCCAAGCACATAAATTTCTCAACATGCATACTAGTGGAAAGTACTTCAGAAACTTAGAGATACATCATACACTACTCACCTTCTGCATTCGTTCAAAAAAACCTCGTCTTGTACTAGTTTCTAAGTCTTTGTGGTAGTAGGCCCCCATTTCCTGACCAGACTTTGATTCTATTATCCTCCTTGCTATCTCAAGGAATGAAGCCACTGTTGGATCAAGCTCTACTACAGGCTGCACAATGCAAATATCCCCAACTTCTGCAGCAGTCAAATTTCCAGCATTTGGCCCATGTAACCAGTCAAGTATAAAGGTACAAAAGCACTCTGCATCTTTTTTGCGAGAATGCTTGCGTTCTTGCACCTACAAAAACATGCAGAATTTCACGAGCAAACACAGATTGCAATCAAATCAATATTATAAAATAAACTGTTTTATTTTTCTCAAACCAAATATAAAGCCATCAGCATTCTATTCTACTATCGCCAAAGGAACGGAAATCCAAAGCTCTAATAAGGAATGCTTCTAGATTTTCTAAAGTTAGGTTTAATCATAAACTTTATGCATAAAATATCTTTACATGTAATTAGTATGTGCATTTATTTACAAAAACACCGATACATCAAATTGTATAATATATGATTGAATACTAACCCTTCAAATTCATCCCATCAATTAATACAAGTATTTACACAAACTAAATTATGGTGCATGAAGTAGCATAAACTTTCACAATTCCAATTTAAGGCACACACACAATCAATCAATGTCGTAAATTAGTATATACTAAGGCCTATTTAAATTGGTTTATTTGAACTTATCTACTAGTATAAGTATTTGTGAAAAGGACGAACCGCATAGTAATAGTAATAATGCTCTAAAATTTAAAGCTAAAAACTCAAAACACCATTTAAAAAAAAAAAAAAAAAAAAAAAAAAAAAAGGCGAAATGAAAGGCGAAAAGGACGAACCGCATCAATGATAGCGTCGTAAAACCGAAGGTCATCAGGAATAAAGTGTTGGGAAGCGCAAACCTTAACACCATGAACGAGTTTACGACATTCATAATCCTGAACCTGTACAGAGAGAGGTCTGAATCGTTTCTCAAACTCATGAAGCGCTTCCAATGATTCGAAAAACGAGGGTTCAAACAATTGGTCTTCGTCATCGGAGAATTTTTCGTACTTTATTCTGAGTGTTTGTTTTCCCTCCATTGTAACCATAACGGTGTACCATGCATCGTCGTCGAAGTTTCTAAACTCGGTAATGTAACTCTTCTTTTGTTCGAGAATGATCGAGCTTGCTTCACTTTGCTTATTCGATGGTGGTTGAGTTTTTTGAACGGGGATTAGTGAAACGGTTTCCCATTTTATTGTTACGTTTTGTTGCGGTGCTTTTTTCTCCGCCATTTCACCTTCGAGAGGAAGGTACAAATGAAATGAAATCCACACTGTACTTCATACATTGCCTTTTCTTTTTTCTTCTTTTCTGTATATATATAACCTTGACAAGTACAATTAAAAATACAGTTAAAGTTAAGAGTCAATTTTTACGAGTTTTATGTTACAATAAAAAAAAATATGTATTGATATTAAAAAAAATTATTAATAATTTTTTTTAATTTATCCAGTATTATTATATTATATATTAAAATATTTAAATTGACTATATATCCCTTCTTATTATACTTTTACTCATATCTTACTATGATCATAATAAAACAAAAATTAAAATATTCACTTGTCTAAAGGAAGATTTTAAATATTGAACTTTCCATCATTCAAAATATTCAATTTTAAATTATCCTTACTTGGATAAATGAAAAGACTTTGAATTTTTATCTTTTTATCGTCGTTGAAGAAAAAAAAAAGTTTTGTTGTGTCAATTGTTAAGTTTAAAATGTTGGTATATTTATAT
>JBBPBP010009777.1:55211742-55225949 GCA_037974735.1 Cicer chorassanicum | reverse complement strand
GACTTTACTATTAAGGTATGTATGCTGATTGATTTAAAAAAAAAACTTCAAAAGGTTAAATTTCTATTTTAATATATATTTGATATTTTTAAAAATTTAAAAATAATATAATATTATATGTTGATTTATCATATTAATTTTTTAAACTTTTTAAAATGTCAAATATATTAAATTATAGGCTTAACCTCTTAAAATCCATCTTACAAATGGACTTTTGTAAATTGGGATAAAGAAATCGGTATAAAAATTTAAGTTATTGTTATCATAAAAAGATCATATATAGAGACAGAAGAGAAAAAGAGGAGAAATAAATTAATATTAGGTTGTGACAAATGAGGAAAATACAAGTGTGCTGATAGTTTAACTCGAAGTTCAACAAAAAAATGTCATTATCCTTTAAAGCTTAGATCAAAACCATTAAAAGATGGTTCATGATGGACAATTAAAGTAATTTGTGGAGTTCACAACCATGAATTACCTGATACTTCGGAGGGACATGCATTTGTTGGACACTTAGATGAAGAAGAAGAAGAAAAGAAAAAAAAACATGTTCATGACTTAACAAAATATAATGTTGCACCGAGACACATATTACTCTCATTGCAAGACCGATATAAGAACAATGTTACTAAAATTTCGCAAATATATAAATAGAGGAGTATGATTCGATTCACTTAAGAGGTAATAGAACAGAGATGCAACATTTATTCAAGTTAATTGAAGATGCAAAACATGTGTGTTGGAATAGAAAGCGTGAAGACTCAGATGTTATGAGAGATATTTTTTAGGCGCATCCAGATTCAATGAAGTTGTTGAATTTGTTTCCGATTGTGTTGATTATGGATGGTACTTACAAAACCAATAAATACATAATGTCATTACTTGAAATTGTTAGTATGACACAACAAAGATGGCATTTGTAGTTGGATTTGCTTATTTGGAATGTGAACGGGAAGAAAACTTTTGTTGGGCATTAGAAAGGCTAAGAGAATTGTTTGTTACACAAAATAAATTTTCTCAAGTAATTGTGACAAACATATATCTTGCGTTAATGAATGCAGTTGGTATTGTACTTTCACATGCTGTTAATTTTTTTTTTTTTGTCGATTTCATATCGACAAAAATTTTGAAGCAATATGTCTTAAAGGATAAACAAGAGTTAGTATTGAATATGTGGAAAGACATTATGTATTGCAGTGATGAAAAATAGTATATCATGCGCTTGCACATGTTTGAGCAATCATGTGTCGATAATAAAGTGTTTGTTGACTATGTGAAAAAAACTTGGTTGACTCTTCATAAAGAAATGTTTGTTGAACCATGAACAAATTGAGTGATGCATTTGGGGAACACAACGACTAACAGGTATGTTATGTGACTCTAAAACTTTGATTTTATAATTTTATTATATATTGTTGAATTGCTCAATGGTGACAATCTATATATAATGATAAGGTTGAGTCAGCTCATTGGAAACTGAAGTTAATGTTGGAACACAACATGGGTGACATGTGTAAATGTTGGGAGGCTATGAACAACATGATAAGATTGCAACATAAAAAAATCAGGGGCTCGTTCCAACTACAAGTTCAATGTGTCCACCACCTGAAAAAGTGAAAACCAAAGGACGAGTGAAGAAGAGTAAGGGTAAGAAGTCGGGTGGATATGATGTATATCGAGGCCCTTCTTACTTTGAACATGTTAATGCAACATATTGTGAAGATCCTGGTTTCCAACCATCTTCGTCATCAAAGAAGAGACAAGTCTCTCAATCAAAGATACAACCATCTCAATCTTCAAAGCATTTGTTCTGGAGACAATTTCTTGATGTTATTCAGCCATACATTGATGACATAATTGATGTGGTAGTGGATGGAAATTGTGGTTTTCGCGCTATTGCATTATTGCTTGGACACGGTGAGAAGTCTAGGTCTTTGGTCCGCAATAGTTTGGACCAGGAGATTACTTCTCATATAACTCCATATGATAGACTATTCCCAGGACGCATTAGAGAAGTTAGAGATTCGTCTAAGATATTCGGCTTAGGTCTTCAACCCATAGATAAATGGATGTCCATACCTGATATGGGTTACGTGATAGCGACAACATATAATATTATTCTCGTCACGTTTGGTCAGACATTTTCAATGACTTTCTTTCTTGTGAGGGGTTCACATTCAGGATCGACAAAAAATGATCGCATGATATGTATTGGTTTTGTTGATGCAAATCAATGGGTTCTAGTAAAATTATCTTATTTTCTTATGTATTAATTTTTTTTAAATAATCAAATGAATTTTTAAAATAATCAAATGATCATATTTTACAGTTAAAGATGAAAGATGGATTTCCAATGTTATACATTGCACCAGGTTGAAAGCAATATCGCACTGATGAAGCAACTTCTTAGACAATAGCATATACAATGCGTCTACAACACCGGGGTATTTATTAGGTCGTTTGCCACGTGTTACACAAAATCCACCTAGAGAACCCGTAGATGCAATGTCATTAGATGAAACTTAATGCTTTAAAACTGTTACAAAGTCACTTGTTATTAATTAATTTTTAGTGTCGCTCGATTTCATCTTGTAATTTATTTATTTTCCTTATATTTTATCACAAACAATATAAAGTAAACGACATAATAATAACGCTAAAAATAGATTGATATGAAAACAAACTAACATAAAATGTTTAAAATAGATGTTCACAAGCACAATGTTTATAAAAATTACTACTAACTAGTGTGACTACGCGATAAATACAAAGTTTTATAAAAGTGAATATACAACTCATCATCCGAATTAGCTTCATATTCATTTAACCCCTGCTGTATAAGATCGCTGATCTGATGTAGGATAGGTGGCAGCTGTGAACTAGAAGCATCTGCAGCGGTGGTCGGGACACTATAATGTGGGACCTGTAGTACACCATCTGGTCGCACTAGCAGTGGATGAGACACCTGATAAAACCAATCAAAATATCCATCCGAACACTCAGATGGATAAGTAGCTAGACGGATCTTGTGAAATATCTCGGTGACAGGGGTCACATTTCCCAACCATTCCACATCTACATCAAATAATCTAGAAAGATCTGGAGGTGGCGGTGATGGAATATGTTGGATATATCCAGACTGTCTCAAACACCTCTCTAACAGATATTTCACTATTGTGCTGCATAATCGGAGGTGATCAGTGTAGAGCATGATATCATCAAAGGGAATGACATCCCTATGATTCTCCCATGGTTTCCATATGACATCCACATGTTTCACTGTGTCAATCATACGTTTGTACTCAATGACCATGTGCTTGCCTTGTTTGTAGCACCATTTATTCATTCGGGCAAAACATTCCACGTCAATACCCTGGTCACCTCTATTACAAATATTTAGAAAATATTTGTAAATCCAACACTGTTGCAAATAAAAATAAATATATATTAATGATAATAAAAAATTAATAATTAACAATAAATAATAATTAAAAAATTAAACATAAAAATAAATAAATAATATACAAATAATTAAACATAAAAATAAATAAATAAATGATATACATAAAAACTAATAATTAAAAATAAATATTTAATACCTGAAGCAGCGACATATATTCACCTAGTTGTTTGGTGTTATAACAGCAAGCATCTGAGAGGTAGTCATAAAGGACTACGAGTGTAGCAGTACCCCACACGTATTTATATGTACTGTCTAAATGTCTGAATAAAGGAAGGTACTTCGCATCAACTAAAGTATAACTCTCAGTGAAAATAGTACCCCATACTAAATTCAACAGATACGCCCTAGCAACACAATTAAATATCTCTGTTGCACACTGCCTTCTAAAGACTTATTTCAACCAATCCAGTATGTAGTGTGCACCTCTAGTTTTTTTGGTCTCCTCTAGACCTCTTCCGCGGTCATTTCTAATAAAAGTCATGGCAAGATTACATGCTATTATTCTATCTATATCGGGTGGACTGTAGAACGCACCCCTGATAGGCAATCCCAAAAGATTGGCAATGTCATCCAAAGTAATTGTCATTTCACCAAATGACATGTGATGTGAAATGACAATGTCCCAGAATTCCATCTTTCCACAAACGCTGAAATCAGGTTGTTGTCGATCATCTTCAAACTACCCCGTTGTAATGGGCTCAATCCTGACAAATTCACCCAATTCTCTATGGATCGCGAGAGTACCGGCAGGGTGAATTGTTGCATTTTCTTTCCACGCGCAACAATTTTCAGCAATGGTCGCTCCTGTATACAAAGAAAATATATGACATTAAAACTAAATATTGAACAAAAATAATAATTAATTTAAATATTTTTAATGCACTATAAATAATAATTAATATAACATACCTGACCAAACCACATTCTAGCTGAAACATGATGACGGTACTTATCCCCTAGGTACCGGGCTCGAATCCCACGGAAGGCAAAAACTCGCTAGATTTCCAAGAGAGAAAGGGGGGAGCGAGAAGGTCGTGATTAACATCGCCGATAGCTGTAAGGGTCGGGATGTTACAAAAAAAAGGCGCATTTTTATGTAACACCCCGGTATCTAGCTGTAAGGGTCGGGATGTTACACATATGGTCCTCCAGGATACCGTGTGAGCTCACCATGTCCCTGAGTTCCATCATGCCCCTTCTCCATATGCTCTCCATCATGAGCAGGTGCAGCCTCCTACTGCTCATGTACCTCCACCTGCTCATGTATCTCCATCTGCCCATGTAACTCCTCCTCCTCATGCACTATAGAAGGCTCTTCCTGCTGATGGATAGTCACATCTGGAATAAACCGATGATCATGCTCTCCCTCATCATCGTCTTCAATTATCATCCATCTTCTTCTCCTTGAAGTTGTCAGTCGAATCCTCTCTGGAGGATTCATCATGGATGATGTAGAAGTATCAGCGTCACGTGTAATTCGTATGATTTTGCCGTCTCTTCTTCGTGCGCCCACTTAAAAATTGAAAAATAAAAAGAAATAAACCACAATTGGTTATAAAATCATAATTAATTAAAATTAAAAAAAAAACAAAAAAAGATTTTCCGATAACTACCGAAAATGTTAAACCAACTTTCTCGGTATGTATATGGTTTATGGAGAAGTTAAATTAAGTTTTCTGGTACCATCGGAAAAGTTGAAAAAAGATTTACAGAAGTAGCTTTTGTACTAAAAAACTTGAAAAAAGTTTTCTGGAATGTATTTTGTGTATCGGAAATCTTGAAAACAAGATTTCCGAAAAAATTTAAAAAAGATTTTACTTTTTTTCTTTTCGAAAATGTTGAAAGGTGAAATGGTGAAATTTTTAGAGTTATATAATTTAAATGAGGGAAAATAAGTCTTTTCCTTGCTTGTGTGGGGGTATAGATATAATTAGGGGGTATGGGGTAAAATTTTGATCGGTTGGGTGTTCATATATACCTAAAATATTTAGTACTTAGTATCTTTTTGGGCCTAAGGCCCTCCTTTGCATTAAAATGTGATGTTTTTTGGTGGGCGATGTAATAAAGATTAAACAAATCAAACAGGTGCTCAAACGGACTTGATTGCTGTCTGTCTTTTTTTATATTAATTAACTTTCTTGCCATCTTTTATTTATCAAAATTTTCAGTTTAAGGTTAATATATATGTATATTAGTCAGCCCAAAATAGTCAAATTCATATAATATACCGTAAGCCTTCACCAGAAGCAAGCTGTAATTCTGCTTCATATATTGACTTTTTTTGTCTCTTTTTTATATTTTGGTGATCTCGTTTAATTACTAATACAGGAGCAAATATATTTTAAATTTAAAAATGAGAAGGATCATTACTTTCACGTAGAACACAGTGATGATTATTATTTCAATGTTGTATTAGAACAATTGCAATTAAAGCCAAGTTTGAAAGTAATTTTTAATGTTTTATATATTTATAATTGATAAAAATATTTTAAGTGTTGCTCAATTATAAGGTCGGCTCGAGTGTAACGCCACTAAAATTATCGTTTTGAACTTATATGAAAAACTAAATTTTTACTTAATAAAAGACTTATATTTTAATATTTTTAAAATTAAAATATATAAATCTTTTCTAAATTAAATATTATCTCAACAATATTAAACCAATTGAAAAAAAATATTATATGATATTAATTATATTAATTTAGCGATGTCAAATTAAAATTTAGAAAATTCGTTTTATGCCTTCTATTAAAATTCACTTTAGACCTTGTTGGACTGGTCCTACTCAATTATTAAAAAGATACTATAGAATATTATTTGAACATATAAATTGTGTGATTAAAGATTTAAACAACAAAGAAGTTATCATATGCAAATGAAGGAAAAACATGAAGGATTTGAATTCAACCAAAACCATAAAAATATGTGTTCTTGAAGAAATTTCATGGACAGTAAATGTATTTAAACCAAATTAATATCACTATATATTTCTTTCTTTTTTCTTCCTGTAATAACTAATAAGGGGTTAATGAATTTGATGATGATTAAACAAATATAATACTACACTTAACAAGCTATCTAATGTAATACTATGCAAGTTTAGTTTTGACAATTTCTTATTTGATTCTGAAATATTAATGTGCATTATTAATGTGATGTTGACTTTTTTTAATTATTAGTGTTGATGTTAAAATATAGATGATAAATTTTCAACTCAGGTTGAATTTGATGATACTATTTTTATTTTAACTTTATTTTATTTTTATATAAAAATACACTAATACTAATGTTACGAATGTGCTAACCACACCCACCTTTTAAAAAAACGTAACATGGAAACAAAAGTGTGCGATTGCAGGCGGGAATAATAGAATGATTAACACAAAAGTCCAAGTCTACTCCAATTATTAACACTATAGCTCAAAATAAATTATTTGTTTCACATTATGAAGAATGGAAGATGATATAACGTGGAAAGGGGAAACATATATAAAAAGTATAACATAATTCTGTAATCAGTAATTGCCTAATCGTTTGACTTTTTAACTAATTTAAAGTTAAAATATTGAAGGAATCATGGTATATGCTGGTGTTGCCGTAGTAGAATAGAATTCATGAGTCTGGTGACTAATTTTAGTTGATATAAATACCTGATCAGTCTCAATAATTTATCTTCAATCACAACATATGCTACGATTATGTGTCTCAACTTCTTGCTTATGACTTCATAAATTCAAACAGGTTAGTGCTTTTAAGTTTTAACACTTTTTGCGTATCAACCTTCTAGGAATGATTTAATTTGTTTATTTAATTTATATATACACTATCTGTATACCATAACTATAGATAATTAAAAATATTTAACTTTAATTATAATTATTTTTAAAATTATACATATAAATAATTATAATTTGTCAATGACTTAAAACATTTAACGTTACCAGTGTATGAAAATTGATATATTTAAACAAATCTTTAAAATTGTGTATATTTATACAAATAATATACAAAGTTGTTACAACTTGCATAGATGGTTAGACATTTTACTCACACATGCTGGAATTAGAGTTTATATTTAAAATTTTATGGTTGATATTATTCAAAAATTTGAAAATTTTTAATGAAAAATTGCATCGGAAAAAAGAAGTACAAACATAATGAATTCTCCATATTTAATGAAAAACACTACAGTAGGATGAAAAAGAAACTGATTCCCAAAGTTTTGTATGTTTTCATTATTTTTACTTTCTTAATGTATATATATGATTTTCCTAAAAAAACAGTTACATAAAGTAGTATTACTCTTCTGACACATACGAGGGACATGCATCAGCATCGTGAGAAGAAATATTGATCATTTGTACCAAAAACAGAAAAAGAAATATTTGACCATAAGAAAACGAGCATCTTCCCTTTTCAATGGTCACTGTCACTATCTCATTGCATTTTCCTTGAGACTTCGTTTGAAAACTACTCCCTTTGAAAATTTATCACATACCGCCATATATTCAATTTCAATAATTAAGTTTTTCCCTTTGTTTCAAACAACGTGTTAGTCTCTTGTTTTGACTTTTGGTTCTAATAACAAAATACGCCACTTTCTTTTTCCTTTACCAATTTACTTTTAAATATTCATATATTAAAAAAAAAAAATTATTTACTATCAACAAACTTATTTATTATCCCTACTTTTTTTCTTCTTCCTTAATAGAGTGGAGACCACCAAAAACTAGTACTAGTAATTGTCTAAATGAAATAAGAAAAAATATTAAATAGGCGTAAATCACACATATATATATATATAACAAGTTGTATTAATTCGTTAATTCTTGTTTGAGAAGCAGGCTATAAGGAAAGGAAGAATTAACATCGAAAACTAGCTATGGCTCGTGAGCAATTAAGAGTTCTGAGTGCTCTTGATTCAGCGAAGACACAATGGTACCATTTCACAGCCATCATAATAGCTGGTATGGGATTCTTCACAGATGCATATGACCTTTTCTGCATACCAAACGTCACAAAATTACTCGGAAGAATTTACTATACACATAAAGGTTCACCAAAACCAGGAACTTTACCTCCAAATGTATCAGCAGCAGTTAACGGCGTTGCACTTTGTGGAACACTAGCAGGCCAACTTTTCTTCGGTTGGCTCGGGGACAAAATGGGAAGAAAAAAAGTGTACGGCCTAACACTAGCACTCATGGTTTTCTCTTCGCTCGCTTCAGGTCTATCTTTCGGTCACTCTGCCAAAGGAACAATTTCAACACTTTGTTTCTTTAGATTCTGGCTTGGTTTTGGTATTGGTGGTGATTACCCTCTTTCTGCTACTATTATGTCTGAATATGCTAATAAAAAGACACGTGGCGCTTTTATAGCTTCTGTTTTCGCTATGCAAGGTTTTGGTATTTTGGCTGGTGGAATTGTTTCTTTGTTAGTTTCCACTGCTTTTGATCATGCTTATAAAGCTCCACCTTATAAAGTTAATCCTGAAGCTTCACTTGTCCCTGAAGCTGATTACGTTTGGCGTATAATTCTCATGTTTGGTGCTGTTCCTGCTGCTTTAACTTACTATTGGCGTATGAAAATGCCTGAGACAGCAAGGTATAACATACTTTTAACCATGTCTTTCTTTTATATCAATATGCCTGCTATTGATTATTCAATATTCTTTCCATAATTGATTATAGTCATATGTGTTGGATTTTGTTTATGATGAGTTGGGTCGTTCTGTCTAATGAGTTGATTTTTATTTATTTAATCGTTGTCTCATTAGACAGTTAACCTTACGAGGGTAATTTGCCTCTCATTACTATTCTCTCTCACGAGCCACACGATTCCTGATATATCTCTTAAGAAAAATATACTTTAATTTTGTATCTATGATTATGAACATTCTGTTAAATCCTTCAAGGTACACTGCACTTGTTGCTAAGAATGCAAAACAAGCAGCACAAGACATGTCAACGGTTTTACAAGTTGAGATTGAAGCTGAACAACAGAAACTTGACAACATAGTTGTGAGAGAACAGAACAGCTTTGGTTTGTTTAGTAAAGAGTTTGTTAAAAGACATGGACTTCATTTACTTGGAACAACTTCAACTTGGTTTTTACTTGACATTGCTTATTATAGTTCAAATCTTTTTCAAAAGGATATTTATAGTAGTATTGGTTGGTTACCACCTGCTGCTGATATGAATGCAATTCATGAAGTTTTCAAAGTTGCTAGAGCAACAACACTAATAGCACTTTGTGGAACTGTTCCTGGTTATTGGTTCACTGTGGCGTTTATCGATGTTATCGGTCGTTTCTTCATTCAAGTCATGGGATTCTTCTTCATGACAGTGTTCATGTTTGCACTTGCTCTTCCTTATCATCATTGGACTAAGAAAGAAAACAGAATTGGGTTTTTGATTATGTATGCTTTCACTTTTTTCTTTGCGAATTTTGGTCCGAATTCAACCACTTTTGTTGTGCCTGCTGAGATATTTCCGGCTAGGTTGAGATCAACATGTCATGGAATATCTTCTGCAGCAGGAAAAGCTGGAGCAATTATAGGTGCTTTTGGATTTTTGTATGCTTCACAAAGTAAGGATCCGAAAAAGAGAGATGCAGGGTACCCTGCTGGTATTGGAATGAAGAACACTCTTATTTTGCTTGCTGTTGTTAATTGTCTTGGCATATTTTTCACTTTTCTTGTGCCTGAAGCTAAAGGAAAATCATTGGAAGAGATGAGTGGAGAGAATGAAGAAGAAGAAGCTGGTGATGATGTTGTTGTTGTTGATCCACATGCTTCTTCTAATAGGACTGTTCCAGTATGATGTTTTGCATAAATAGGAATCGAACTCGATATCTCGGTAATTCAAGTGTGTTCAGTATTACTATTACCAATGATTTTATTTTGTTCTAAGAATCTCACCTCATTAAGCATGGTTAATGTGAATTCAATCATTATTAAAGTGTAGAGTATTACAAAAATTGCACAGCAGGTCATATCCATATAGTGTGCAAATGTGTGTAGCAATATAAGATATAGTATGGTTTTTCACCCAAAAAAATATTTAGTTTTGTATGGTTTATCATATCACAGATTCCTCTCATGAGATTTAAGTTTGTTATTCAACTTGCCTTCAGTTCAATCTAAAAAAGTACTCAGGATTCCTCTGCCTTTTTTATGTTCTAGCTAATTTTATTTATCTTTCTATTTACACTCTTGTATCAATATAAATGTGAAGACTAATTTATTTGTTTCTCTAAACGGATTAAATACCAAATGATCTTATTGACAATTTTATTGTCTCTTCTTTAGGTTGTCTTTAAATTTTCAACTATATTAACTGTTTCTTTACGAATAATACTCTTAATTATTTTATATCTATTTACATTTTTTTTTTCTTTTGACAAATCTTTTTATAGTAATAGTAAACAGTAAAATTTTGAATTATGGTTTTTGCGAGATCATTTGTGAATTTAACTCTCTCTAGTTGCTTTTAAATTATTTGATGAAGGAGTTCCCCCAACTCATCATTGTTGGGTATATTAAAATTCTCAGACAACTTTTTTTCAAAGAGAGTTGTAGTGCAAATTAGTTAACTAAGTTTGATATCTCCAAGTTTCAATGTTTTTTAACTCTTGCCCACAGGCCCTCTCGAGCTTCCTCTTGGTTGATGTTATGGGGTGATGTCCTTAAGAGTGTAGTTTTTCTCTATTTTCAATTATAACTTTTTAAAAAGAATATTCATTATTAATTAATTTAATATCACTATCAAATTTTTTATTTTCTAAATTTAGTTAGTGATCCTATATTTAAGGACAAATTGGGAGTATAATCGAAGGTATTTTGACTTTTAAATAATACATTTTTGTCTTTGTTTAGTTTTGAGTTCAAGTGCAATTAACGTGTGTTCCACCTCTATGATTTCATTGGAGGATGTTTGACACACACTTCAAAACATAATTTTTCTTTTTGAAATTAATTCTAATTGAAGCTACTATCTATAGCATTTGCGTCTAGCTAAATCAATTCTATGGAAGACATGTGATTATTTCCAACTTTACCCTCTTTTTGCTAGTGCTTTTTTTTTTACTTTTGTGTGCTATAGTGCCCTTATCTCAAGGTTGGGAAAATAAGGGAAATGAGCTTCTTATTTGTTGATTCATAAAATAAAAAGATATGGGCTACGGAGACCCATTGTATTTTTTTAACGTAAAAATAGCTAGTTTATTAACTAGACAAAAATGGGCTTAGTCCTTTAAAATAAATATACATAATGCTATGAAATACAAAAGAAAATTTAGTAAGAAAACATAAATTCAGAGAGGCGTGCATGCCTTCTTTTGTTAAGAAATCTGCACTACGATTAGCTTAATGGAAGATGTGGCGAAAAGAAGAACTCCAATCAGGAAGATAGAGGAAAGAGTGGACATTTTTCAAAAGAGGTTCGGGATCCGATGGGGTAGAGGACACACCTCTGACTATGTTAATCAGAGGTTTATAGTTGCTTTCAAATAGAACTTTTTTAAGCTCATATCTCGAGGCACTCTAACACCGTGAAGAACAACTCAAACAAAAAGAACATTTCCAACACCTATATTACCATAGTAACTGATAGAATAATTGTCATTCTCATCGCGAATGAGTCCGCCAAAGGATGAATTGCGGGTAGTAGGTTGGAAGGAACCGTCTACATTCACCTTATAATATCCACATATGTGGGTGATTTCCAAGTAGTCTAAATACTAGTGTTCTTGTGTTTTCAAAATTCGAGGAGTTTACTAGTCTGTTTAGCAACTAGATGAACCTGGTGTTGGGTTTTAATTCAAAAATCTGTGTATAAATAAGAGGAATTTGAAAACACAAGTCAATTCCTATCCTTCCAAAGCCTCCAAACTATGACACCAAAAGAAGTAGGCCAAGACCAAGGAACACAACCAATATTGCTAGTAAAGATATTCCAATTCAACCAAACATTCGTACCCAAGTTGAAGAAACGACTCCACTAAGCTGGATTTATGATGCCATTCCAAAATTTTGACATCGACTCACAATCAAGAAAAATATGCATTATGGATTCAGGAATAGAATTGCAACAAGGGCAAGTATCGTCTGATCTGCTCCATATTAGTCAATATTTTTCTATGGGCAAGTATCCAAATGAAAGACTTGATGTTGTTAGGACCAGGCTATTCCTAAGCTTTAAGGAACATAGAATCATGCCCATTTTCATTATCCTTCTTCTGGTTAGCTAAGATGTCATAGGTCGACTTAAGAGAGAATTGGTTGTTAGGAACATAAATCCAATTGGGAAGTCCACTTCTTTATTCTGGATGTGGGGTCTAGTAGCTTCAACCTTGGTACAAATATCATCCAAAAGGAGGCGCTCGAGCACATCCATCAACTACTGTTATTTGCATAAAAGGATACCGAGTGCTCAACTTGACCTATCAGGATCTGACCATGCCATGGGCCACAACCAACGATCCAATTGTTTTTCCAAAACCTTGTATCTTGACCACTACACACCGTCCAAGCTATATTGCATTCCACCTTCGACCAAGCTTTAACGATAGCTCGCCAAATATGAGATGCATCGTTGAGAGGAATTATCTTAGGCGTGACTTGAACACCACAACCATATTTGGCTCGCATCACTCTAACCCAAAGTTTATAAGGACACGCTACAAGTTGCCAACTTAACTTCATTGTATGAGTTTTGTTAAGAACTCTCATGTTTTTTAATCCAAGTCCACCTCATTTCTTTGGAGAGCACACTTTGTCCCAAGATACCATATGGCATTTGCGATGATCCTCAGTGTTTCCCCAAATAAAATTTTGACATATCTTCTCGATTTGGTAACATGTGGGAGTCGAGATCAACGAGGTATGCATCGTGTATCCTGAGATGCAAGAGAGGGATGATTGTGCAAGAGTAATCCGACCTGCAAAAGATAAATTATTAGTTTTCCAACCAGTAAGTTTCTTTTTCATAGGCTTTAGGATAAAGGAGTACGTGTCTTTTGAAATCCTCGGATGAAGAAGATGGACCCCAAGTAATTTCCAAGATCATTTGTAGTTTCGATCTCCAAAGCAGCATTGATCTCAATCGTCTTTTTATCCCCAATATTCGTAGAAAAATACTTTAGATTTATTAAGGTTGGTTTTTTGGCCAGACATAAAGCAAAATTCCTGTAAGGTCTTACGCACAAGATGAGCTTGCTCCATAGAGGTTTCGACAATTAAGACAATAAAATATGCAAAACAAACATGAGAAATTTTTGGAGCACTTCCATGACCAACACTTAGAGGTATCCAAACATTAGAGTTAACTAAATTAGAAATGCTATGTTCCAATCTTTTTAAGACAAACACAAAAAGATAAAGGAAAATCGAATTATTATTATTATTATTATTATTATTATTATTATTATTATTATTATTATAATATAAACATTTTAAACAAATATATTAAAGTTTAATTTAGTAATTATTCTTTTAAAATTAAAAGATAAATTATTCATTACTAAATACTATATTATTTAGTAATGAATTGATAAGAATAATTTCTATTTAATTACTTAAATATAAATTAATTTATGTTCAATTTATTTTTAATTAAAATTAATTCTAACAAAATTAATTTTTGTCAAACACATTCGTTCTAAATAGGAGTATTTTATTTAAGAGTAATATCAATCTTTTGTGAGTTTATTGCATGAAAAGGGTAACGGTATAACCAATATTTCG
>JBBPBP010009777.1:55189249-55206987 GCA_037974735.1 Cicer chorassanicum | reverse complement strand
TACTTAACTAATGTTTTATTTTATTTTTGGAAATAACGCTTATAAAGATTTATTATATATATTTAGTCATCGTATATAATTATGTAGTATTTGTTGTCTTTATCTCAAAATATATTGTGAATCAATATGGTAGTACATTAAATAAAATTTGAATAATAAATATTTGATTATTTAATTTTGAGAAATATGGATTCTAGAGTTGTTTATTCATTAATATGGTTTTAAAATTGTGTTTCCTTTATATTTAGGAAAATATTAATTCTAGAATTATTTGTTCTTTTATTTAAAGAATCATTTAGTACATGCATCGATTAGGCATAAATAATTTTTGGCATTTTAAGATTCAATTTTTATTTTATTTTAAAAAAATTGAATATATGACCTATAGCATTAATGTAAGGTTTGGAAATATTATTATTTAGATTCTAAACAATAATATTCTTATTATGTTTTTTTAGTTAATTTTATGTTAAGTGTTTTTGCTTATGAGCTTGCACTCACATTGAGGGATGTCGATTAGTCTTAGACATTTAAAGAGAGACCTATGGCTTAACTTATTTAATGTTTAGTTTGTTCGGGCTTGTTTAATAAAAAGTTCAAGCTTAATCTTTTTAAAAAGTCTATTTATCTAAATAGACTAACTTAAGCTTTTCAAAAAGTCTATTAAGTCTGAGAGGTCGATATTTTTATATAATGGAGTTCTTTTTTCATTTGTTTTGCTATTTCAATTAACTTATGTAAGACTTAAAGTGTATTATGGATGAATTTGACAGGTTGTTTACTTATTTAAAATCTATGATCTTGTTATAATGTTATCGAATTTGCTTCTTAACTTAAGGTTTAAGGCTTATTTATTTGTACTATTTTTTTTAATTTCAACTTACCTATTACATATAACAAATTAATTGAGGGTTTATATTTAGTATAGTTGTAGATTGATAGACCTCTTGGTCCTTAGTCTATTTAATTATAATCGTATTTTTCGGTTTTGATATGAGAAAATAAGTTTTTAAATAGGCTTTAATGTCATGATAGACTTTTAAAAATGTTGGCTGACATCATAAAGAGATTTAACGAGACGTCTAATCTAACTAGCAATATCGGCATTTGTCAGTTTAACTAAGATTTAAAAACAAATTTTTTCTTTCTAAAAGGTACTTATAATTAAGAACAAATGTAGTAAAATAAAATAAAAAAGTTGTGTAGTTTTCTTAATAAAACTTATTTGTTGGGGACAGGTAATAATTTTGTCTTGTAAATTTAAGACATTTCTTATTTAATTTAATAAATTTACCTATTAATTTTAGTAGAGTTGTTTGAAAAAACAAGTTACACAAACAACGAGTTTTTGTCGGTCTAAAGGAAGACAAGACTTAGTCACAATCATAGGTATATAGTTGTAATTAGAAATTCAATTAGTACTTAATTTGATCATTAATCAATAATAATTTTAATGGATAAATAACTAATATAATTAAATAAATATATTATATTTATATAATAATTAATTAAAATATTAATAAAATATTCCAATAGCTTATAGCTTAGTTTTTTTTTTCTTAGAAAATATGATAAACTTAATTATAATTAACTTACATAACTGCGAGGTCGAATTCAAATCCACAACAAGAGATAATAAACTTTATCATAATTAATGAAATGTTAACTATTTTGTTATCTCTAGTTTGTATCACACTATTAATTAAGATATACATGAAATGTGCTTTCAAAGGAATTAATAAATACACAATTAATTAAAGTACACACAAAATGTGTCTAAACATGTTTTCCCAAAATAGCTAGTGTATTATACAATTGTATCAACAAAAAAGTCTTTAACATGTCTCAAAATAGTTCCAACATTTACCACTCAAAATATAACAATTTAGTCCATAACATTTGCACATATGGCAAGTTCATGTCAAACAATATTTTTTTTAAAATATCAATTTGATCCTTAACATTTGCCCATGGGACACTTAACATGACAACAAAGTTAACTCTATCAAGTGATTGTCAATGATGGAGGAACTAACTTGATTAACATTTTAAAATGTCAAGAATCATTTTGGATTTTTGATAAAGTCAGGGACTTGGTTGAAACAAGTGATAAAAGTGAAGGATCATCTTTGGTATTTATTTAATACAATTGATTAATTTGACTTGTTTCAAAATAAAATAAAGGTCAAATTACAGTTTTGATCCATTTGTTTTTATCAATTCACATTATCGCTTTCCCTATTTTAAAAATCGACTGTTTTGGTCCTTTCATTAAACTTTAAACTTTTGAAGTAAAAAATAACGATTTAAAATAATTTAAATATGTGGTATATGATTTCATGATATAGGACTATTTAAATGCATTAATTATTCATATATCATTAATTAAATTACAAAAATGAAAAACTTCCAAAGTTAAAAGTTAGATTTTTAAATGGTTTTATTGCGATTTCATGAATGTTAATCATTTCGTATCATATGACCAGTTATTTAAATAATGTCAAATTGTCATTTTTAGTTCAAAAATTTGAGAGAAAGAAAAAATTGTCGACTTTTAAAATAAAAGACCGATTTCGTGAATGGATAGGAACTAAAACTACAGTTAAACCTAAAACAAAACAAGATAATGTCTAAAGTACAAGTCTTTTGTGCATGATGTGATCAAAATAGGAATGATGAAGAACCAAGTCCGACAAATTTGCTGAAATTGAATATATACATACTCGTTATAATTTAGCTAATTCAAATCAAATAGAATATATCACAACCTAGTTGTTTCCTTTAATATTGAAGATGGAGATTGTGAAGATGAAATTTGATGTGGTGAATTTGAAGAAGAATTTGAATAAGTTTTTGAAATGGTTCCAGTTTAGAAAAATGTCTTAAAGACAGTATGTGATTTCAATGTTGTTTAAGAGAGAGAGAGAGAAATGTGGTGTGTAAGGGTTACAAATTAGTCATATCCTTATGTCGCTATGCAATGCCTACTATCCTTGAACAATTATACTTTGAAATTTATCTGATAGAAGAGAACAAGAAGTAGGGATGACTGTATTTTTGTTTATTGAAAAAAATATAAGAATGGAATTGTCATTTCACAAATTTAAGACACAAAATTTATAATTTAAATTTAAATGACCAAAATGACTCAATACAACAATCATTCCTTTACTTGTACTTTTGTTGCTGTTTTTTTCAATGAAGGTTATTTTATCACTCAAGACTAGACCTGTTTTTCTCAGCAACAATTACCAATTACATGATCATGTCAAAGGGTGCAGAAAATAATGAATGGCCTCATTTGAAAAGATTCCTGAACCCATTAAAGATTTTTAAGGCTCTTAATTCACCACTCTTCATATCCCTCACTCTTCTTCGCAATATCTGCAATTAATAGTCGAAATTAGCAAGCTTTTGTGATAAACAGATAATATATTACTATTACTATATAAGAGTTGTGCATGTTGGGAAGAACTATGCTTACTTTGAACAATCAGTGATGGTTATAAAATTAGGATAAGCAGAAGGAAATGAAATAAATAATGTGCTTTTACAATCTTACATATTGAGCGCGAAATAGTATCCTCCGCTCACTAGTACACAAGTCGACGGCTAGCTGTTTTAGAAAGAGTCTTCGGTTGAGTTGTTTCGGAGAAGTCACATCCAAGTCCAGTGATCCACTTACCTGACAGAAACAAATTATATACACACTTCATTTATCATAACTGTGATTGCCATGCCGATCCATCAAAATGAAACCACTAGGATTAACTCGCTCGCTAGTGATTGAAAACTTCATAAATCATAGTTTTTCAGCTGATTTTAAAGGTTTCTTATTAAAGTGTTTCCTTGCCTGTAAGAACTTATTGTATTTTGTGATCCTAGATTCACAACTATCTAGTATGAATTGCAATGCTTGTTCCTCTATTTCGGGATATCTCAAGTCCTTGTTCGAGGTAGTTTCATTTGATGCGGCGGCAGCCATCTGTCAAAAGAATCACGCATATAGTTATACATTGTTCGAAGAAAGAACTCACAACTACAGTAAGTGGCATGCATACCTCTTCAAACTTTCCTCTCATGCTTGAAGGACTAACAGCTAAATAAGCATAAGCCATTAACTCCAATGGCCAACCAGTAATCCTTACAGGAAAACACTGATATCTGACAAAAATAGATCAAACAAGTTAGTAACAAGTTCAATCATGAAAGGTATAACTATGAAAATTTAGGTACTCACCCTGATAATCCATACTTCTTCAACAGTTCTAACTTCTCCTTATAGGACTCATCAGATTTCTTAAGAGACAGTGACAACTCAACTGAATCGCTTGGATTAGTTCCCTCCTTTGGTACAAATCCATAAGATAGTAGAAGCTCCCCATTTGATTTTTTTCCATATGAAATAAACACCTGTGTAATTTGATACAAGAAGTCAATTGCAGTATGTGGTAGTCAAGTGGTTAATAGATTCAGTGAAGATCAAATGAATCGGGAGTACCCGAGTTCTATCCCTAACTAAAACAAACCTTGGCCATGTTTTACTTACTCTTGGGAACCAGAGGGTTAAGACCCAAAAAAATTGCAGTATGTTTAAATCAAATGGTGATGAATTATGAGGAAAGCTATATGGTGAAGACTATCATCATCAAACATTGAGGCAATATTGCTACTACCTATAGAGACTTAAAACACTTTGGCAAGGCACAAGGAGTTTTTATTTCATTACCTAGGTACTTAATTGTTTTATCCAATGCTAATCTAATTTAACAATTTCCAACATCAATTTATGTTTACCTGCTCACCTGGTTGATAGGGACGATCTGTCGTAAAGACAATTCCCTTCGAAACTTTATCATAATCCAAAAATGTCTCCACCTAAACCAATAAAAACAAATTAAAGTTCAACTTCTTGGGGAAAACTTGCTAAGAATGTTGTTTGGAAGAGACCATACATCACAACTATGATTCAACATATCTGCCCACGGAACCAAGGCAACCTTTCCATCCATCGAGGGTAACCGAACCTACATTATACCAATATCATGAATTATATGTGCTGACAATCATCCATTTGTCTTAAATATGAAACATAAAAACTAAGCTTCATTGAATTAAATGGTGGAAAATATAAGAACGTTTGCTTTTGTATGGATCAAATAAGAATGTTTTATTTCATCTACCAGATTGACCCACCATGCGCGAGAAAAGAATGCCAAACGACCATTTGAAGGAGTCGATGTTGAACACCTGAAAGCCATACAAATAACATATTTAGCTCTGGAAACTCCCTCTTTTCTTTCTGTAAAAGTTTGTGGTTTTCAGAAACTACTAATTCTCATCCTGTTCAATGTGAGGTAATTACCTCTTCAGGGAAGAAATCAGGGTATTTGGAAAATATTCTGAGCCTCAAATCATTGTATCTGGAGAACAAAAAGGGAAGTATGCTAGTTATAACAAAACATGTAATTATTCAATCAAGAAAGCACATTAGATTAAGACATTATACTAAAAAAAGAGATATTGAGTATAAACAATTGGCTCATACGTTCCAATAACATTATTAGTCCTTTCAATTGCTCTCTCCCTAATCAGTGAAGCTTCCAAGTAGCGATCTAGTTCTGCTTGTGACCTGAAATGACAGAAATGAGCTGTATAGGAAAATTTTGAGAGTAGACTCTTTTTTTGTTGATAGAAATAAGAAGTGAAATCCATTGACTATCGTGTTATGCTTGAGATCAAAATTAAGACTTGAAGAAATTAAAGGGAATGAAATTGAGAAATCAGAGAACAAAAAGAAAACGAAAAAAGAAAATATCAAGTATAAACCACCTATACATTTTTATTGAAATGATAGTTTAAAAGGATTGAAATTTATAATGATTAAACACATGAGATGTTTTAATTTTGTCTTCTCTTTTGTTTCATTTAAGGATAGGCTTATTATATCAGTGACATAAGGGTTTTAGATAAAAGCTTACAGCCACAACAGAACAGTTTTTTATGTTGCTGAAATCACAACACGACTGCGATTGATGCCTCATTTGGCCGAGTTGTAACCACGAAAGTTACTGTGACCGCTATTTAAAACCCTAGTGCCATTATTTAAAATAGTCTCCACATTTCAATTTATCTCACCCTCTCCTTAGTATAGTAACAAAACATTTCAACCCCTAACTTCAATTCCTAACTCAAAAGAATTCATCATAAGAGCAATTCAATTCAATTACCAGTAAAGAAGTGAGTAGGGTTGGCGAGGTAAGGCCGATATATAACTGCACCATCTTGAAGATTTCATGAGGCTAGCTTCACTTATAAGGTAAGTTGCAAGCAATGGCCAATCCGGCACCGAATTCCTTTTCAATACTTCACCAGCTTCCGGACAGCTCCACTCCTGATAACCAAAATACACAGACACACACCCCCAACAGAATCATAAATCACCAGACAACAAAATATCCATATCAAGTTTTGAAGGTTCATCAAAAAGTATCAAACCTTAGCATGGATTGAAATATGTAATACTGTTGAGTGTTGACACTGACAGTATAGTACATATATATATAATTTGCAGGTATTATGCTATTTTCTTAAGGGAACTTTCTTGGATTGAATATGTAAACTAAAATGGTTGTGATGCCCACATAAATAATGTCTAAAAATATAGGCACTATTTGGATAAACTACTTAATTAAACACTTATAGCATAATCACTTATCATATAACAAAAATAAAATCAAATCAAATTGACTTCATATAAGTTATTTTCATAAGCTATCTTGAAGAGCTTATGAAAATAAGCTGAAAACAGGTTATTGACATATCATAAGCCGTTTCCATAAGCCTTCTGAACAGCCTCACAAATGGTTAAGACAGTAGATAAACTCGAATAAGTCAATTCAATCAGTCCATATTTCAATTCCACTTGCCTATTACTAACTAACTTAATTGTTTTAGAATTGAATGTGTATGTGATGCAAATGAATAGAAGGAGAAAGTAAGGCTTACAGAATCAGGAGTAATAACAAGTGAGGGAGGCACAAAGAGAAGCTTCTCTCCTTTCCTTATATTCTTCAAAGCAACAAGTCCTCTCTCACCAACATCAACTTTATCAATGGCCATTTTCTGAGAAGGAAGACCTGAGTCTGACAACCATGTCTGAAGAGAAGATGAATTTTCCAGTGAATCATTCTCACACCCCCAAGGAATAGTTTCCACCAATGCTGCAGAGGTTTGACTCTGAGTGGCTGAAACTGAAAAGTGAATATGGTGTCTTCGTGAGAGAGTTGGTTGAGAGAGACCAAGATGGGTTCTGTGAAATGTTGTTGGAGTAAAAGCAGGCATAAGAGTGGTGGTGTTGGTGAACATCATTCCTGATGCTTCAACCATGGTTGTCTGTCACTAAGCAAAAACCTTCTTACCTTATCTGCACAAACTTGACACAACCATAGCTACTCAGTGTTCTGCTGCTACTTTGTGTAGTTGTGAAAATACCACGTGGTCCCAATCCCACACTCATAAATTTATTTACATTTTTAATCTTCTTAGTTTGATTAGTTTGTAAATTTATTGGTTTACTAAACTAAATGATAATCTAGTGAGTGATTTTTTATTCCCTTTATGTTTATTATTTATAGTAAGCTGTGAAATTTTTTTTTTTAATAAAGTTCATAAATTTATTGTTTTGGCTTGTGAAAAAAAAAAAAAAAAAAAACTTACCATTTGATATCTTCTTGTATCCAGCCTTATCCATATGAAATACTAGTAGTTGTATAGTCCCAAAATAATTCAATTCATCTATTTCATTATTTCGCCCGTATTAAAAAATATATATTTTAATTAGTTGCTTTTGCATTTTCCCTATGTGATTATTATTATAATTTTTTTTTTGAAGGAAAGTGATTATCAATTATGAATTGAGTCAGTTACTGACCTCTTTATTTTATGAAAATCTTTATCCATATGAACATTGATAATGGTGGTAGTATTAGCTAAACCCAATTTGGTCTCTTGCAACTTCCCCACTCTCAAAACGCAAAAATCAATTGAACCCCACATAACAAGAACAAGAACAACAGCAGCATTGGCCTCGAAATGTTGTTTGAGACTCAGTTCCTTCAAATTCAAACCTCTATTAGTAACCAAACCCCCCTTTGCTTTATCATCATTTCGGAAAAAGGGTAGTATCGTCATTTGCCATGATTCTTCCAACAAAGAGAGTGAAGTTGGTAGGAGTCTGGAGGAGGGAGGAAGAGATTGGACAACCTCAATTTTGCTCTTTCTTTTATGGGCTGCACTTATCTACTATGTTTCATTTCTCTCCCCAGACCAAACACCTGTAATATTTATTTATTTATTTATTTATTTTTAGATTAAGACTATGATTTTTAAAATCATGCAATGTTTCAACTTGATTACAATATTCAATATGCTTATATTTATTGTTTGTTTTTTTTTTTTAATGATTCAGTCAAGGGACATGTATTTCTTGAAAAAGCTGTTGAATTTGAAAGGGGATGATGGTTTTAGAATGAATGAAGTGCTTGTTTCTGAGTGGTATATAATGGGTTTGTGGCCTTTGGTATATAGCATGTTGCTACTTCCTACAGGAAGGAGGTATTTTATTTCCCCTCTCATATGCATTTTTCTCTTTGCTACTAATTTATGTGCTTTCTTTTTTAATAATATAGTATAAAACCATTCTTGAGCTTTCATAATTGTTAAGGGTTGACTTTCCTATAAGTTTAAATTGTTAGGTGAAGGATCATCAACTATTGACAAAGACAGCATACATGATACTCTGACACAAGTAATAAATGAAGCACGGACACCTTTGAGATTAGGTGTGTCGCCGTGTCTGACACGCGTCACTGTCTGACACCCGTATGACACTTGTATGACACCTCAAATAAGTGTCCCAAATATAAAACTTGTTTTTCTTCGCTTCGACACACCTTAGACCCTTGGACACATCTCAAACACAACTAAATGGGTTAAAGATGTGTCAAAGCAATGATGATTAATGATGGAAGGGTTAAAAACATGAAATTTAACCACCACATGTTTAGTTTTTCGGTAGAAGACGCATCAATGAAGGTGTTATCATATATGTATTCGGTGTCAGTGTCCTATATTTTTTACATTAGTTGTGTAGACGTGTTTGTGTCTGTGTCGAAGTCTGTGCTTCATTAGTAATTTAACAAATGGAAGTGATTGAATGAAATAACAAATGTTGGTGATCAACACTAACCTATGTTGAACACCGAACACATCTTCAATCTAAAATGTAGACGTAGTTCAAGAATGGTTTTGTACCTATCTTTGCCTTGCATCTAATATTATGCTCTTTTCTGAAAACTGTAAAATCAATTTATTGGTTAATGACGATTCATGTCTTCTTAAGAATGCTGTTAACAATGTTACTGTTATGAATGTCAGTTCAAGAATTTTACAAGCTACCATATGCAACATATTGTTCAAAGAGAATTGATGGTTTACTTTTTGCATTGGTCTTTTTACTATTTAATATTCTTGAAGCTGATTTCTTCTCTTTTGTTGCTCCACAGCTCAAAAAGCAATGTTCCTGTATGGCCCTTCCTGACACTTTCATTTTTTGGTGGCATATATGCTCTTCTTCCTTATTTTGTTCTCTGGAAACCACCACCACCTCCTGTTGAAGAAACCCAGCTTAAAACATGGCCATTGAATTTTTTGGAATCAAAAGTCACTGCACTGGTAAGTGCTCATCTCAACCTTCTATTACAAAGTGGTTGCATGTAAATTATTGTTAAATAACAGTGTCCATGGTTGGCGATTTTGCTCAATTTAATGTCCAAGAATAACCTCCTTGTTGTAGTCACACACTTACTTTTGGAGAAAACCTGAATATTTTTAAATCAGCACACATTTTATCCTTTCTAAGGCAGTTTCCTTTATCATTTATAGTCTGAATTGAAAGACGTCACTTCCTTGTGCATGTCCATATCATATACCGAAGATCTCTTGGGAAGAAGAAACCTCTTCTACTACTTATTAGTTACTTTCAAATTTCAATTGAAGGAGATTATTTATTACTATACAGCATACTCACTTGACGTGTCATATATTTTTTCTTTATGAAAATTGTTACTTACCTCGACTGCACATCAGATATTGCTTGCTTCGGGTATAGGCATCGTAACTTACGCTGGTTTAGCTGGGGAAGATGTATGGAAAGAATTTTTCCAGTACTGCAGGGAAAGCAAATTTGTAAGTTCAGACTCTGCTTTTTGTATAGTTGGCCTGACTTATCGTTGTACTTATAAGTTTTAGCAATGCCATGTACTTCTCTAATATTGCCATGCTTATGTTCAATAATTCAATCAACAATTACTACTCTACTAGAACCTAGTTACATTGGGCCAAATTAGCAAGGTGATAAAATCTAGTTTACATGCTGCAGATCCATGTTATGTCCATTGATTTTACTTTACTCTCGACATTGGCACCATTTTGGGTTTACAATGATATGACTGCTAGAAAATGGTATGCTCATTAGCATTTTTTTAAGTTTTATTTCAATTTTTACTTGGAGATCCTAGTCCCTATTATATAAAAGTCATTTAATACTAGTCCAAAATGCAGGTTTGACAAAGGTTCTTGGCTTCTTCCAGTATCACTGATACCATTGCTTGGGCCTGCTTTATACCTTCTCTTACGGCCCTCACTATCAACCTCTGTCGTTGCACAAACTCCTGTTGAGTCAGAGTAAATCCATCTGATACTGCCAATATGAATAAGAATTCACATTTTTAATGCAATAAGAATTGATGTTGATTGTTTGGTTTGGTTCAGAATGGCAGTATTCATTCTACAAATCCACAGCATAGTTACATAGTAGCTCATCACCACAATTTCACTAGCCCATAACAATATTGAGATCCATTTTAGGCATAATCTTTACAGAAACTTGTTTTCTTCTTTTGCTGTATGTAATAATTCCTTGGAGAGAAGTTCTACTATTTTGTCTACATTTTTATTATCTTGGATGAGTTCCAATTTGGAAGAAAGGGCATTATTACTAAGTATGGTTCTAAAATTCCTTATAAATTTATAGATATTTATGAAGAAAAAATCTTCCGAAAGAAATAAGAAGTAACAAACTAATTTTAATTAGACTAATACAAAAAATTATTATCTAAAAAATTCAGTTATTAAAAAATTCTCTTAATATTTCTTTTTCAAAATTGTTTGTTAAGAAATGTATCCAAATCTTACTCTTAAGTAAATCGCTTGCAGGGCCATATTTTTAAGGTTTTCATTACAAAAATAGTTGAAGTTATGATTCAACTTATTGAAAAAATAAACAAGTTTAAATAAGTTATTAAGTTATCCAAAAACAATCAACTTTATTTTAATCGAGTAATTTAATAAGGTCAAGTGCATGTCCATTCCTAAGAGCCAGGGATATTACATACACAGATACAACGCTATTTTTCTTCTAGGATCCCATAAATATCCATTCATAAGAGCCAGGGATATTACATACACAGATACACTGCTATCTTTTACAGATACACTGCTATCTTTATTGCATGTAATACATAAAAGATGTAATATTGGTTGTGATTATCTATTCTCATCTAACACATGAAGGACATGAAGGACAATTATTTATTGTGTAGTTATTTATTCTCATGTAACACATTAAAATCAGATATTGATTGTTATTATATATCCTCATGTAATACACGAAGATTCATTATTGGTTGTTATCTATACTCATGAAGATCATATATTGGTTGTTGATTGTAAACGACATTGAATTTTGCTTCTTTGTTTTCTTCTTCCTCTTCATCATCATCATATTCTTCTTCCATATTCCCAGGTCCAAGTATGAAGTTTAACTCGTGATATGGTTTTGTTTGTGTTTTTACGGAAGCAAAATTATATGCATAACCTTTTTTTTTTTTTGTAAAATCTCATTTCATAAACATTTATTCATCGCTCCATGTATAAAACTAAATTGCAATAAAAACATCAAAAACATCATATTTCAAATTAAAAAGCAGCGCATTTATTATTATCTATGCCAGTCATGTGGCAGGACTATATCGCTTTCAGCACATTATTTACAAAGCAATCCAGCATAGTCTCAACAGCCACCATTATGCCGAGTATGTCTTCGCTATGTCGTGTGTTTTACATGTCGCTAACAGTGAAAATACATCAACCATATTGAGCGAGAAAAATAAAAAAAATCAATCATAACATACACCTGCAATAGATAGAACATTGACATGAGATTAGATACTTCAAGCATACAATTTCAAAAGATCATCATTGAATTTGGATTTTAGTTGTTCTCTCTTCAACTTGAGAGCAGCAGTGACTAATCCAGATTCAGGTGTCCATGGTTCTGACAGCAACTTAATCTTTGCAGGAATTTCAGTTTTTTCCAGCTTGGCGGCTTTTGCAGTCTGAAATGGATAAAGTAAAATAGAGGATTATTAAACTTGCAGTGCGGTATGCCTTGTTACAAGCTTTATCTAGTATAGTTTGAGGATTCATTTTTTTTCGTAAATATTGAAGCAGCCTAATAAATGAAGAGAATTTATACATTTTTTGTGTGTATTAATTTAGGGGTGTGGTAGTTCACAACAAGTGTCACCTTATTTAAGAGTGTGGTAGCTCACAACAAGTGTCACCTTATTTAAGAGCGCGGTAGCTCAGAACAAGTGTCACCTTATCTGCTAAATGATACAAGGAATATAAGGTTGATTTGGTGGTTGGGGTGGAGGAGGAATTAGAGAGTGGAGTGATAAAGAGGTTGCATATTCGATCCTCACTCTCAAGAAATACTAACAATACTAATAACTAACATTAACCGTTGCAAAAAAAAAAACTTATCTGCTAATTCATAAACCATAAAGGAATAGTGTATCGATTTTATCGTGGATAGCCAGCAAACAAGTAGCCATCCATATATTAGCTAACCTTGGAAATGGACTGCAGAACCTCAGTGACAGCTTCAGGTTTGTTACAAAGATCAGTAAAATCTTTGTATTCAATACCACTTTGTTGGGCCCACTTTTCCAGGGACTGATGTGAAGCAACAACTAGAGCAACACAGTAATTATGAAACGGGTCGGCAAAAACCATTAAATTATCCACGTAATCACATGATGACAGTGCTGCCTCAACCTGCAATTAAGTAAAAATGAAAGCATACGGTTAGACCCTGAAAATTTTACTGTGAATCTTGTGTCGGTACTTCAACGACAGAACGACAAGGTATAGTTTGAGTACCTTTCCAAGAGAGATATACTCTCCATGTTGAAGTTTGACAATATCCTTCTTCCTATCAATGATTTCGAGGCACCCATCAGGATGGAATCGCCCAATGTCACCAGTATAAAACCAGCGCAGACCTTTCTCATCAACCTGTATTAATTAGGATGACATTTGCGGCTTATTAATCAGCAAGAACAAATATAAGTAGTTAAAGAAAATTGAAAAGGAAAAATAACATGCACATAACTTTAAGTGTGAAAATTACCTTGAACACTTCATTAGTTTTTTCTTCATTCTTGAAATAACCAGCAGTCACACTGAATCCGCCAACTACAATCTCTCCTCGTGGCATTGGTTTGTCTGACGACAGATACCCTCCTTCTTCCCAAGAAACAAGCTATACAACCAGATTAATGACACAATCAAATTCCCCCAAATTGAGTCTCTTAAAAATAGCACCAACTGCAAGTTCTTTTGCAGCTTAAGAGATATGCAGTTTGTTATTTCTGAGATGTTACTAACTTCTCACTGATCTTTGAAGTCCAATAAGTTTTATTACTCACTAGCATGGAAACTATAATCGCTAATGACTTACAATAATTTAATTAAATGCAGCATCTATAAATAAGTAGAGGTTGGAAGTTCAATGTACTAATTTTCTGTTGATGAGATTTACGGCATACCTTCATGTAGACACAAGGAAGTGGTGGACCAACACGCCCCACACTGTTGTCATCCCACTCAGAGAAGGCAGCCCCAGCAAATGTTTCGGTCAAACCGTATCCTTGCCCAATAGGAGCCCTGTCGACGTAAATAAATAAATACAAAGAATTATAACTCTAGTTGGACAAAAAGAGGTATGAATCAGAAACAAGATAGTTCTTTTTTGTAACTCCAATAGTTAAAGAATGAATCTCAGATGCACCAAGTGAGTCTTTGCTGTAAATCAGTATATCTTCAGAAAAACGTTAACATGAATTTCCTTAGAAATGGTTTGAGCATCTCATTCATGAGAGACTGGAAAGAGGAGGATGCAATGGATAGTCCAAAAGGCATCGCATGAAACATATAGAACCCCTCATGAATCTTGAAAGCTGTTTTAGGAATATCTTTTTCTTTATCCTGTTCTAATGGAATCCGAATTTTAAGATCTAATTTTGAAGCAAAGTATATTTCTCCTAATGTTCAGAGCTGTTCTCCTAATTTTCAGAGCTTTTAATGCCTCATACTCGATGTATAACCCCCATTTATCCTGAATAATCTTGATCAAGGTTTTCAAGGATCCAGCAGTCTTGAACTTTGATGATGGTACTAATTGTAGAGTT
The DNA here is from genome assembly GCA_037974735.1 of Cicer chorassanicum. Taxonomy (NCBI): domain Eukaryota; kingdom Viridiplantae; phylum Streptophyta; class Magnoliopsida; order Fabales; family Fabaceae; genus Cicer; species Cicer chorassanicum. The sequence goes on along the minus strand of JBBPBP010009777.1, from coordinate 55,192,390 downwards.
ACAGTTTTTCCTTTTTCCTCATCTTATCCTTCCACTACACACACATACATATAATATAACTAGTTCATTCCACCCAAGTAATATGCAGTATAAAGATGAGAATCATTACCCGACACAGATATTGATGAAGTGTTGTGAATCACCAGATAAAGGAGCTCCACCACAAAGCATAAATCGGATTTGGCCTCCAAGTAGAGTACGAATTTTTTTGAAGACAATGGTATCCCACATCAACTTCTCCACTCCCCAAGCTCCTAGCCAGCTTCCTTTTACAGCAGCCAGTCGACGCTTGTATGCAAACTGGAAAAGATTCTTTGCAAGTCCCCCTTTCTCCTCCACCTAAGTACAATATAGATAAGAGTAAGGAAGAAAAAGTAATTTTTCAATGACTAGTTTAATACATTGAATATTAGGGGAAAATAAAAAAGGAAAAATAAAAGTTTCTGCAGTTAAGGATTGCAAAGTGCCCGTCAAATTGGAAAATTCTATCCAGATATCTATTAAGACCAGCAATGCAGTATGACAGTAAAATTTGAACAGTCAAGCTCCAATGAAAGTAAAAACTAAATGCAGTAAAGATGAAAATGCTGATGTGGTGTTCATTTTATTTTATTTATCTTATAAATGAAAGGTAGTTTTGTCTAGGATTCAAAATGAAGGGGAGAATTGTTCCTCTAAGGAAGAGAATATTGGGTTCTCACCTTTTTCACTACTCCATCTCGAATACGATCAATAATAGCTGGTACTGCTGTCAAAAGGGTGGGCTTTAAGACAGTAACATCACCCTTGGTTCCTTTCTTGACTTTATTAGATGTGTCGGTCAAAGTCTGAGGAGTTCCGTAACCGATTGCAACACCTGCAGCCAGCATAACAGACTGGACAACACAGTAATTTAGAGACAGAATCAACTACTTTGACAATTAGGACTTAAAAGGGCTAAAAAAATTACCTCTGCTGCCATTTCAAAAACATGGGCAAGGGGCAAGTACGCCAAGTACACATCCTTGCTACCCAGATTTGGAATCACTGTCATAACAGCTGCTGTGGTGGCTACAATGTTCCCGTGAGTAATCATGACACCCTAAATGATAACTAAAAGTTAACAGCTTATCAAATCTAAGGGAAACGTGTAATTGACCTGATGGAGATCCTCTTAGTAGGCAAGAAAAAGTTACCATCAGTACATAATGACTTAATATGGTTCGTGTGCATATTTTACCCCTAAAAATTATAGAGAATAAAGTCATAGTACCAAGACAAAAGTCAGTACTCAACTACTCATATCTCTGAATTACGTTCTTTAGAAGGCATCAAGTTCTTGAGAAAATTAATAACCATGATTCTGGACAAGATATTTCACAAACACGAAGCAGATCACAAATATGAATAAGAGATTATACATGCACAGACACGGAGACGGACATCTTTAACAAAACTTGAAGAAGAAACAAACCTTTGGTAGACCTGTACTGCCACTTGTGTACATGACAACTGCAACAGCATTCTTGGAAGGCAAGCTTGGTTCGACGGGACTTTCTTTCCCAAGTGTCTCAACTTCACCGAAAGATGCAATTGTACAGTCGCTCAAACCTCCTGAAAAATCGTGTTCATCTTTGCTATCGTCTTCAAAGTAAATTATATTTTGGATAGATGTTAGTTTTGATCTTATTGCGTCCAACTTCTTTAACAGCTTTGGGTCACAGATCAGAGTAGATACTTGAGTCTGTTCATATTCCAAAGCTTCAAGTGAGAACATGCCACACCATTTTTAATCACTACAGTGATGAACTATGTTTCATCTAATTATTATACAATCTCTAAAATTAAGCAAAAAGATGATAATTTCCTACCTCGTTTAGCGAGTGGATTAGGGCATCCTCACCTAGAGAAGCATAAATAGTAACAACTGTTATATTCTGGCGGAAGCAACCCTGAAGTTTATCAAGAAGTATTTCATTAAAATTTGTGAATGCAGAACCGATAAGCCTAAAAATAATGGAATGGCTCAACGAAATAAAGCTAATAAAGCAAATTTACCTGGAGAGCTATGAGCCATTCGGCCCGAGTATCAGCGAAAATGGCAACACGGCTATCTATATCATGGCCTAACTTGAGAAGACCAGACGCAAAATTGGATACACGAGCAAAGACCTCTCCATAGGTTTCCCATTCATAGTCTCCTAGGTGGAGTTTCTCAAACTTCCTTCCATCACTGGATGTAACAAACTCTCTTCCTATTAGTTTTCTTGTTCCAAGAAATCTATTGTGTGTATACTTTTTACAAGATTGCTCAAATAGATGAGCCATTGTCGGGGCTCCTTCCCATGGAACTTCAACCAACTCAGAATATCGAGCATTACGAACCACATAACCCGACTCACCACCAACCTCTGCCGGGACACCTCTTACTTTCCCTCTTTTCTTTCCCATAAACAAAGCCGATAACAAAATTGGAACAATGATGCCGATGACTATAGCAGCAACTGTTCCATACTCTCCGTGATCTTTCAACCCAAATGTTTCACAGATATTTAGATTTTTTAACCACGAGGAACTACCTTTTGGATCAATCATCTTAAGCAGAACACAATTTGATTACCTGAATCAAAAGTGAAAATACAAATAAATTGAATCAAACTTTAAGGGAATATAATATAATAAACTTCATATATATTAGAATCTATCTATTTATAAAGAGCAAAGAGAATTACTTGGATCAATTCAAAGTAAACATTTTGACTAGGACCAGTTCAATCAAAATTCAAAACAAGAAAATAAAAGAAAAAATTAAGCAACTTGATCAAAACCTAAATTATGAAGGGGAAAAAAAAGTGTAGTAAATCAGCTATTAATTTAAACCATAGAAAATGAAAAGAAGATTTATAAAATCGGAGCATGATGATGCATAGAACAGTAGTTAATCGCAAATAACAGAGATTGAGGAAGAAGTAAAAAGTAAAACTAGCAGAAGGTTAGGTTGGCAGCACAAAAAGGATAGTATATTATGAGATCAAAACTTCAAAGTAAAGTAACTACAACGCCTTCATAACAATGTCGTTGATTAATTAACTAGTTTAGAGTTATACTACAAGCCATGATTCAGAGTCCACATAAAAATAAAAATAAATTAAAAAAAAAAAA
>JBBPBP010009777.1:55156672-55181580 GCA_037974735.1 Cicer chorassanicum | reverse complement strand
ATGTTAATATTTAAAGAAAAATAGGTTACAAACAAAACTTAGTATATTTTGATATATATATGAATATTATTTTTTAAATCAATTATTTAATCAAATAAAAAATGATAAAATTGTTAATAAAAACATTTTAATTTAAGAGTAACATTGGAAGAAAAAAAGTCACACTAAAATATATAATTATTGATTATAAAAATTGGTCGAGTTATCTCCTGGTGTGTTGTTTTATTTTAAAATACTATTTTATTGTTGTATTTTAAATCTGATTCAAGACTCTTATTAAAAATAAATGAATAAAAACAATCGCATGTAAGGGAACAATTAATTTTAAAAATACGCGAGTTCATTTTGTATCACTAATGTATTTTTTCTTTCCGAATCAATAATGTGGTGTTCACATGAAAATAATGAATCTATTTTTCATTTTCGCAATTTTTTCATTACTTAGTGTACTCAATTATAATTTTTCCACAACATTTATGTATAGTTTTAAAACAAAATAAAAAACAAACATAGCAAGTTATTTCCCTTTTCTAGTTTTTAGAACTATTAAAACGTTATTTTTTATTTTTTAGTTTGTAAAACTATTAAAACAAAACAAAAGATAACACTTATATGGAAGAGAAGAATTGATACATACATTTGTGAGCTGAATTTGAAAAGGAAAGGAAAAAAATAAAAGGCAACCAATGCCAAAGTCACAAGTCAATAAATCAATAAGGGAAGCAATTGCAAGGAGAAGAGAAGGCAAGTATGAGGAAGAAAGAAACCAAAAATATACATAATAATAATAATAATAATAATAATAATAATAATAATAATAATAATAATATTTAAATTAAAGCACATACAAAAGAAACAGAAGAGGAACAAAAAGCCCTATAATATTTGCTTGGTTTTTGCTCTCTCTCTCACACTTCGTTCCTCCCTTAGATATCTAACCCTTTTTCCCCACATTCCTCACGTTATTTCTACTTTGAGGCAGATCAATCAATAAAATTTTCAAAAAAACAAATATAAGGTAAAAAAAAGCATTGTTTATTATTATTATTGAGAAATTATTGAAAAATAATAATAACAATAACGGATCACACAAAAACACACACCTTTTGCCAATTTATACGAACTTCAAATGTTTCTTCGTTAGTCTCTGTTTGCATCATCACAACCCATAACAACAATCACTGAACCCTTCTTTCTCTTTCGCTATAAATAATATACCATATATTGTCTCTTCTCTCTCTTTCTCTCTCTCTCTCTCTCTCACTCTTTTTTCTCTTTTCCTGTTTCAAAGTTTGTTACTTTTTTTGTTGCAAAGATGAGCGGTGGTGTGTTAAGGGTTTCGATTCCAAGCGGTGTTAGGAAGACGATCCAGAATATCAAAGAGATCACGGGTAATCACAGTGATGATGAGATTTATGCAATGCTTAAGGAGTGTTCTATGGATCCCAACGAGACTACACAGAAGCTTCTCTTTCAGGGTACAATCATATGCTTCTCTTACTTTCAAGGGTTATTTATTTCGATCTTGATCTTATTGTTTCTTATTTTTGTTTCTTTTTCCTCATCTGCCTTTTGTTTCGTACTGTGTCGGTGGAATTGGGTTTTTGGAGTTTGAAGTGGGGACCCTTTTTGATGAAGTTTTGTTGGCCCAAGTTTGGACCCTTTTTTTGTAATACCCCTTTTGATTTTTATGAGGTTTTGTGTAGCTTGGGATAGAAAGTTTTAGCTTTCTTTTACTGTTGATTAAGTTTTGTTGTGTTAAAGTTTAGGTTTTTTCATATCCCTTTTGGTTTTTGTGAGGTTCTGTGTAGTTGGTCTGAGGAAAGCTAAGTTTTGTTTAGAGAAGAAACATATTTGTGGAGTTTATGCGTGTCTGGTTTCATATAAGATGTGTTTGCTTGACTTGTATCGTTGTTGCACTTGTGAACTTAACCCTACTTTGTTTTAAGTTTTTTTTTTTTGGGTCTAAACTTATTGTGCTGCCAATGTTCAGCTCAGTTGATGATTTGTTTGACACTCCTTTGGTTGCTTATAGTTCATTTTTTTGTGAGGGCATTCTATGTTTTGGGTCTGCATTATGCTTTAGTTGGTTATCATCCTCATGTTTCCTCCAATATAGATAGGAGAATTTGGATTCCATACTAAACTGTGGCTATGTTGTTAATAGCACGCCATAGTGGCTGGTGGCCGCATTTGGAAGTTTGTATCAGAACAATTTTCTGTAGCAGCTGTGGCGCCCGCTATAGCAACTCATACTGCAGCTGTTTGCGGCCAGCTGCTAAATCCCTCAATTTTTTTTGCTTGATTAGCTAATTCTTTGTTTATGAATTTTAATGTTGTTACTTTAAGCCTTAGATGCTTAAATGTGTTTGTTTTCTTTACTTTTATTCTTCTCTATGTTTTGCTAACCTATGTGACTTAAAATTGTTATTTATGAATATGTCATGAATTTTGAGTATTATTTTATTTTCAGCATTTTTCTGTATAGAATTAATTATTAATTATTTAATATGTATAAAAAAATTCAGAATAGTGGTAATCCCGCTATAGCGCTTTTGAGGTAGGCTACTATGCACTACTATCTGAGATTTAAAACTATGTACTTTGGGGGAAGGAGTTTTTTTCCTTTTCTTTTTTGGTTATGTCCTGTTTTTTCCTCAGTCTCCTGACTGACAGAGATTCATTCTTGACAAATCCATTTGAAAAACTAAGAACCCTTTGTAAGATCAAATATTTTGATGCTTAATCGGACCATGCCAGAAATATGTTGCTAATTTGCAGACTCCACATAATTATTTACCACATTTAATGTTATGTTTAGGTAGGGTCTGTAATTTTTCGTAGTTCTTGGTTGAACTTTGGGTGTTTTCCCCTACCCTGGAGCAGTTTTTCATGATAATTTTCAAAGGATTATGATATAATGAGGCTAAAAATGAGCACCATTATTTCTTTGTTGAAAACATTTTTATGGTTATTTCTTTGTTACCTTGTATGTTATGGATATGGTTATTTCTTTGTTACCTTGTATGTTATGGGATAGGGTTGTTTTCGTGGACACACTTAGAATCTGTGCATGGTTTTACTGAGGCAGTTTCCCGACATGCTAATTAAGATACCTGTATGAAGTAATGTCAATGGGGTTTCCTTATTCTGTTTAAAGCATTTGGTTTGATGGAATTATTGGTTGGGGTATGAATTTCTTATTTCGCACCAGTTTTTTTTTGCTGTCTGATTAATTTCCTGTCAGTTTACCCTTATTAGTGAAACAAATTTCAATCACTGAATTTTTGGTACAAACTTCCATTTTTCTGGTTTATGCCTGTTCAATTTTACATATATCATCATATTAGCCATATATTGTATCATATATTGTATCGACATCAATTCATGTATTGCTGTTAACCATGACATTGTGAATTTCTTTAAGCATGCCGTGGCCTTCTTCTACTATTGCTGTTACATATTCATTTTTCCAACTATATTCATGGTCCAAACAAAATAAGATCAAGCGGCTGTTTTGCAGATACATTTCACGAGGTTAAAAGAAAAAAGGACAAACGAAAAGAGGTATGTTTCGATCTTATTGTTAGCTAGATTGTAGCAATCACGTTGGTCATACTTCCGAATCTGTTATGCTCAATGTCTATCCTATCCATGTTGTCTTTACAGCCAAATGTCTAAAATAGTTGCAGCATAATCCTGAATATTCTATACATCAACTTGAGAGGTTATTGATGGGCCAGCCTCTTATTTATCAATCGCATCAAACTCCCATAATTTTTTTCGCTGTTTCATATGATTAATTGTTTGGGCATGTTAGTTGTGACTAGCTGTTTCTGCTTTGCTTTTGTGCTGTTTCATTCAGGTTGTTTAGGAGATACTTGTTCCCCCTCTTCCCCTCCCCTGTCTCTGTTAATTGTTCATATCTTGTCGGCTCTGAAGCATGACTACACCATTTTGATAGGTGTACATGTACCAATGGTTGGTAGGAGAAGGACTTCAATGAGGCAGAGAGGAACTTTTAGGAGTTTTAGAAATTGTGTTTTGTTTGCTTATGTGATATGTTTTCTGTAATCTACTGATGCTCTTTCCTTTTATTTGTTTTTAATTATTATTATTTTCAAATTTTGTACTTATCATTGATTTTATCTGGCTAATTATGTTCATGTTTCTCTTTCATTTATGATTCTGCAGAATGTTAACAACAGAGAGTCCTTGGAGTCACGTCCGAGACCTGGTACTCAAGGGCGTGGGGTTAGGGGTGGTCGCGGAAATTTTTCACCTCATCGCATATTGCATGGTAAAATAGCTATTATGAAATATAACCTGTTTGAGTTTTTTCCCCACCTTTGCTGTTAGTTGAATAGAATGTAGCAGCATTTTACTACTTTTCATCTTGAAATTTGTTGGTTGTTGTTACCTTTCCCTTAACATGTATTACTGGTTACTTCAATAGAAAGTAGTGGCTGAAGCTGTATTTCCAGTATGCAATTTACCGTTATGATATTGTGTTTGACAGTATAATTGCTAAACTAAAACTATATTCTCTGGACCTTCTCTCAGATGCTCGCGGTGGCAAGAATCCTGGTACAGGCAAAGATAATGGGACCAACCAAGGGACCGCCAAGGGTGTGCCCCCTTTGCCAGGTCTGCAAGAGACAAACACCGGAGAAAAAAGTTCTCTAACAAGGTAAGTAGGTTGTATTTTAGCTGCCGTTGCTATCCTCTAGTTGCTAGTTATCTTACATCAATGTGAATTAAAGTTATGAGTCGTGGTACATTTGGATCAAGCTACATAACTATGTACCATTTGCAGCTCTGTTCCAGCTATTGCCAATGGGCCTACAACAGTTGCATCTGGAACTACTAGTGCGGATACTGCCCCTTCATCAACTGGAAATGTGGACAGAATTATTACATCCGATGGTGGTAATAATAGTTTGGGTGACCATTTTCCTTCTGATAGTTCAGACAAAGGGGCAAAAGTTGATTTTGGAAGTGAGTCAGTGTCTTCCACCAGTGTCTGTTTCTCTTCTTCAGATCCAGTACTGGTTCCATCGAATGATTCACGTTTCCCTGGCGCTGTTGGTGCAATTAAACGGGAAGTGGGAAGCCAACGTCCTCCTGGGGAATTAAATGTGGCCAACACTTCTGAGAACAAAACTGCTGGTTAGGACATTTTACATTTTATACTCGAGTATAATTTTTTTGGTTTTGAAGTTTTCAGTGTAACTAATGCAGAATTTTCCTCCCATAATTGTATGACAGCTTTTGAGACTGGTAGCTCTTTTCAAGGTAAGAATCAAGGCAAATCCCCCCCGATAGTTGCAAAGAATCACGTTCCTCAGGTGTCATCTTCATCAACAGTAATGCATGGGACCACTTCAGTTAGCCGACCTTCCTCTAACCACAATAACCGATCACAACAAATAGTTGGCCTTCAGAAAGGTAATTCATACATCTGCTGTTTAAGAAGAAGGCTGTTGTGTACTCCATAGTCCATGTTCTCCACTCTCCGGTAGTTGATAATATTACATGTCCCTTATTAAAAGCCTCTTTAGAAAAAACTTTTCCCCCTAAATATAAGCTCCATTTAAAATTATTATATACATTTATGATTTTCTTTCCAAATATACCCCTTATGAATATTGCTGCTAATTTGTCTTGGGAGATAAAAAGTCTTAGTTGGATACATCTCTACATAAAAAGGTATCTTAGTAACATCCATACACATAATAAACATATTAAATACACTACCTATTTTTCTTAATACATGTAAAAATAACAAAAAGAGACTTATGAAAAGGGACCAAGGTAGTATATTTTATGCAAAAGCTTTCCGTTGAGGCCAATCTTTGATGTAGATGCATCGTGCATAAATATGTTAATGTTTGTCTTATGCTTTTTACTCTTCTTCTTTGTTGTGTTTTTTCCTTCCTTGTCAAATGTACACAATACACATACAAAAAGACTTCTCAGTGATGATAATTGAATGAAGAATGCAGTTGAGTTGCTAGTCTTATCCTGTGAGTTCAGAAAAAAAGGGTTGGGATAGAAACATTTTTTTTTCTGCTCAAACAGTTGATTTGACGTATGGAATCACTAAGTTTGTGTGATATGGTAATGTGCAAGAGCATTAAATTACCTTGTGTTTTTTTCTTTCTATTTTTACTGCAGTTTTATCATGATGTTAACAGCATGATTGCATTTATGGAAAAAAAATCTCATATGCCTTGGTAATATTTGTCATGATGCTTAATTAGTCTGTATCTTATTGTGCCAGTCTTATTGTGTTAGTTATTAAATGGTTAGAAAGATTTTGTCATAGACTGGTTCTATTGACTGTATTTACGTGCCTTTTGGTAAGTGCATGCTTGTGTAGATTTGTCTGGATATACTGTTAATTGTGACCACACTTATTTCCCCCCTGCTAACCATTTATGATCATGGGCTGGCTCGATCTAAATTTTTATTGTTTTTCTTTACAACAGCCGGATCTAATAAGGAGTGGAAACCAAAGCCAACTAATACCATTAACCAGGGCTCTGGACCAGCTAGCGTAGTACCTGAGTCTTCTGCCGTGTCAGCTGAAGCTGCCAGGCAGTTACCGTCTGTGTCTAAGGTCCTTGATTCCGACGAAGCTACTTCTGAACTGCAGAGGAAGCTGGAGGATTTACGTCTTCCACCACGTCAACATGTTATTCTTCCAAACCATATCCTGGTGCCTGATTCTGAAAAGAACAAGTTTAGTTTTGGGAGTCTGGGAATAAATTTTGGGGTTACAACAAGTTATGTTAGCAGCCCAGAGAGCGAAAAGAGTTCAACATCTCTTTCAAAAGTATCTCAGGCCGTTGAAGAAACTGCAGGGGAGCAGGCCTCAAGGTTGTAATATTTGGAAATTGTAGTTTTTGAATCTCATTTGCACACATTATTTGACCAAATCCAATCATCTCTTAATATGCTCCAAAAGTTTCCATTCTGGTTTGCATTTCCTGATAAGTATATCTGTTTATTTCTTTGCCAATGATATGGTGAACATGTTCATAGTTTTCAGTAATTTTATGTACTGTCCCCTTGACAAATCAAATATTTTTCTCCAGCAATCAAAATGCTTCAGTTACTTCTGTGGCGGGAGATCATTCTGACAATCCACAACCATCCACTACTACTGTCCCCGATAATTTTTCATCATCCGGAGAGGTGGATGTAGCATCTGGTACTATTCAGGAGGATGATGAGTCCAAGCACGGCGGCACTATACCATCTGAAGGTAATGAATATTCAGTGGTGCATACTTCTCCAAACTACAATCTAGGTTTCATGCCCCCAATGATGGAAGCACAGTCTGCACAAATTGATAATTCTGAGTCTCAAGCGCGAGATATTTCTCGGCTTCAAAGCTATGTTGTGAGCCCTCTGACCTATTTCTCTCTCTCTCTCTCTGTTTACTGTTTAATTTACTTTGCATTTTATTGTTACAAAGTTAAATTTGATTGTTATCTTATTATAGGTTCATCAACAGTTTGATCCAAATAATTACTACGCCCAGTTTTACCGTTCTGGTGCTGACAGTGATGGCCGTCTTTCTCCTTTACCTTCTGCCGGGGTTACAGCCAAGTACAATGGTGGTGTTGCAGTGCTTCCTACACCAAGTTCTCAGTCTCCTCAAGAGGTTTGCATTTTTAAGTAACAATTGCAGTTATTTAGATTTGAAGATTGTGTTATGTACTAATATAAAAGAAAACAGTTGTGTACTGTCAAAGGTTATTGCTATTTAAACTTAAGAGGGAATTATATTCACCTCTCTTGTTTTTTTTTTTTTAACTTCACTACACATAATCTTTATCTGGAAAACCAATGAAACTTACAATTAAGGGATGCGAAAAATAAAAAAATTCGAGGGAGGTTTGTGTTGCTTTTCAAAATATAGCGGAAGTTTGTGTAATGGTTACTAAGGTGCTTGTGTTAATTTACCCTTAAATTTATTCTCAACCAGCCGCGCAAAATGAAACGCTCAAAAGTAAAGAATTATGTCTACAGTTTACTCTTTAATAATATATGCTTTCGTTTCTTTCAACTATTTTCAAATTTTTCTGCTCACATATTTTTAATTTTATGTCTGAATTGTATAAATATTAGGAAGCTTAGTTTGATTATGGAATAAGTTTTATGAGAAATGCCACATTCTGGTAACAGTATAATGCCATAGGTCTACTTCATAGCTCTCTATTTGGAATTTTCAATCTGAGCGATGCACAAAAACATGCTTTTTTTTTGCCAAAATTTTATATATTTTATGTTTTGAATGCAGGGAGCTGGCTTGTCCACAGCTGGTCAGACACCTCATGCGACTCAAGCTTCTGGGCTCATGCAAAATTCAGTAGCTGCTCAGCAGCCTCTCCCAGTATTTCGGCCTCCAAGTGGGGTTCATATATCCCATTACCCTCCTAATTACATCCCTTATGGCCACTATTTTTCACCATTCTATGTCCCACCTCCAGCAATTCACCAATATTTGGGCAACGGTGCATTTCCTCAACAACCTCAGGCAAGCTCTGTATATCCACCTCCTTCGGCTGTGGCTGCAAACGGAATGAAATATCCCCTTCCACAGTACAAACCTGGAACAAATGCAGCTAACTCGGCTCATTTTGCTATGCCGGCTGCCTATGGTGCATATGGCTCCTCCCCAGCTGGTGGTTATAATCCTACTTCTGCAGAAACTGCAGGGAATTCAAACTCTAATGAGGATCTCGGTTCCTCCCAGTTCAAGGATAATAATGTATACCTCAATGGACAACAGGTTTGTTTCTTTCGAATTCCACCATCAATTAAGTTTAGCTGGATGACCCCCATTTGCAAATTTTCCCGTTGTACTTGGTTCATGTTTATATTTCTACAAAATTCTACATTTGACGATAATTATATGCTGTTTTCCACTGCAGAGCGAAGGTTCGGCAATGTGGGTGGCTGCATCTGGTCGAGACATTTCCAATTTGCCTACCAGTTCATTCTACAACCTTCCACCGCAGGGTCAGCATGTGACTTATGCCCCAACACAGGCTGGCCACGGCAATTTTGCTGGCGTCTATCACCCTGCACAAGCAGTGACAGCTGGAACAGTTCATCCACTTCTGCAACAATCCCAGACAATGGCCGGAGCAGTTGATATGGTAGGTCCCGGTGGCAGCGTTTATCAGCAACCTCAACAGCATGCACATATCAACTGGCCAAGTAACTACTGAAACAGACTTGGTGACAGATAAACACAAGATAAATCGATCCTATCTAGGGCAACATTTTTGGAAACTCTAAAAAATATTGCTGGAGTTCCGTGTGGCGTGACATGGCGATTAGCTGCATTTGAGTGTAAGAAAGCTGAAAAACTTGCCAATAGGATGTTCTCTGATTGCTTGGGATGAGGATGTGAAGGTACTGTTCTCATGTAACTGATATTAACCATTAAACTTGAAAAAGTTAGAAACAATTGCAGGCCCTCTCTTTTTCTTTTTTTTTGGTAAATTAAGGTATTCCCGTGCACAACTGCGGAGATAGGCCCTCTCTCTTATTTTGCTCCTGCTAGTTTGTGTTATGATTAATTCCTTGTCATAGCTATAAGCTTTCCCCCTCTCTTTTACAATTATCCTTGGACTCTCATTTAGAGTTTTGTTGGGTAGTGAGAAAATGTCTATTCTTGTTTTAGTTTAAGTTTTTTAGAGTTTGGAAGATATTGGTTGGTGGGGAAAGTTTTTTCTATTGCCTTTTTCTTCTCTTTACCTGTAAAGTAAATTTTGATAGCATGAAAATTATTTACTAAAGCTGTTCTAATGCTATGGATAAAGCAAATTGTCATTGTTGCTGTTAACTCATGCATGACATTGTAGTTGATGCATGGAAAACAGGAAGGTGTGCTTCGTACAATTTGGGTAGAGATTCTTGAGTTCCATACTGCTATTTATTCTAATTGGAGGACGCTCAATTTTGATAGAGATTTTCGCTATTTCTCAAAAGAAATTGAGGGCTTTATTATTTATTATTTTTACCTTATAGTGTCTTTAAGTACATATTTTTATACTTGTGACATATATTCATAATCATAATATTTAAGCTTATTTTATATTTAAAATGAAATTGTTAACAAAATGTAATTATTGAAAAAAATGTTAAAAAATGAGTTCTGTATGTATTTAAGTCAAAATTTAAATTTAGGTTCTCTTTAACGGTTTGTCCTTCCTTAATTGAAGCTTAATAATCCAACTACTTAATATGAATCGAAATTTTCATATTACTGATAATTTAATAGTATATGCGGAAGAAAGACTTTTTTTTTTTGGTCTAAAAAAATAAAGAAAAGGTTTTATTTTATTCCTGCCAAATTTGGAGGGAGCCACTATATAAAATAAAAATATTCAATGTTTTAAAAATATTCATTTTCTCTAGTTGACGTTGATCTTCTATTTATCACAACTTAAAACAAAAATTGACGTCATTTTAGCCACTCACATAAAAATTAAAAATTGAAAAATAGCGTTAGAAAGTAACTAAACGGTTTACCATAAACAATTTGTCTGCTGACTTTTTATTACTAAACAAATATAAATATGTAATAATAGGAGAGGTAAAACATATCATGGACGGTCATGAGAAGGAACAGGTTGGCTCACCAGACTAAATTAATAGAATTGTTATTTTTATTTTATATTTTTTTCACTTTAGTTAGTTTTTTTTTTACTAACTCAATCAAACTAAAAAACTAAAACTAAGTTGTTAGTTAACTCTACCTAATGTCACTAAAAAACAAAAAAATAAAATAAAATAATAGGATATATTTCCTTTGAGCGGAAAAATAAAATAAAAAGATATTTTTAAAAAAAATGTTGGAATAATATTAAAAGGATTATTTATTCCTAATCAACATGTTTTTAGTCCTTGAATATCATATAAGTCAAATCAACGAGAAACATGTTTCAAAAATAAAATTACTTTTATAATTTCATGTCAAGATGATGAATATGGACACGTACTTAATAAATATGTGAAATCTGGATGAAAATGATGATCTTAGTTATTAAGTAATGGTCTTTTAAATATAGATATTTTAGGTTTGTCTTACTATCACGATGAAAAATATTATGATTTTCTTATCTATAATTGAAGATCATAACCATTTATTTGTAGAAGAATAATGTTATTAACACACTATTTAAGTACATTTTTTAATACACTATTTTTTATTGGTTGAAATTCACATGAATCCCATCAAATTTAAATGAAATCCACATAATTTGGTAGAATTTATGTGAAATTCAACCAATAAAAGAGAATGTATTGGAATGTCTGTTTTTAACACTCCTAATTATAGAAATCACGTGTCTTTTCACGAAGAATCATGAATATCCAACTTTTGTTATTTCTATTTTTATCTATCATAAAAATTAAAATAACATTTATGGTACCTATACAAAAAAATTTCATGACAATTATATCATTAATCGTAAACATTATAGAAAATAAATCACTTTAATTTGACTAATTAATATAATGATCCTAACACATTTAAACATTACATATGTAAGATGTGTTTATGCCTTGTTTTTAAATTTTTGCAAGATTGTATTAATAGATTGGTCCTTATGGAGAAAATTTTCCAAGAGTGGGGGAGTGTGATGAGGGAGAAGAAGAATGATAGATCGTTAAAATAAAAAGTCCAAAAACTTTAATATGCTGTATGCAAGTGTCATTAAATGTTGTAGCGGTGAGAATAGCAATTGGAATACGGGCCCAAATTGCACCCTCTTTCCTGCAAGTAACAACCATATTGCGACCCTCAAATTGGCCCGTAGACAAGCATAAACATTAAACATAAACATCAACTATAATTGACATCTTACAGTGATATAGAAAATAATTATAGATTAACATTAAAATTTGTAGTTATAATATTTATTTTCAATTTAATGATTGATGGTACACGTGACAGTGGCATAGCATGACTATTTTTTAAGAAGGTTTTCAACGGCCTATCAATCCAACGGGATTAATTTTATAACCACGGTTAAAGTAATTGAAGACAATATTGGCAAGCAGAAAATTTTTGTTCACATTCACGTTCGTTAGAGGCATTCTCATCAAAATTGGATCAAACTCAATTGTGACGGAACTTCCAAGACTAGCTCAACTTCTGGTAGGTGTTGGGGGCCTTTTTACGGGCCCAAATCATTGAAGATAATACACTTTACCAAATTTCGATCAATAGAATTCGTAAAGGGGAAATTGGTGTACAATTAACTGACAATTTATTCTTACTTCGAAGAATATGGCGTTTCACAATTTAAAGATATTCTTAGTTAATTTAAAGATTCTCTTAATTGATGATTCCTCCATACTATACTTATTCGAGTTTCTTTTTGTTTTTCTCAACCGAAATCATTAGCAAAGACTCGAGACAAAGCCCCGAATTGTTTGAGATTTTTTTTTCCTTGAAGTTTTCTTTAATCTGTCTTTTTATTCTCTTCTTTGGGCCATTAGGCCCTCTTTATAAAAAATGAAACATATTAACACATATGCTGGTGTAATTCCACAGCTATGTACAAATTTTTCTATTTTATTTTTCTGATTAAAAGCTATGTACAATTTGAAGCAATTGTCATAGACTCCTAGCATATTTTATGCACAATAATAATCACAAGTGTATACAAAGGTAACTTAATTAATATAAAAAAGTGAAGAATAAGTATAGGATTCTTTAATTATCGTAGTACAATTTAAATATATTTAGAATTTAATTTTTACATATATACATATATAGTGTAAAAAAATTTACACTAAGAGTTAATCACGTCTATTAAATTATTAAAACTATTTAATTTTTACCATTATTTAAAAACAAGTCATATTTATAAAAGTTATACAATTAAACTCATATTTCTTCCTTAAATCGAAGCGTGGTGCAATTTATAGCTAATGCTTCGAAGCCAAAGAGCTAGCGGTTAAGAAAAGGAGCAGGTAACAAGTGGCAATCAGAGAGGAAAAGTGGATGGAGCACGAACACGACTATATCATAAAATAAGGAAAATCCTAAGAAACTGTTTCTTCAGATAACGTGTTTTTGGACTTGATACTAATTTTTAAATCCACACTAAAATATATTGTCCACGATGAAAAGATATGCGAAATCAAACCCCACCATCACAAAAAGTGCAACTTTTCCTTGATATTTAATTCAACAAAAACCTCTTCACTTTCATGCTATTTTCAAATCCACGCCACTTGCAAAATCACATTTAATTATTCAACTATCTCTCACTTTCTCCTTCGCTTAATTGATCGGGTACAACTTACATTGGCTACTTTCAACTAATCATATGTGTATTTTTAGTTAATGTTTATAGATTTGAATTTGAGTGATTCTTTTTAAAATTACTTTTAGATATATAATTAAGTTTATTTAAATTATAATATTCTATAATAAAAGGTTCAATAGGTGCAAAAAGTTAATAATAATTTAAAAAAATTACTATGCGCCGCAAAATGATTACCATAAGCACAAAAAGACTTACAACAAAAACAATAGTAGTTTTTAAATTTTTTTTTTTATTTCTATCTCCAAATCTCAATTTTAAATAATTAATAATGTGATTAGACTCCTTACTTTAGAAAAACCAAAGGTATATATGTATATGTCTTAGAGATTAAATTGAAGATCAAAGAAACGCTAGCTGATGTCATTTGGAGACAGTGTTTATCTTTTTGTATTTACCTTAACTATTAAATTGCATAGTTATTAATGTGTTCACTTAGCTAGTAAGACTAAAATACACTATTGTCTAACTGTTTTTTGTACCGCCGTTTTGGTTGTAGTCTCAACCATTAAGATTTTGTTTGATTCAATAGTAAGGATTAATACTTATATCAAGGCATGTATATCATGCTTTGTAAATCAATTTCAGTGAATGAAAATATAGTGATTGTGAAAATCTCTTCCTTTATTCTCTCTATGTATGTGTGCGTTAATCTTGTGAATATGCGTCTCACTGACATCAAATTGGTATAAGGGCAGGTGAGATCCTACTAGCACAAGTGTCAAAAATATTTAGTTTGTGAAAAACAAGAGAGTTCTCACTCTTCAGAAATTGTGAGTTGTTTTGAAAGAGAGATATGGCAACTCATTACAATATCATTTGGTCTAGCCCAAATTAGATGCAAATTTAGATTTTAGTTACATGAAATTTTGGTGACAACACATTTAAAAGCTCACAAAGTTTGGAGTTTTGTGGATCAATGATTACAATAAGGAGCCGATGAAACTGCTCGGGGAAAGGACCAATTGGCACTTACACAAATACATCAAGAAATAGATTATTCAATTTTTGGCAAAATAGCAAATGTTAAAATTGCTAAAGCAACGTGGGACTTATTGAAATTATCACATAAATGAGCGGAGAAAGCTCATAAATCAAAATTGCAATTCTATGTCGAGAATATGAGAGGTATGAAACGTCAAGTTCATAAACCGTTGAACAATATTTTTTCTTGTGTTACAAATCTTGTGAATAAGATGAGAGTGTATGGAGAAGATATTTCATATAGCAAAGTGGTAGAGGAAATTCTATGCACCATGCTAATGAAATTTGACCATGTGGTGACTATGATAATTGATTCCCACGATACTGATACTTTGTCAGTAGCAGAGTTGCAAGGAAATATTAAAAGTCGCGTTAACAGAATATTGGAGAAAACATAAAAAGTAAAAGAAGAAGCTTTGAAAGTTCAAGTGAATCTCAATAATGTTGTTGAATCAAGTCAAATGAGAGAAGGTAGAGGTCGTGACCATTTCAATAATGGTGGAAGAGGATATTTAAGAGTTAGAGATCGAGGAAATTTTACAGGAATCAGATGTGGCAATTTCAATCAATAGAAACAACAATTTCTATCCTCTAAATCAAGGAAGATGCGTAAATAGTTTCAGCCATACCAATCGTGGCAGGTGAAGAGGCAACTACAATCAATAAAAAAAAAATTATAGTTGATTTCATTGTGGAAAGTTAGGGCATAAAGCAACTGATTGCAAATACCTTCATCAGGAAAACATAGCAAAAAACTCGTATCAAAATACTGGTGAGGATTTTGAAAATCCACAAAATTTATTTTTGGCGAGCAATGATTTTTCCGAAGATGAAAATATTTGGTATTTGGATATTGGGTGTAGTAATCATATGTGTGAGAAAAAAATTATTTTATTCTCTGAATGAAACGTTAAGATCTACAGTAAAATTCGGAAACAATTTAAATATATCGATTTTGGCGAAAGACCAAATTGCTATAATAAGGTTGAAAAATGGATCTCAAAATTTTATTGGTGATGTTTTCTATACTCGTGGACTACATCAAAATCTATTAAGTATGTGAAAACCATCAGAGAAAGGCTACAACATGCAGATTCATAATGGTTATTGCACTTTGATTATAAAAAATCGTAGATTTATCACAAAGGTAAGAATGATACCCAACCGCCTATTTCCTATGAAAATTCAACATGAAAGACTTCATTGCTTGAGTTCTATAGTTTCAAATGATGATTGGTTGTGGCATATGAGTTTTGATCACTTTCATTTTTTGGGTTTGAATTACCTGTCACAAAAATGAATATGTTTTTCGTTTGCCTGTTCTGCATATTCCAAATGGTGTATGTGAGATTTGTCAAATTGGAAATAAGCACAAAGAATAATTTCCAACTAGAAGATCTTGCAGGAGGAAGAAATTACTGGAGATAGTTCATTCAGATTTGTGTTCAGTTGAAATACCAACATCTGGTGGTTGCAAATATTTTATCATTTTTATTGATGATTTTAGCAAAAAGACTTGATACAGTTTTTAAAGTAGAAATCAGAAGCTTGTGATGCCTTCAAGACATTTAAGGCATTTGTAGAGAAACAAAGTGATTGTAGAATCAAAGCACTCTGAACCGGCATAGGCCAATAATACCTTATCGGTACAAATTTCTTTGAACAACATGGAATTAAGCATCAATTAACAACAAAATACACAACTCAATAAAATAGACTAGCTAAAAGAAATAACAGAATAATTATAGACATGGTGAGATGCATGCTAAAAGCAAAAGAAAATCCTAAGGAATTTGAACAGGTGTCCTAAACAGAGTATCCAAAAGAAGACCCTCAAATAAGCTTGGAGTGGAAGAAGACCCTTGTTACAACACCTAAAAGTGTTTGGATATATTGCATATGCTCATGTACTAGATCATCTCAGAAAGAAATTGGATGATAAAGGCGAAATATGTTTCTTTATGGGCTAAAGTTCAAACTCAAAGGCCAACAAACTTTACAACTAAGAGACAAAAAAGATGATTATCAGTTGAGATGTGACATTTGATGAAGGATAAATGTGGGATTGGTCATCAAAGTTTCAAAAAGAGTTGACCATGATTTCAAATATTGTGTTAATGCAACTTTATGGGATACAGTTTTGTACTATGTGTGAAATCACAATTTTTTTTAACATTTATGCAATTTAAACATGATGATCTACATCAATTTTTGACGTATTTAAAAATATTATTATAAAATAGAATTGAAATATGATGCCATAAAATGTTATATTCTCCAAAGCTTCATCTACTTTGTGAATCCATTTTGTGTTTTTATTTTCTAAATTTGTATGTTCATTTTAACTTGATAAGTACTTTTAAAATGAACTAGTGTTATAGATAGAAGATGAAATGCTAGTTAACGGAGATGCATTTTTGTAAATAATAAAAACATATTTTTGTCGTTTTTATTGTTTTTAGAAATGTATGCAATTGTTCACTTCAAAAGAGATTCTTACCTCCTTGTTAGCAAGTAAGTTTAACACATTTTATAAAATGAAAATATTTTCACAAAGTAAACAGGTCCTAAAAGTTCATGCGAGATATTAAAACAAAGTTTAAGTTTATTGACATATTACTTTTTTGGTCAATTTACCAAAACATGCACCACTTACTACTTAATTGCTTCACACTTTTGTCAAATAAAAAAGTGAAGTAAGCTTTTAAACAAACTTTTAGACTTTGTTAGACTTTAAAAAATGTTGGAGTAGGCTTTAAAAATCAATATGTGACAGATAATAGGTGAGAATCAAACATAATATTTTTAAAGTACATCAAACACAAACTAAATTTGTACGGATAACCTATTTCCACCTCTATAGACAATAGTCTAATAAACCAAACTACCAAAAGCCAGAGTTTTATTTAGTTCTATTGTATCACATTATTTCTTGATGATAGAGAAATCTTATTACACAAAAAGATTATGTCCTTAAGACTTATTACCCATATTTTAAAATTTAGACCGGTGATCAATCTAATCAAGATATTGGGTTAGTAAGTCAATGGCCGAATTAGTGAGTCATTGATCGAATTGCATGACTGTTGAAAAGCATATTTATTAGTTGATATGATTTTTTTTACACATTAGTTGATATAAACACGCATTATTTTTGTGTGAACAATTTGGATTCCAAATGATAAAAAAAAAAAAAAAAACAATTCAGATTATGGAAGAAAAATTATTATTGATATGTTTAAGCAGGTTTAACCACATACCCGCTTGGATATTACTAGTTTGTTTTGGGTCGACTTTATTTTTGGTCTTATATCTCACCCAAATCAGTCATACTATTGATTTGTAGTTCAACTGCTCAAACTGATTGGTCTGGACTTTAAAACACTGTCTATGACTGATGAAATTAACTTTAATGATTCAATTTAGTAATAAAAAGATAGATTTTTATGTGCATGTTGCAAATTCAAACTTGACTAATGTCAATGAAGTAAGACAAATATAAATTCATTAATAAATATATATATTAAGTCCTAATATTTTCAGTATCTTGGACCAAACTACTATCTTCTCACCATAAATTTCTTTTATAAAAAACTTATGAAATTAACTTATTTTATATTTTCAATAAGTTCTTATTTTGTAAAATTTATTAAACAAAACATCAAGTTTTGGATATTAGTAAATAATACCCTCACCTTCTATGAAGTATTGAGAAAATTACTCAATCATGGGCAAGAGCTTAATGATCCCAAAGTTACACCTCAGATATGTTATTACAATACTAACAATAATATGTTATTACAATACTAAGAATAATGGTGATTGTTGATCTAATTTTTCATTTAAAACTGTCGAAATTATGCTTCTAATAGTATTTTCATTCAATTTTTTTAACTATCGAAAATTCTCTTTTGAAAAACTATTTGTTGAAGACTCTCGACATCAACCTTCAAAGATAATAACTAAAGATATGGTCAGTCTAAGCCCAAACCATTAAAGCTAAAGTTTTAGGTCTCAAAATAAATAATTAATTTAATAAAAAAACCCTCCAATAATACTATGTTATTATTAATTATGTTAAAACAATATTTATAGTTGTGTATTAACTTAGTTGGTAAAGCATGAGATTTCTGAACATGATTCAAATCTTCAAAAGGTCACCCTTTTAAAATAATTAAAGATATAAATTAAAAAAAATTTGACAAACAATTTAAATAATAATTTTATTGAATTTAAAAAAATCATTAATGTTATTTATATTAAATTTCATTTTTTAAACTTATATCTGTGTATTACTGATAAATTATTAATTTATTTTATACAATTTTTAATTTTTATGTTATTACCTCATATTTATAAATAAAAAAAATTTAAAAAAAAAAAAAAAAAACTTAATTTTTAAAGATTTGTCTCATACCAACACATCTAATGGACCGCCCCTACTCAAAGCGACAAGCACGGAGCAAAACAGCTTAAGTCCAACTCATTTATTTTTAACTTATTTTAATGTGTTTTCTTCTTCTTCTTTTCTTACAAGCTCTTTTCGACTTGTTCGCATTCGCCCCACTTCCTATTCTTCCTATTTAATTATATACGTAAACACTTATGTGAAGTGCTTATTTTTATATATATGTTTATCCAAACAGACATCAGGAAGGGTACTGTGAATTACTTAATTGCTCTCTTTCAAGCATGTTTTATTCTATTTAATTGATTGAGTCTAGTTTGACTTTTTTTTCTTCGTGTATATATCTATATATATTTCTTCATATCAGATAAACTTATTCAGTACACATTATATACTAAATTTAAATATTTTTTTAGTTGGAATTTTAATTTGTCACATTTTGGAAATAAATTTATTCAGTACGCATTATATAATAAATTTAGATATTTTTTTAGTTGAAATTTTAATTTGTCACATTTTAGAAATAAATTTATCCGGTAAGCATTATATAATAAATTTAGATATCTTTTTTAGTTGGAATTTAAATTTTAGTTTCTCACATTTTGGAAGTCGTATCTTTAGCTAAACTCAACCTATGTTGGTTGACCTTTCTTTAAATATAACAAATAAAAACTAACTTTTTTAAAATAAAAATATACAAAATTATACATAATATATATATATATATATATTTAAAAAATAAACATAATTTATTTATAATCTTGTAGCTTGTTTGTGTCTCGTAACGTGTTTGTTTTAAATCTGTAATGTCCTTAAGAGGAAACAAATTACTTTCGTTGCCTGTAAGTTTTATCTACTTTAGCTCGCTAATCTTAACCGAATTTGATCCAAAAATAATCATAGAGCACATTCATACTACATAATTTATATATAAGTCCAACATAAATACTCACAGTGAAATGATTTATACAAAAAATTACTTTTTTTTGTATTACTTGAAATGATATTTATATTACTTAAAAAATTGACGTGTTTACTCTAAATTTAGATCCAATATATTAATATTTCAAGTACTTTTTACTTATATTTTATTTGGATGGAGTAATTATTATCTTCTAAATTTTGTGATTGTGATTAAATCAAATATTTTAAAAGTTCAATTTACCTAATAATATATATAAAATTTTAATATTACTTTGTATAGATTAATAGTAATAACCTCAATAATTTTAGTCAAAAAATAGTAATCTTATATTAGGTGGTTTAAATTGCTAGTGACGTGTCAAAGGAAGGATTGTGTTTTTCTTGGTAAACATTCCTTTCGAAATGGCAGGATACGTAAAGCAAAATATCAAACTAACACACCCAAGACAAAATCTTACCTCATAGTGCTCAAATCGTAATCTAGTTTTGCAATGAGATAATTACGGTTTTAGATTTCCTATGTACCAAAATATTAAATTTTATTTTATCAAATAGAGACGAAAGGAGCAATCAAGAAAAAATACAATATATCATATACTATTATAAAAAAGAAAACAGATACTAGATATATAGATTATGTATGTCAAACTATAGTGCCAGTATATTTTAAATAAAGTTAGTCAATAAATTGATTGTCTAAATCCTACAATTGTTGGGATATTGCGAGTCGATGTAAATATTTTAAATGTGCAAATTTCAATGTACGGAAAAAGAAGATGAATATTTCAAGATTTTATAATTTGATTATTGAGATTTGTACATTTAATTTAGAATAATAAAATGAGAGTTTTTAGAAAGATAATTGGAATTGTAGAGTATTAATTTCTTTTTAGAAGAAACCAAATCCTCTATTTATATATAAATACATAAATTTGTGAAGATGCGAAGTATCATCAAATTTAACTGAATATTAAACGAGTTGAATAATCTCTATTTTGGGTGATCACGTAGAGAGTTGAGATATAACTAACCATGTCCTAGTGAGAGGAGGGTGTGAGTAATTATTTGTTGTGTGAGATGTAAGCGTTGTCATTCCTTAATAACTCTTAAATATGAAAGAGTACTATGGTGATACACATATTGCATTGGGTTTCAAATTGTGTAATTTTATTTGAGATGATGAACAAATATTATGTTGAGATGTTTTTGTAGATGTAAGCAAAATGTATCGAACCATGTAAATCTAATTGTATTCTCTAATTATTTTCTTTGTGATTTACTCTTGTGTGTTCATCAAAGATCCACGAATCTATGAGTTAATAGTTGATGTGTTCAAGTTTTTTTCAATAGTAACCACAAAAGACTCTCTCAACTATAAATGATATGTTATGTATAAGTTTAGTTCTTATTTCATTAAAAAAAGATTTCTTTATATTTTTGTACTGTACAATTTTATATTTTAAATATAAATTTGTTTGAATAAATAGTTTATTTTATAGTCTATAGTATTAATGTTTATGTATAAATTATTTTTTTAATATATAAGAAAATTAAATTAAATTATTTTTATAAAAATTAGAAGTTATTTTTATAAACTCTTCAAATACTTATACTAGTTGACAAATTTAAATAAACTAATATAGAGAGGTCGACAAGAGGAAAGCATACTGCAAGGACTTTGAATTAAGTGCAATAGTTCTCCCTATAAAATATATATTTAGTTAATAAATTAATAGTCCATATAAACCGACCATGATATGTGATGTGTAAGTATAATTCGTAATATCGATCTTATGTCATCATTTTGTTTTTGCAGTCGTAAAGATATTATACACTAAACAAAAAGTAAAGCAAATGTATTATAAATGGGGTTGACATACGTTTATAAGATTTAGATCCCCTATAATGGCATTGGATTTAAGAAATTAAAATATGAACTCGTGCAATAGCTTTGCAGTGGATTGTACACTGGTTACTGCAAAAGGAAATCGATTAGATTGGTCGGATTTCATATTCATTTGTCAAAATTGAGATTGTTCAAGAGATTGAATTATAAGGATTCACAAATTTTAATATTATTAAATATTCTTTTATAAAAAATAGAAATCGATTAGATTGATTAGATTTTAAATTCATTTGTCGAAAACGAATCAAACTAAATTTAACCACATATATAAACTTTAATATTTTTATTATATATATATATATATATATATATATATATATATATATGTGTATGATTCTGTTATTTGTTGGTTTTTTAATAAAACTTATTGATTTAATTTAATTATTTTATTAAATTTAGTATAAATAGAATTTTGGCTTATATATGAAAAATATTCTTATTAATTTCTGGGATAATGGTGGTGGTTGTGGGATTTTTGTGGTGAGGCAGTGAGTGGTTGTTCGGATGAATTATGAAGGACCATTGGTGTTGTTTGGTCTTTCATAGTTTCGATGTGAATTGCAATGATTTTAATATTTGAAATCGAATAGTCTTTTCATCATCTTTTTATTGCTAACTATAATTTCAATTTTCAGCTAGCATCAACGAGTAATATTATGAAAACTTCAACTGTAAATACAACGAAGTTGTTAAAAATTACATCTCTGTCTTAAAAAAATGACCACATCTGCTAATTTGACACTAATTAAAAATAAAAAATAAAAAAATCTTACTAGGTTATCTTTGTTTACTATTGGTGTATTTTCATTTGCATACATGTGAAGTGAATAATAATAATTTGAAGTGATGCTCATAAATATTAATTAGAAAGAACTAAAAAATTGAAGAGTATTATTGAAAAATGTAATTAAAATTACACTGAAAACTAAAAATGACATTTTTTTAGACAAAATTTTATGTTATGAAGAAGTATTATCTCTAGACAAAAATAAATATTTTTTTTAATCAAGGCTAGAAAAAGTCTCAATTATAAGCAAAACTAAACTAATTACACTTATACTCCTAAACTCATTTATAAACAAAAATACTTAGTTTCTCACTTGTTAGTTAATTGCATTTAATTTTGTTGAACTCCCACGTAACTATATTTACTAACTCATCCTTAGACTCCGTTTGATAAAATTAAGTTATAAGCTAGCTGATAGCTGAAAAGTTGATTGATAGCTGAAAAGCTAGCTAATAGCTGATAACTATAATTTATAGCTGAAAAATTAGTTAATTGAAATTAAAGTGTTTGACAAATTTAGCTTTTAACAATACAAAATGACATAAAAGAACATGATGATTTAATTTAAAATAACAAAAAATGTGTCATTTTTATTCAATTTTCTGTCTATTGTTTTAGTCGATCTATTTTTGTTTTTTGTACTCAATCAATTTTTCTATTTCACTTTATTTCTTATGTTTTCTTTTTCTCCATGCAGTTGCACTTTATTTCTTATGTTTTCTTATTTTCTATGTCGTTGGTTAGTTGATGTTATCTTTTAACTTTCACATTTCTCCCTGACTTCTGCTCCTCCCAATGTGATTGCCCAATTCACTTGATACGTCTCTCATGTTTACTCATTTCTTTATTTTACTATATTACTCTCATTTATGACTTTGTAGTAGAAAATCCCAAAAATGTAACAAAGCTCTGGAATAAAATATTAAAAAAAAACCATGGAATTCATTTTTTTTTGTACGTCAGTTACATTTTTTTTTATTACAATATAAACATAAATTTGAAGAATTATCTAAAAGTTTAACAAACCTCGTGTGTATAAATAGTAATCGTAAAAAGAAATTCATTTTACGGTTTACAATTTGGCATAAAAAATAAATTTAACTTTATGATTTTCTTGGCAGATGAATAAGATGAAAGATTTTATGAGTTATTTTAGTAAGGAATTAAAGAAATTTAGTTCAGTTCTATTCATGCATGTCTTTGTCAATTTTGTGTTATGTGACAGAGATTTTTGTTTGACAAAGATTGAAAGAATGGATGTGTTATGTATAAGTAAAAGTACCACTCTGAACAAAAAAACAGAAGTAATAGCACCGAGAAGAAGATACTAAAGATAGTGGGTGAATAGTAAGTTAGTGGGACAGTTATGTATTATATATAAAAAATAATAAAAATAAATTAACGAGGTTATAAATGGAAGAAAGTGTAAAAAGTTATAAGCTCAAATGCTACTTGAAGGTTTGTGAGAAAAGTTTGTTTACCAAACACATCTCATTTAATCCAACAAGCTTATAAGCTAGTTTAATAAGCTATAAGCTAGCTTATTTGCATTACCAAACAATGTCTTAGTTATAATCATCATCTCCTCACAAAAACAAAATAAGGGTTTTTTTGAAACAATAACATTAAGTGCGAATAAACTAGTTGAATTTTTCTTATATTTATTGGTATATCAAGTGTGAGTAAGAGTCCTACATTTGATGAAAAATTGAATATTGAATGCTATATAAGTGAAATGACTCATATACCCAACGCCTTAAGGTTTATGGTAAATATGTGATTTTTAACTCTCTTAAGTGAAGATTCCCCAGATCCCTCATGACCCAACAGTGGTATCATAGTTGATGGTTGATCGATATTTGATCAGCTATTTGCATTTAAAGACTTCATGAAAGTGGTGGTCAGGTGACACGTTTCATTGCTTTGTGATGCCAACAACGGTGCAAGTGTACGTGGATGTAAAAGTTTTCGTTTGAGGGAGAGCAAACCAAGATGAATGAACTGATTCACAGTTGAGGGAGAGATTGTCGGGATATCAAGTGTGAGTAAGAGTTCCACAATTGATGGAAAAGTGAACGTTTGACACTATTGAAAGTGAGATGACAAGTATACCTAAAACCTCAAGATTTTAGATAAAAATGTGGTCTCCAATCCACTTGTATGATTGTTTTTGGTCAAATATAATGATACCTAGATATCCTCATAACCCAATAATATTTGAGTTCAATAAATGTAGATACTTTTTTGTTTCTAATTGAGACCATATAAAGCTTTAAGAATAGTGGTTAAATTCATTTAATTTTCTTTATGTAATAAAAAAGTAATTTATGTTTCTCAAATTATTATTTCTTTTCATTTGATTTTGTATAAAAATATATTATTGAATTGTATTTTTAGAATAATAACATTAAAACAAGACAACATTAGTTAATTTTTATTGCCTGCATTTTCTATTCAACAAATTTTTATTCAGATAATTACATAACCACTTTTTAAAAAAAAGGTGACAAAGTTTGAGTAGACAATAGATATATTTTG